>CAXHSM010000492.1:0-314000 GCA_964019185.1 Maratus speculifer | reverse complement strand
TAGCACAATTGATATACGCAAACGAAATGAATAAATCGCAGTTTTATTTAAAACGCCCTGTTCAGGTAGATTATATATTCTTCTCTGAATAAAGAAAGAGGCAATTGGGTTTTTGCAGGGGAATTGGTTGCTATTTCAGCATTTCCTTTTTCATAAGATTTTTTCATCGCAAAGTAGACCAAGTAATTAAAGCTTAAAGTGAGTACAGTGAATTTTTTCTTAATTTGACTTTTAAAATATAGCAGATTTTTTGTGAACGTTTTCAATGAGCTGAAAAAAAAAAAAAAGAGAGAGAGTTTATGCTCCGACAGAGTTTTATTTGCACATTACATTTGTAAATGTATAAGTTATATAATAGTTAAAAATCTCGCCAACTGTTATAATTGTATTTTTGAACAAACAAGGGATAGAAAATTATGATGCTGATGCAGAAAAGTTTGAAAAGCCACAGTATTCCGATTTTTAAGGCAAAATAACTAATGTGGAACAAGATAACCTTTTCCCTGCCGGAATACTATTTTAATAAATGATTTACTATTAAAGATTATACTAACATGTGATGATAGATAGGTCACACAATTAGAAAAACTGCAACTAAAAAAACAGTTTATTAGTTTAAGAATTATAAAACGGTGTAAATGCACACCATCAGTAGGAATAAAAAATGATATGATAAAACGAAGAATAATAGTATTGAATGGAACAGCATAAAAACAATAGTATATGAATTTATTTCTTAAAAAAAAAAAAAAAAAAAAAAAAAAAAACATGGAAACTTTTATTTAATAAAGGGTTTCATAAAGTATTTTATGAAATATTTTATGAATATATTATTCAATGAAAAAATCTTTAAAATATGTCATTAATTCCAGTTATTTGTGAAATATTTCTAAGCACATAATATGATCACATTTAAATTTTTTCAGAGTCAAAAAATATTGCTTTATTATTTTTTTTAACAGAAAATGAGCACAAAAAATAAAAAATAAATTAAGTAGTTAAAATAAACTTTATAGTTTCCAACAAAAATAGTGTTAAAGATCCAAAAGTTAATTTTTATAAGAGAAAAAATTACTATGGAAAGTAGTGTGCTATTGCATTATGTGGAGAGAATGGGTTTAATGAAAAGAAAAAATTCGAAGTTATACGATTCTAAGAGCGTACTAAACAAAAAGAAGGAATTTTTAGAATTTTTTTACAATAGGACATTTATTTCTAAAGCAAAGTCTGAAATTTAAACTG
This sequence comes from Maratus speculifer, assembly GCA_964019185.1. Classification (NCBI taxonomy): domain Eukaryota; kingdom Metazoa; phylum Arthropoda; class Arachnida; order Araneae; family Salticidae; genus Maratus; species Maratus speculifer. Next base: position 312,758 of record CAXHSM010000492.1, on the reverse strand, counting down.
CTTAGTGAAAGTCATTAAAATAATGTAATAACTAACATTGATTTAAATATTTTTTAAGCAATAATGTAATTCTAATTAAAGCGTTCAGAGCCAAAGTCGATCAAGTCAGTTTTTTGTTCAAGCGAGATTTGCTCTACAGATAATAATTTTGTTGCATAACAAACGAAATCTAGATTTAAAATGTGCTCAACTGACAGAGCTCGTCTCCTATAATCCTGAATATGCAGCTGGGCACTTCAACTCCAGATATCACTGGATAATGTTTTATAGACTGGATCCATTTTGATTTTTTAACATCTCAATTGTAAATCTTGGCCTGTCTTATACAACAACTAAACAACCCATAATAGAATAATACATGAGAAGCAATTAGGCGTGAAAATTAAATGCGAAAACATTATCATAATAGTGAATGAATAGGTGTGTTTAGTTAATTTTCTATAAAAGCAGCAATGATAGTAAAGTAAAATTATCTCAAGATTTGATCGGAAGAACCCATTTAAAATTTCACCAAATGATTTATATTTATTACGATTTTATGTATAATACAAAACTGAAATTGAGGGGACAGTTTACCTTTTCAACATTTTTTCTTTTTTTTTAATATGGTTCAAAAGATTAAATGTTGTAACTGATTAACATTGTATTTCAATGTTTGACAAAAAGTACATTTTAAAAAATTAACTACATATTTAATTAAAAATTTTAAAAATGTTAAAAAATATTTGAACTTTTTAAATCCCTACACTTTTTTAAATATTAATATTTTTGTCCAATTTCTTTTAAAGATTTTCAAATGTGTATTACACAAAATTGCACATGGATTTTTAGATGCATCTAATATCGAATTTAACATAAATATTTACTGGTATATATAGTGTAAAACGGTGAAATCTAGCACTTCTTTACATACTTTCATAAAAAAAAAATAAGAATAGTTCCACGCACATGTTTATCTCATATATAATAAACAACATGCAGAAAAATGTTTAAATCTCTATTTCAAATACTAAAAAAGCATTAACATTTTTAAAACATGAAAGTGGAGAAAATATGTAATTTCCGGCGTATAATCCGCGGATCAAACAATTCTTTTTGGACCCAAAAATATTATTTAGTGATTGAAGACAAATATTTACGGCGATCTGATAAGTTACATTTCTTTTTTAAAAAATTCTAGGTTTAAAAATAATTGTTTGATCTCCGTGGATTTTAAGCAGGAAATTACGGTACATGGAAAAGTAGCCATTTAAAGTTTTAACTTATGTGGGAGTTTGAACTGGTTGCATTAAGAAATTTTACATTATCTTGCAATATAATTACCATATGCAGGGCTGCCAACTACTACGCCTATTTACAGTCAAATAAAAACATTAGAAACAGAAATTTTAGTAAATAATTAAGAATATGTAGTGTAACACATAACTTTGAATATACTTGGTATACATTTTACTAAAATATTTTTGTGGTTTTAAACATGTTTATAAGATTTAAATAGGCGTAGAAGTTGGCAGCTCTGCATATGGGTAAAGTTGAGGTGTCAAAATATTCACAAATAAACAGATTTTCACTTAATGTATAAAAACGAAAATTTTGAGGTAAAAAAAACCCTTAAAGAGAGTGAACATAAATAAAATACGCAACAATATTAAACACACAAAATATTAAATTTCTACAGGAAAAGCTAATGAGAAAATAATAAAGCAATTTTTTAGTATTTCTTCTCACTTTTTTTTCATTTTCTTTTTTTTCCGATAAATTTTTCCGGTATTTAAAAAGGGGAATACCGTGAACCCATTATATTTTTCGTTTACGAGGACTCATACTTGAACCAAAATTCACTCGCTGACATTGAAAGGCTGTAGAACTTGCCAAGACCCCATAAAAGTACTATCATAATAAAAATAAAGATTTAAATGATGGTTTACAATAAGAACTTTCAAATAAAAACTGTAAATTCCAAACTTTATAGAAAATATTTTGAATATTTCATATAACTTTTTAGGAACCACTTTAAGTACCTTAAAATCGTTCACAAAATTCATTTAAGATCCCTAAAGAGTTGCTAAATAACACGTAAAACTGTTAAAATTGGTGTACCTTTTGTCCAAGAAATACTGAATAGATTTTAAAACATTTTTTCATATTTTTGATAGTATTGAAGCTATTAATAGATTTTCAAAGCATTAGAATAAATGAGCGGTTAAATATGAGAATACTTGCGCTCAGAGGGTTTCGTATAGTAAAAATATGAATTATTAATCCGTTGGGGAGGAACCTTTTGTATACAAGCCACTTAAAAGACTCCGAATGTTTCATTTTTCCCACTAGTTATTTTTTATTGCAAAGTTTACCTTAATAAATTGAAGCATTTTCGCGATTCAACTAAAGAATATTTTCTGTTTTAATAAAACCAGTGGTAAAAGATTAAAAATTAAGCAAAATGCTCTCGTCTGGAAGAATTTAACTGTAGTATTTTAAAAATATCGTTTTCAAAAAATAATAAGACTTTGTAAAAAACTATACAATAATGTGTTGGGTACAGCTGAATATACTAGCAAAGTATGAATAGTATATGATAAAAAAAATAACAGATATGAGGGCTGAATAATATCAAATTTTGACTATGAACTTATATGATAATTATGAATCAAAAGTAAAATGAAACTATTTTTCTTTGTCATAATTCATAAACTAAATATTTAAAAAGTATTGATAGTGCAATGTTGATAATAAATGTTTTATAAAATCTTCTATGTAGTATTGATAAATTGACATTAGTGTAGCTGCTATTATTGCTACTATGCTGCACCGAAATTTCTTAAATTTTCCAAATATTTTCTAATTACTACAAAATAGAAATTGAATTGTTTTAAGTTGCATTCTTCTGTATTATTTTATAATGCTTATATTGTACAATTTATACAGTTTTGCTCAGAAATTTGATAAATTAATGTAAATAAAACATATATTTCTTTATTTTATACAGAATGAATTGAGAGTAAGTAAACTATTACAATACGTAATATTCTGCATTACATGACTATATGTTAGTAAAGGTAATCCAAGTATTTAAAATTTAGACGTGACTTCAAAATATAATCCAAATATACTTTAGATTAATCCATAAAATCTTCACTTAAAAGCATTACTTACACAGTTAGACATTCTAAATAACAGTAATGCACCAAAACTTATACCCCCCCTCCCATTCATTGTTCATTTATAATAATCAAACTTCCATATTCATTCCAATAATTTAAAAAAAAAGATAGATATCGCAATATTTTGTATCAGGAAGTTTTTTAAAGTTAGGGATTGAAATAAAGTCCTACGGTATATTTTAATGCTCTTTAATTCCTTACGAGATTAATTTGTTTTGATGCAATAAACTGAAAATAGGGACCATACACCACAATAATCTTACTATATAATTCGCCTTGTAAAATCCGTATATGTCAGAAATTAAATAAGCAAATATTGCATTTTAAAATTAGTGGTACCGAAAAGCTTTTAGTAACGAAACAAGCAAACTCTTCTTGCACTTAGAGTATGGGCAATCCTGTTAAAAGTTAATAAATGCACATTATTCAATACTTTAAATAATACATTTATTTAAATAAAAATTTAGATTGGCATGCTACAGTGATTTAAAAAAATATGAGCTGATGCAAAATTTAATGACAAATAAAATATTCAGATCATTTGATTTTTTAACTTTATAGTTTACTGAGATTTTACATTTTATTAACCCAAAATAAAAGAAAACTTTTTTATGCAAGAGATAATTGTTGAATTAATCATTATGAAGTGATTAATATATTCTCTTACAATTTGAATAATCGCACCTATGTTTACTGTGAAACTGAACAAGTGACTTACAATTCTATGCGTAAAAATCATTAAAAGCTTTGGAAAGTGCTAAATTTCCGTAATTTTCTGTTCAATAAAGATATTCCTCTTTTGAATCGCTATGCACTGTTGCCTGAAAAAATGCGGATTAAAAAAATTGAGAGCAAGAATATATTTATTTATTTATTTATTTATTTATTTTTAGTTCACCAATTTAACTTTTAACCCATTTGTGCCTGAACTTTTGGTTTTTAACAATTGATTTTATAGTTTGGCTGAGTTTTTTAATTTATTAAAGCAAAATAAAAATAAACTTTACTATGTAAGGTATAATTGTTGAGTTAATCATTATGAAAAGAATGCGGATTTAAAAAAAAATGAGAACCAGATATATTTATTTATTTTTAATTTTTAGTTTTCCAATTTTGTTTTTAAACCATTTGTGCCTGAACTTTTGGATTTTAACAATTAACTTTACAGTTTGACTGAGTTTTTAAATTTTATTAAATCAAAGTAAAATGAAAACTTACTATGTAAGATATAATTGTTGAATTAATCATTATGGAGTGCTTAACATATTTTCTAACAATTTGAATAATTGCACCTATGTTTACTGTGAAATTGAACAAGCGACTTACAATTCAAGCGTAAAAATCATTAAAAGCTTCGGGAAGTGCTAAATTTTCAAAGTTTCTTCCGTAATTTTCTATTTAGTAAAGTCATTCCTCTTTTGAATAGTTATCCGCTTTGCATGCAAGAATATGGATTTAAAAAAAAAAAAAATCAGGGCCAGATATATTTGGTCTAGGAATTAATTCGTGCGGTTTTCCATAAAAAATTAAAGCTTTATTTCAAAAACGAAATACATTATTACGTTAACAAAAATATTGTCCATCGCTACCCACTACTTTTTCCCATCTTTCAGGCAATTTACGAATTCCGTCTCGAAAGAAGTCCTCACTTTTCGAAGCGATTCAATCAGTGATCCTTTTTTCTATATTTTCTGAAGAAGTGAACCACTGTTCAATCAAATAGTAATTCATGCAATCAAACAAGTAGTAGTCTGAAGGGGCAATGTCTGGTGAATACGGCGGGTGGAGTAACACTTCCCATCCGATATTCTCAAAATATTTTTGACCGGTTTTGCGACATGTGGTTGGGCGCTATCATGTTGAAAAATAATTTTATTATATCTGATATCCCTTTCTGGTCGTTTTCTGGCCAGAGCTTGTTTCAAACGCATCAACTGAAGTCGATACAGTTTTGCATAAATAGTTTCACAAGGTTTCCGAAGCTCATAGTTCACCACACCTTTCATATCCCACCATAACCTTTGCACAGTGAATATTTCGTTTCAGTTGTGATGGACCTGGTTCACCTGGCATTACCCAGGCTTTTTTCGTTTAGGATTCTCGTAATAAATCCATTTCTCATCACCAATAACAATTCGATGCAAAAATTCCTTATTTTTCTATCTTTAAAGCAGCATTTCGCAAACGGTTTTTCTTCTTCCAACGTCTCTTTCTTTTAATTCACATGGAACGCAATGTGACACCTTTTGAATCATTTCCATTGCTTTGAGGCGTCTGGAAACGGTTGTTTGATCAATCTCTAATGATTTTGTAAGTTCTTCCTGCGTTTGATACGGATCCTGATCGAGCAATGCTGCCAATTCTTCATCTTCAAATTCTTTTGGCTGCCCAGGTCGTTCTTGGTATTCCAAGCCGTAATCACCACTTTTAAACCGCACAAACCACTTCTGGTGCGTTCGTTCACTTAGAGCATGTTTACCATAAACTTGCACCAAAATACGATGACTTTTGGCAGTACTTTTCTTCATGTTAAAGTAATGAAGAACAACCCCTCGCAAAAACACTTTATCCTGCACAAAACTTGACATTTTCAGTTGGATAAAAATTGTTGTTGTTTAAGCTTAAACAAAATTGCATACTAAACCGGAAGCGCAATAACAGTAGTTTTAAATGCTTGTTTGAACAAACGAAACTATAGGACAATAAGTTAGTTACGCCATCTCTTGTAAAACCGCACGAATTAATTCCTAGACCAAATATTTATTTTATTATTTTTTTTTAACTTTTTACTTCACCAATTTTGCTTAACCCATTTGTGCCTAAACTTTTGTTTTCCTAAATTTGTTGGCAAAATTACTTTAAAATGTTTCAAAATGAACTGGAAAAATACAAAATTATGCTAAACAATTTTTGTGTTTATTTGATAAAATTTAAACATACTAAATATGGAATATACATTATATTTGTAGTAATGTAATCCACATATAATCCACTTTTGTAATAATATAAACCATGTTTCCTCTAAATTTACGTAAAATAAGATTTTGAATTGTATCTTATACACTATAATTAATATTTTTAAAAAATACTGAAAAAATATATTTATTTCTTTACAAAAACTAATATTATAAATATTAGTAATATTAAAATAAAAATAAAATTGTTTAAGGCTGAAAAACAATTTGTTTCATAATCATCTTGAAAAAGACTTTACATAAGCAACAATCCCTAAATGGCTTATAAAAAGTATTTACTGATTCGTACCTTGCGCCCTATATTTTATACGTTACAAAAAAAAAAAAAAAAAAAAAAAAAAAAAGGCTTGAACATATAATTACACGATTTAAAGAAATACGTATTTCAATAAAGTCTGCAAATTGAGATTGTGACTTATTTGGATCCATGGATGAAAAAATACAAAACTAAAAAAAAAAAAAAAAAAAAAAAGGCCTTCATTTAAGCAAATAAATATCCATCTTATGCCGTCATTTCCCGGTAACAGATGAAGTTATTTATAAATAATTATTTCATACAATTTCCATGTTATAAGGAAGAAGACAGTTACACGAATTAATTAAAATTTGAAGCATTCCAAAACAAAAACTAGGCATAATTGGAAGGTTATAATAAATATTTACAGAAAATAATTCCTTGAGGAGATTGCTTGCACACATACAGGTGTAATCGAAATCCTGTATTATAGTTTCTAACAAACTACTCTTTTTAAAGAAAACGTCAGTTTTCTTTTTTCATTTTGCTTGTAATTAGTCAAAAATATCATAAATATTAAATTTAATTTGAGCACAAATTACAGAACTTATTATTTTGCGTTATAGTTTTCCAGTTTTGTTGTTGAATATGCTGTGTTTAGGAATTTTTAAATAGTATTGAAAATCAGACATCAAAAAAGGGTTTATTTATTTTTTTAAAGTTCGGTATAAAGTCTTAGGACAATATCTATCTTCTTTAAATTATTAGATTTATTTTTCTACTAGATTTCAGACCATGAGTAACCAATTCTTACACAAATACTATGCTTCACATATAAATTGTTCTTATATTTTCTATAATAAATTTATTTCCACCATCCATTCACAGCGTTTTGAGATTAAAGAAGTTAACCAAGGATGTTATGTTTGGATTAAAATATGGAATTACAAGAAATTAAACAATCCAGGAATTTAACAGTTTTTTCAAACATTTTATCTAAATAACATTTATCACCAACAAGATAATGTGTCTAAACATCAATATGTTAATCTAAAAAACAAAGTACTTACTCTGCTGTGAAAAAAGCATTTCAACTGCTAACTAGGTCTTTTTATCTAAAAATATCGAAAGTTATTTTCGATCTTGAATCAATCATAGTGCATAACCGCAATAAGAAAAATTAAACCGGATCCCACCAAAAGACGTTCGATACTTGCAGTAGTATCACAGGCAAAGAGCTGAAAAATGCTTGCCTAAGAATTATATGAGAATCATTTATGCATAGGTAATGAGATAAAGCATTTAGAACATGTTTTGTGTATTGCTTCCCTTATACATGTCCTTCTACGTCTTCGAGCTATTTGCATTTTATCTTACACCGTCTCTTCCTATCCGATGCTTTATTCTGTTACATCAGCAAAAGTGTTTTCTGATGCTTGTTGAAATAGCATTTTTCAAATTTTGCTGTTATCTTTACATATACAAACGCTAGTTTTAGTGATAGAATAGCAATAATTAAGTAGTGTAAATTAACCTTTTCCGACATTATAAATTCAGCTATCTAATTTTTTTTAAATTAAGCATATTTTCTGTGGTGTATGCGTTTTTTCTTTTTTTTTTCTCCATATTTTTAGATAATAATGCATAAAAACATCATGCTGTTTTTTCTTTAATCTAAGGTATTTGCTTCTATTTATTTGGCCATGTGTTTTATAATAATAATGCAGTGTGAAATTACGCTACTTTCTCTTTAATTCAGCGAATTTTATTCTGAATCCAGGCAGTTGATTTATTATAACATAATTTCAGGTGACATATGCTGGAAATATTCTATTAACTCCTTTATGACAAAAACCTTTACGGACTTTACGAATCTTTCATCGCCGGTTTTTCAAAGGATAAACTTTTTCGTAATTCAATCGCTGAAATTTTCTGATTAAAGAAGGCAAAATTTATCGTAAAAAATATAGATAGAAATAATCAAGAATTCTGAGCACTTATGTGTCAGGTATAGGCGACGCATGTTCATGATGAGATTAATTTGATCAAGTATTTCCCTGGTTGTTTTATTAGCTCATCATATATTTGCAGCATATTGTATGCGTGTGTTATGTATTTGCAGCATATTACTATATCAGGGATGAGATTTCCGCTTTTTTGGACACCAGTATAATCTTGGAGAAAATGCTATTCTCTTAAATAGCCAAAAATGTTCCGATTTAATTATATAGCATCTTCTCAAAGATTTTACTGGTGTGCAAAAAAAGCGAAAATCTCATCCGTGCTATATGCAGGTGTTATGTATTTGCAGAATATTATGTACATGTGTTTTGTAAATATTTTAACTCATAATGAAATAAAACAGAATGGTATTCAAATACTATTTAAAGAATTTAATGACCCGAAAGATCCTTGTAAATGACGTACAGAAAATTTCAAAAAAGGAAAAGATGAAGTTAAATGAAATAAAATAAGCCAAAATACTTTAGTCTCGTACGTCAATTACGTCTTGAGATATATCATTTTGTAAAAAATAATTAAATGCGAAATGCAAAACAAGACAGCAATACACAAAACCTACACGCCTTGGTATATTAAATAGTGTTTTCTGAACTTAAGCAAAGAAAAAAAAAAGATGACGTATAAATTGAAATATGTAGGCAGTAAGTAGTTTTCAAGGACCTGTTTGAGGGAATTTGTATTAAAATGAGGATTTTGTGGATTATAATGTGGTAATGTGGCCTTCTAAAAAGTATTTATCAAGAAGCTGAGGTATCATACTTAATGGAATCAAACTACAAACAAATTCAACAACATTGGATATGAATTATATAATTACAACCAGAAAATAGAATTTTATAATTTTTAGTTAAAAACCAAGAATAATAAAAACAACATACCGAATGGTTAAACGGATATCGTGATGATTATCCGCTGATTAACTGGGAATCTTAGAGACATGATTTTAATTACAAATTATTTTCAAATCGCGTATATAATTGTTAAATATTGTACCGTATGCTAGTATTGTATGATTGTATGGTTATGTTGTATATGGTATTGATTTGTAGTACAAGGGACTGTTAAAATGCAAAATATATTTTTCATGACCCTTTTTCCCGACTCTAAGATTTAGAAATGTACTATTTTGCTTCTGAAAAACAACTTTAAAAAACGTTCTTCTTGTAAGTCAGTTTTTTAATGTATGATTAGATGAGATATTTATATCTAGCAAGTTTGCAGTTTTCTAAAGCGAAAATACTAAACTTTTTTTTTTTACCGCACGTCCCTGAGTAATTAAATTTCGCCAACTCTTGACCGTTGAGAGAGAAAACACAGAGGTTGGTAACACGGTTACAAGTTGAAAATAATGGTTTACAATGAGCGGAGAGTAACCTCTCTAAGATTGAAAGTTCTGCTTTAATGGAAGCCTTGTCTCGCTTTATTTTTTTTTCTATAAAGGAGCAATAAAACAAGTTTTTAAAGAAAACTAGTCGTTGGGGGCCACCGTAACACTTACCCATCATAGATATGCATAATATAAAATATGAAAATAAAACATGTGTAAACTATTTATAAAATGCATTGCAATTCCAAAACAAAACTTAAACATACATTTTAATACTTTTAATATACATAGCTCTATATATATGCTCTATAATGAATTGCTGATTAACCCATTTCGACAAATTATACAAAACGCCAAAATACTCAAGTAAGTACCAGATTGCGTAAAAGAAACATCCTTATAACTCCAAAAATAATAATCATATTAACTAAAAGTTTACTGCGTTGAATTAAGCGTCTCATTTCCAATTAAAATATATATTTGTATTGAAATTTGAATGAAATACAGGGCCATGAAAAATCGAAGAATGTGAAAAACAGGATTACAGATACCTCGGCAACTAATAATCCGATCGACTTCGTTCTTTATACAAAATTTGTGTTATTTTATTGCCTTTTATGTCCACTTCTTAAAATAAAAAAATTCGAAAATTTTTATATACCTTTCATCAGAACGAATTTTTCGAGAGTCCGAAAAAAATAGTTCCGGATAATCGAGGTTACTGATATTAAATAGGCTTCGTCCCATTCTTACATACTAAGTACATACAAAATTTCAAGTCTCTATCTCAATTTGTTCGGGAGATAGAGCGGTTACAGACAGACAGACAGACAGACACACAGACACACAGACGGACGGACGGCAAAATTTTTTTTCTAAAAATATGTTTTTCGGAATCTCCAGTATCTGAAACGTGTAAATCCGTCAAAAAAAATTTTTCGATTTTCAAAATGATTGCAAGACTTACCCTATACTACGTATGATGGGTAAGTAAAAATATCAAACGACTTCAAAAAAGAGCTAAAAAAGAATTAAATAATTCTTTAAAATTCTCTAATGACAAAACGTTATCCAATAAGCACACATTGGATATCAGGCACCGGCATTAAAACGGTTAAATTTAATATACAGGGTGTCCGAAAAATCTGGAAACGGTCGAATAACTCGAGAAATACATACGAGATTGAAAAACGTAAATATACGTGTTAAATATTTTTAAATAAGCTACTCAGTGATACCGAATTTGACCCTCGCAACCGAACCCTGGGGGTCAGAGGGGGTCCAACTTTGAAATCTTAAATTATAACCCCCATTTTTTATTGAAGATTCGGATTCTATGGACAAAAATACGTAACTTTTGTATTTAATGTTTATTTCGAATCCTCGTTTATCACGGTGTAATCGTACATATTAAATCGATAGATATTTCGGCTTTTCCAACGGGATTTTCCCTAATCGAAACTAATTGGAGAGAATTTTTGACATCAAATTCCTCGTCTTTTGCAGGATTAGCGTTTTCTGAAAATCACCCGTGCCGATTATTTCGATAGTGCTACACAGTTAAAAATTTGACCCATTTGCTGTAGCGTCACTCCACCGCTTTTATAGAATATCTCTTTCATGACAAATGAAGTAAACACGGTAAAACGGTTACTAAAGGTTACGGTTGAAGTAAAAACGGTTACTTTCCATAACACAGTAAAGTAACCGTTTTCTATGAAAGCAGTGGAGTGTCGCTCTAGCAAATGAGTCGAATTTTTTACAGTGTATAGATTTTTTTATATTTTTCTCTAGGAAAATTCATTGAAATATATTAATTTAGTTTTCTATTTGGATTTTTATTTTATCCAGTAAATGGTTTCTACAATACGACCTACTTGTTTTCATGTTTAAATGTGTAAATAAGAACCTCCCCTCCCGAATAGAAAAAGTGCATCTTCAGTTTTGGGGGGCGGGGTATGTAAATATTTTGTGTTTCGATAAGTTCTGCCTTCTTTTATTTTTCTTTCTTCTTCTCTTTTCTTTTATTTTTTTAATCATTTAATTCAGTGGGGCGGATGGGCGTGCATGGAGTTTTTAAAATAATTTCTACTATGTAGAATAACATGTAAGACAAATTGAACTGCGTGTTTCGATCTTTTAACGTATAAATATGCACCTCCTCTCAGAAATAGAAAAAGGATAATTTTCATTACTTGACGGCGGGATGTGTGTATATTATGCGTTTCCGTGGATTCTATTGTTTTTTAAAAAATCATCTAATATGCTTATGTGGGTGTATGTTTTTTTTTTTTAAATTATTACTACAGAAAAATATAGGACAAAATATTAAAAAATAAAGTTATAAAACATTTTTTGTGCTGACTGTGCAACGGATGAAGAAGTATCGTAAATTCGTGGTACTTACGGAACTTGTTATTTTCCAAGTTAAATATCAGTATTTTCTTTATAAAATAAATAAAGCTTTTATAAACACTCGTAACTTTGCCTACTTTAACAAGTGATTTTCAATAAAAAAAATATTCGTACTTAGTATTTCTTATTGAAATGAAATTGAAATGCAATCTTATTGAAATTATTTCCTATTCTAGAAATTCTAAGATCCTTAGGAACTCCCCTTAGGAAATTAGTTTTTTTTTTGGGGGGGGGGGATTATAGGTTTTCACAATTGATTAATTACTGCAAGAACAAAATAATGCAGGGAATTTTTAGAAATTTTTTTTGATATATCATGATTTCGTGTAAATTAATATGTATTTTGTTCCATTTAAAATTGTTTTTCATAAATTTAAACGCTTAACGGATCAATATTTCTGGTAAAATTTTAAAATAATGTCTAATTTAGAATATATTTTACAGAAATTTTAATCTTTTATCACCTGTTATTTTAAAGAGAAATTTTTGCCTAATGGAATCAGACAAATACTCGGATTAAATAATGCAATATTTAAAATTAAATTTTACTGGTGAGATAAATAAATTATGATTGTTTTTAAGACTTTTTTCGGATTTTCAAAGATCGCGATTGTAATCGAACAAAATACATCAGATACATATTTTATTTTCTCAAACAGATTTTACCAACACAAAATTTCATAGGCCAGAGCTTTCTTCACCAAAGTAGTCGCAATAGCGGACACATGTTTGTTGAAAATAATCATTAACGGTTGTTTCGATAACAAAAGTGTTTTATATGCTTCTGCCATAGAAATTAATAGAAATATATTAAATCATTTTTCCATTTGGGCTTTTATTTTATCTAATCAATCAATTATAAATATTAACCAATTATAAATAATTTTAATAAATGCAATGCATTAGTAATCTATAAATATACCCATATTATAAAGAGGTAAAATTACTTCTGCGGAAAATCTGCGGAACTACCGAACTGATTTCAAAAACAATGATACTAAAAGGATGGTGTTCCCCCCGAATCAAATATAGACTATCTCTTATGTCCACACCACGAACTCAAGGGGAACGCAGGGAGAAAAAAAATTTTCTAAACATGCAATTTTGTGATACTGAAAAGCCTAGAAAAATGAAATTTGGCATGTTAACCGTAATTTTTCCTATCATGACTTGCCGGGCATCCATGCTTCAATCATAATTTATTTATCTCACCAGTAAAATTTAATTTTAAATATTGCATTATTTAATCCGAGCATTTTTCTGATTCAATAAGGCAAAAGTTTCTCTTTGAAATAACCCGTCATAAAAGATTAAAAATTGTGTAAAAGATATGCTAAATTAGATATTATTTGAAAATTTTTACCAGAAATATTGATCAATTAAGCGGTTAAATTTATGAAAAAAAATTTAAATTGAATAAAATACATATTAATTTACAAAAAATCATGATATATCAACAAAAATTGTCGAAAAATTCCCTGCCCTATTATTTTGTTGTTGCAGTAATTAATCAATTATGAAAACGTATAATCCCTCCCTCAAACTAAAATTTCAGGGTTCCTAAGGATTCTGCAATTTCTAGAATAGGAACTAATTTCAGTAAGATTGCATTTCAATTTCATTTCAATAAGAAATGCTAACTTCGAATATTTTCTTATTGAAAATCACTTGTTAAAGAAGGCAAAATAACGAATGTTTACAGTAGCTTTATTTATTTCATAAAAAAAATACTGATATTTCACTTGGAAAATAACGGGTTCCGTAAGTACAATGAATTTACGATACTTCTTCATCCGTTGCTCAGCCAAAAAATGTTTTATAACTTTATTTCTTAATATTTTGTCCTATATTTTTTCTGTAATAATAATAATAATTATAATAAAAACATACACCCACATCAACCGTATTAGATGATTTTTTAAAAACAACAGAATATATGGAAACGCATAATATTACATACAATCCCACCCTCAAATTAGGAATTTTTTTTTCTATTTCTTAGAGGGGGGGGGGTGCATATTTATATGATAAAAGATCGAAACACGCAGGTCAGACTGACTTACATTTTATTATACATTGTAAAAATTATTTATAAAATTCCATGCTTGCCATTTGCCCCCCCCCCCCTTAATTAAATGATTAAAATAAAAGCAGAACTCATCGAAACGCAGAATATGTACATACTCCGCCCCCCAAAACTGAAGATAACCTTTTTCTATTCGGGAGGGGAAGTTCATATTTACACACTAGAACATCAAAACAAGTAGGTCGTATTTTAGAAACCATTTACTGGATAAAATAAAAATCCAAATAGAAAACTAAATTAATATATTTCAATGAATTTTTCTAATGAAAAGCATAAAAAACCCTATAAACTGTAAAAAATTTGAATTATTTGCTACAGCGTCACTCCACCGCTTTTATAGAAAACGGTTACTTTACTGTGTTATGGAGCATTCTCATTTGTCATAAAAGAGATATTCTATAAAAGCTGTGGAATGACGCTGAAGAAAATGGGTCAAATTTTTAACAATGCAGCACGATCGAAATAATCGCCACGGGTAATTTTCGGGGAACGCTATTCCTGCAAAAGACGAGGAATTTGACGTCAAAAATTCTGCCCAATCAGTTTCGATTAGGGAAAATCCCGTTGGAAAAGCCGAAATATGTATCGATTTAATATGCTCGATTACACCGTGATAAACGAGGATTCGAAATAAACATCAAATACAAAAGTTACGTATTTTTGTCCGTAGAATCCGAATCTGCAATAAAAAGTGGAGGTTATAACTTAAGATTTCAAAGTTGGACCCCCTCTGACCCCCAGGGGGTCGGTTGCGAAGATCAAATTTGGTATCACTGAGTAGCTTATTTAAAAATATTTAACACGTATATTTACGTTTTTCAATCTCATATGTATTTCTCGAGTTATTCGGCCGTTTCCAGATTTTTCGGGCACCCTGTATCAAATTTAATATTCATCAAACATACAGGGTGGTTCAAATTAAAGTATCCCTGTTTGCGATGCCCTAGCGAGAGAAGTAGTGGATGAAATGTCTTCCTATTTGGAAATATACATATTAGACCATGGGAAATTGAATGGTTCAAATTTTTTTGTTAGTTCAAATAAAGGCACTAGGGGATAAAAAGGCGCAGCGATCGGTTTCAGATAAGAAAAAGTAACACGACTTAGGATGTAAACATCTTGGTGCCAATGTGTCCATTTCCACCACTAGATTTTAAAAGTATTCTTTGCTTATATTTATTTGAATATATTTCGGTATTTTTATCAGTATTCTTACTAAACGAAGAACATTAAATATGTAGTGGTGGGAATTGTAATGAACATTGTGTGGTACCACGTGGTTATAACATGGTAATTAACATAATTTAAAATTTCTTTACTCAAATCATGCTAAATAGTTGAGAATTGGAATATTCCAATACTCAACTCGGTAGCATAATTTGTATGTAAATGCTTTTATATATATATATATTTATTACTGATGCCTTCTGTGCTTATTTGTTTGCGCGCGCAGTGCCTGAGAATAAAATTTGCATAAGAGGCGGGCTAAAAGACCGTCCCAATAGATAAAAACTAAGGCGAATAGGTTTAAAATATTCTGAGACCGCCACGATGGTTCTCTCATTTCCTGAGCGTTCTTTGCTGCTGAAGCTTTTCAACCAAAATAACAGTAATGCTGCCAAAACGCTTTGGTTGTACCGACTGCAGAAATCTTCGCGTACGGGTCCAATGATACCATGTGCTCTGCGACGAATGATTAAACGCTTTGAGGAAACTGGCAACTTTGCAGTTCAAGCAGGCCGAGGACGAAGAAAAAAGATACCGCAGGTGCGCAACCGCTGCTGTTGAGCAGGCCTTTACAAATATAGCTGGAGCCTCCAGTGTTCGAGCCGTATTCAGGCAATTGGATTTGCCATACACTACCGTATGAAGGTGCATGCGTATAGCACTCAGGGTCTATCCATATAAGATTAGTCGTTTCCAAGAATTAAAACCTGGCGATAACGATCTTCGTGAAACGTTCGCTTTGACGTTCTTGGTAAGGATGAAGGTGAATAAAAAGTGGCCGTGAAACATCCTATGGACCGATGAGGCTCTTTTTACATGTGTGGAACAGTAAATACACAACAGTTTTGTATCTGGTTTACTGAGAATCGTCACCATATCAAACAAATGCCCCTACAATCTCCGCATGTTACTGTGTGGATCGGTTTCACTGCAACCTTTATCATTAGGCCATTTTTCTTTGATAAATCACTCCTCAGGGACCAAAAACCTGTACCGTAAATGCAGCGCGTTATCGGGACTTGTTGCAAAGTGTTGTCATCCCAGAACTCCAGGAGCGTGGGTGCCTCACTATAGCAATTTTCAAACAAGATGGTGAGCCCCCTCACATTGGACGTGAAGTACAAAAATTGCTACGATGCCATTTTACGGAAGATCGCACTATCAGCCGTGAATTTTCTGCAAAATGGCCTCCACGTTCACCTGACTTGACCCCGTGTGATTTGTGGCTTTGGGGTTACCTCAAAGATAAAGTTTATTGAGGAAATATTGGAAATCTGGTGCATTTAAAAAATCAGATCCTCTTGCATGCACGCAACATCGGTAGCGATCTGTTACACCCCGCTGTGGATCATGCTGTGACACGATTTCACGTTTTGGCGCTGAAGCAAGGTGGACATATTGAATCCGATCTGTAAAATTTTTGTTTGCTTTCTATTACCACGCACATGTCTTTCGTTTGTGCTGTCGCAAACAGTGTTTTAAGATCGTCAGTTTGTGGGGAAAAATGTAATAATAAAGTTAATTACTGACACCTTGTATTCTGTTATTTATTGGTTGCGTCATATTTAAAGTTGTTAAAATCTAGGTGAAAATAGTCCCAATTCCCCCGCTAATTTTTTAGCCTTCTTCGCCTAATACGAATACTAATAAAATTAATGAAAGCATATTTAATGAAAGTTAAAAGTTATACTAATAAATATTATTGGTGAGAATCAGCCCATTGGCACCAGGATGTTTACATTCTAAGTCGTGTTATATTTTTCTTATCTGAAACCGATCGCAGTTTTTAGTTCAAACAAAGGCCACCAAGAGATAACCTTGGTAACCTTTGTTTGAACTAAAACATTTTTTTGCACCATTCAATTTGCCACTGTCTGATATGTATATCTTCCAAATATGAAGACATTTCATCCACTACTTCTCTCGCTAGGGCGTCGCAAACAGCGATACTTTAAATTGAACCACCCTGTAGATTTTTGAGAAAATATTTTTTACAAGAGATGAATTTACATATTTATAATTTATGAATATATGCATATTAGGCCAATCAAATTGTCATAAATAGATGCACAAATTCTCCTAGAAGATTTTATGTTTTTAAACTGTTTATGGGGATGCTAGTAACAAGAATTAATGGTTTTCCAACAAAATATCTTTAGGTTAAATTTTGTGAAGGCAAAAAACCACAAAATTTTCGGACTTTTTTCAGTTTTTTGCCTATAACTCAAAAAATATAAATTTATTGCGTACTATACTCAATTACAAAAAGAAAGAACATTAAATTCTCTACAAATTTCATGCTAAAACTGTTTTTCTAAAGCCAATATTAAGCGCGCTACAGCTTTCTGAAAATGACTCTTTTTTTTCTAGCTTTGTGGAAAAATTCCAAAGACGAAAATTTGACACAATTTTTCATTATTTTATCTTAATTAATGAAACTTTTTTAAAATACAGATATTTACATGATAACAATCATGATGAATTACAACGGTAACATTGTAAAAAAAATTAAGAACATTATAACTTTTTTTGTATTTAGAGCTTTAGTGGAGAACATTAATATTAGGTATTTAAAATTTAACTGAATGTAAATACCTAATAAATAATACTTACGGTGACAATTTTACGCCCCCTTCTTCTGGATAAATAATGTCGTTGACATTTTTGTAATTGATCCCATTACATTTTTTACAAATTGCCGAGCATTTCAGTCTTAATTTAGGAAAAGAACATGCTTTGCTGCACCGTTTTCTACAGCTACATGACACAACATGGAGCAAGGATTTAAGTGCCGGGTCTTGGCACATTTGAACTGGCTGAAAGAGATCCTGTGAGCCCACTTACATCCTTCACAGTGTTGCCAGATGGGCTACTTTTTTAAATCCAGATTCTATATTGGCACCACTTTTTTGAAATGGTAAAATACGTCTTATTATATGGCATATTAATCAAGGCGAGAATAAAGAGAATTTTACAGCTTCAAGAAAGTGGTGCCAGTCAAGAAATCTGAATTTAAAAAAAGTAGCTCACTGGCAACACTGATAATTCAGGAGGGATGTTGTTTCCTATCCTAGCTTGTACCTTATGATAACATCAGAGAAAATGATGTTGCGCAGCCTCTTGTGTTGGTGGTAGTCTTGCAAAATGAACTTTGTTTTTTTGTGGCAGATTTAGCCAATAACTGGAACGTGAAGGTATTTAATTTCTGTGTGGTATCTCTGCATCCAATGTATCGTGCAATAATGATCTTTTCAGAAGCCTTAATGATTTCTTCACGGGTAGAATCTGGTTTATTGAACATGCAGACTATTTTTCCAAGCTGATCAAGTTTTTTCAAAATGTTACAAAACTTTGACTTTCTTTGACCAAAAAGAGCGGATGTTGTATCGCATCCGCAGTTTACATGAGGGAAAAGAACATTGTTTAATTGTATTTGAACGAAATGGTTGAAAACCACTTGGTTTCGATGTTACTTCATCCTGGCTTTTAGAAAAACAGATTTTTGTGCTGATAGCTTAAGCTCGTCATAATCGCGAGAAGGTCAATGTCTTCCCGGCAATGGGGAAATAGCACGTTTTTCAATTTAACTTGCATTTTATAGAGTACAAACGTACGAGCATTTTGATACCATTTTTACGTTTTTTTTAAAACTCGGAAAGTCCATTAAATTAACTTTAAAAATGCAGATTTTTGTTTCGGCGGGATAAAGCCGCGCCACGTGACGAAAGCGGTTTTTACGTCACTACACATGAAAACAAACCTATGCCGTATTTTCCTCTGCTCTTTTCTATGAGAATAGATTGGATTACGCTGAATGATTTCTTTCTTTTCTTAAAAATGGTTCGTAGAACAAACTAAAGGCCTTGTAAATTGCTGAAATAAAAAAATAATATTGTGAATTCGAGAGAGATTTTTTCCCCCTCGTTGTTCTAAGGATTTTCATTTTAAAATATCGATACATGTTTATACTACAATTGTATGTTATAGTATAATGTTATAGTAATATGTACATATATTTACCCTTCTTATTAATATTTCTCAATAATTAATTTTACAAACTGGTTCAAATAATATTTCTTTCATTATCAAGTAGGTCTGGGCAACTTATAAAAAATTTTTCGTATTTATATTTTATATTTGAAATGAGAATTTGTCCTGCTTTCATTAAACGTTTTATCTTTTCAATTGTTAAATAAGCTATTTTTGAATCGGAAAACAGATAAATTCAGAATGAAATTTTTTTTTTTTCAGGTGGCTTAAAGGTAGCCTTACAGAATCTTTATATAATTATACACAAAAAAAGAAAATAATAATAATTTTTCGAAAATGTTTTACGTACACAAAAAATAACAAGTAATTATTTTAAATACTGTCAGTTTAATGAACTCCATCAGACTTTGGGATTGAAAATTTTATGCTTTATAAACCTGCAGATTACAACCCAGTATTTGGTTTATGAATTCTATTTTTTATGTTTGTTATAAATTAACAGTATTTTAACGGAAGTTAAAAGATCCAAAAGAGAGAAACAGGAACCCCCCCCCCCCCCCGACATTGATAAGCAATGCGCTCTGTAAACTTTTACGTAAATTTACGTACTGAAGTTTTATATAGTACAATGCTTATTTTTAAAATGAAAATACTATTTTCTTTAATAAGATAATCAAAAAAATTTCATTATTTTTATTATTTAATGAAAGTTAGAGCATTGAGAAAAAGACTTATGTGTTTAGAGTCTGATAAATGTTAAGCAGAACATTCTGAGAAACTACATTTCAAACAAATAAAAAGTACTACATGGATTCAAAAATTATTCGTAAGCAAGCAATATTAAAACGCCAATTAAATTACCCCACCCCCATTTCTCTCGCACATCACACATTTCATTAAAAAAAAAGAAAAAAAAAAGAAAAAAAAGTGAATTGTTAACATGTGAAAACAAAATTTTACATGTATACATATAGAATGGTATCTGAATCTGAGTAATACATATGCATTATAAGCTGTGTTGAATTCAGGGGTTGTCCGGGGTGGACATATTAAAGAAATATGCTTGAATAAATTACCACTTTCATAATAAATGAACAATGATTATAAGTTGAAAATTCAATTTAGAAATTCTAAATGATAGTTGAAATAATGCTTTTCTTTTCTTTCCATATATTAAAACAGAAATCGAGCAAATATTATTATTTTTTCAAAATAAATTCACAAACCTACATTTTCTACCAAATGTGCTTAAAAAAAAAAAAAAAAAAAAAAAAAAAAAAAAAAGGTGGTGAATTTTTTATAATTAAGTTCGATAACCATGCCAAATTATCGTATTATATTGGACATTTTATGAAAATAAAAAGTAAAAAATGAACTACAATCATAAGTTTTTGCTTTAATACTTACTTTTAAGTAAGCACATAAAAAAATAAAAGGCAATATTTATAAATTTAGTCACGTATGTTGTAGAAATTTGTTTCTGATCTATGAATACGCAATTATTATTGACAGTAGTTAATTTAAAATTTTATTCGATAAGTCAGTATTAAATTTTTTCTCGTTTTTTTACGCAATAGTTCAAAATTTAACTTTTTCATAATAAATTCGAGTTAATTTTTTATCTGTAATATAACTTGCACAACACGAAATTTTATTCATAACAAAACGAATTATCAAGCATTACAATAAATTAAGGAAACAATACATTTCAAAAACCAGATAAAGACGATTTTACTTACGATTTATTTTTCAATAAAACTATAATTCATTCTTTATTCTTTTAAGTAAATCAGAGTAAGTAAAAAATAAATGTGCCTTTTAGCTTTAGCTCCTTATATCTTTACCCACATAAAATGCATTTTTTATGCCCTTAAAATAAATTTGAGAGAAAAAAAAAAGCTATTTCAAGAAGGTATAATTTTGTATCTTATAACCCAATTGCCTACAGCACTTTTCTAAATGAAAATTAATACAAATGTATAAATCAATAGTACATTATATTTGGATATGTTAAATAAAATAATGTTTTGACTCTAATTTGATTTTGTTTTTGTGTAAATGAGTTTTTAAAAGATGTTTATAGTAGATAACAAACAAAAAGCAATGGGAATTGGGAAACAGCCTTCAATCACAATGCAGACGGCTAAGGATGAATCCGCGTTTCATGTGTAGTGACGTCAAACCAATCCCGTCCTGTTTTCGCATCACGTGGTTTTGTTTTACTTTTAAAGGAGTTTAAAACTGCAATAACTAGTTTTTTTAAATTATTTTTACAATTCTGAGTTGATTTTCAGGGAATGTAAGATGGTCTTCATCAATTAAACATAAAAGAAAGCATAATTTAAGATGAGTGCAACTTCCCAATTACGACCCTTTCAAAAGATTCGGCTCTTGAAATGGCTAAGGTGACTATCATGACATCCGCTTCTTCTTTTGTCTGCTCAACTTTAATTCTGTTACTTTGAAATTTTTGATTTGTTTTAAGCAATGAAATAAAGCGGCTCTTGTTTCTGTCATAGGCTTCGTCAACAAATGATGCGGGTGCCCTCTTTCCTCTCCACTTGTTACATATCGGTCTAGTTTTACGCGATAAAAACTATAATACCATGCATCTGCAAGTCAGGTTCGTGCTGAATATGCTCAATTACTTTCTGGGACCCTTCATCTCCGCGATTTTCAGCGGCTTTCAAAAATATAATTTTCGCTTCTAATTTCATTATTTGTGAATCAAATTTCTGTTTGCGTAGGGCCTTTTAAGCTATTGCATAGCTTTTATTGCGGGCTTTGAGAGCGGCGACCGAATGTAGAAATTCCGTAACGAGAAAAATTTAGAAATTCCGTAACGAAAAAAAACCTAACACTCGGCTAACCATCGTTTCAGTTCGGCAGACTTCGGCATGGTATTCTTCGGTAGACTTCGGCAGACATTGACGCGGTATTTTTCAGATATTTATATCATGTCTCAAACTTATATTTCTTATTTCAGTTACTATAAATCTATAGTTTCAATAATAAAAATTCCTGATAGAATGTGTATAGAAAATTATCGTCTTAAGATAAAACAAGGTAGGATAATGTAGCTTTTGGTGATTGGAGTGGAGATCTTGCCCAATGGTGAGGATCGAAAAATTTAAAATGCTTATAACTCGCGATCTAATTTTCGTAGCGCGGCCAAATTTTGTTTGGAATTTATTATGAGACAGTGTTAATTTTTGGTGACAGGAGACCCCCCCCCACGGTGAGGGTCGAAAAAGTTAAAATGCTTATAACTCGCGATCTAATTTTCGTAGGGCGGCCAAATTTTGTTTGGTAATTTATTATGAGACAGTGTTAATTTTTGGTGACAGGAGGACACCCACGGTGAGGGTCGAAAAATTTAAAATGCTTATAACTTGCGATCTAATTTTCGTTGCGCGGCCAAATTTTGTTTGGTAATTTATTATGAGACAGTGTTAATTTTTGGTGACAGGAGACCCCCCCACGGTGAGGATCGAAAAAGTTATAATGCTTATAACTCGCGGTCTAATTTTCGTAGCGCGGCCAAATTTTGTTTGGTAATTTATTATGAGACAGTGTTAATTTTTAGTGACAGGAGATCCCCCATGGGGAGGGTCGTAAAATTTAAAATGCTTATAAGTCGTGGTCTAATTTTCGTAGCGCGGCCAAATTTTGTTTGGTAATTTATTATGAGACAGTGTTAATTTTTGGTGGCAGGAGAACCCCCACGGTGAGGATCGAAAAATTTAAAATGCTTAAAACTCGCGATCTAATTTTCGTAGCGCGGCCAAATTTTGTTTGGTAATTTATTATGAGACAGTGTTACTTTTGGTGACTGGTGACCCCCCCCCCCACACACACACGTTGAGGGTCGAAAAATTTAAAATGCTCATAACTCGCGATCTAATTTTCGTAGCGCGGCCAAATTTTGTTTGGTAATTTATTATGAGACAGTGTTTTAATTTTTGATGACAGGAGACCCCCAAAGGTCAGGGTCGAAAAATTTAAAATGCTTTTAACTCGAGATCTAACTTTCGTAGCGCGGCCATATTTCGTTTGGTAATTTATTATGAGACAGTGTTAATTTTTGGTGACAGGAGATCCCCCATGGGGAGGGTCGTAAAATTTAAAATGCTTATAACTCGCGATCTAATTTTCGTAGCGCGGTAAAATTTTGTTTGGTAATTTATTATGAGACAGTGTTAATTTTTGGTGACAGGAGACCTCCCCAAGGTGAGGGTCGAAAAATTTAAAATGCTTATAACTCGCGATCTAATTTTCGTATCGCGGCCAAATTTTGTTTGGTAATTTATTATGAGACAGTGTTAATTTTTGGTGACAGGAGACCTCCCCAAGGTGAGGGTCGAAAAATTTAAAATGCTTATAACTCGCGATCTAATTTTCGTATCGCGGCCAAATTTTGTTTGGTAATTTATTATGAGACAGTGTTAATTTTTGGTGACAGGAGACCCCCACGGTGAGGTTCGGAAAATTTAAAATGCTTATAACTCGCGATCTAATTTTCGTAGCGCGGCCAAATTTTGTTTGGTAATTTATTAAGGTATTGCATAGCTTTTATCGCGGGCTTTGAGCGCGGCGAAAGAATCTAGAAATTCCGTAACGAGAAAAAAAACCTAACACTCCGGCTAACGTCTCTTCAGTTTGGCAGACTTCGGCAGACATTGACGCGGTATTTTTCAGATATTTTGAGAATATTAAGCCTCAAACTTATGTTTTTTATTTCAGCTACCATAAACGTAAAGTTTCAATGATAAAAATTCCTGATTAACCTACATGTATTGTAAGATAATAAAAATATTTTAAACGATATTAACTTCTCATTTATTCAATAAAAGAAAAAAAATTGTTATCGGTCATCACGCTCAAAAAGTGTAAATTGAATTAATATCAAAGACAAAAAAAAACTGCATATATAAGCAATAAATAAACAGTTATAATTGCATTCGTTGATAAAAAGTGCTATGCAATAGCTTTACCGCGGCAGTCCCCTAGTGTCACACGTTTTTTTTTTGTTTTTTTTGTTTTTTTTTTGTTTTTCGTTGAAGTCACCGCGATTACTTCGTCACATAAGAAGCAATTATCTTGAATCTTGAAAGAAATGCTTGATCTGAAAGACGAACAATAGTCTCTGTAGAATCTTCACACCGACGAACATATGCTTCTATCATTCTCTCATTCGCATGTTTTTCAGCAATCATCCTGTATTCTAAATTCTTTGGTGTTTTTCAAAAAAATTATGAATATTGCTTTTGATGAATATATCTTTGACGCTAAACACTATGCTCAAAGAGCTTGCAAGTCCTTTCTGGCGCACAAAGCGAGTATCACTATTTGAAGCCGTTTGGCAAATGAAACACAATTTTGGTTGGAGCTCAGTCATTTTTCATTAATACATGAGAAGAGATGCAATAAACTTAATAGCAGCATATTAGAAGAGTATGTCTTTAAAAAAGAACTTTTGCATCTAAACGAAAGCGGCTCGGGAACGTCACTGACTACAATCTTCCATCTGCATTCCCTTTTTTATCCCTGGCCCTCCCTCCCTTTGTAATTTTTTTCTTATAGGGTTTCTACAATTTGTGCATCTTCTGCCTGCCTTTTTTAAAACTTTCATTTTTCATCAATCAATTGGTATGTTTAATTTTCATAGTTGGTGATGAAAAAAAATTTTTTTTTTTGAGATGGGAGGCGAAAAATAGGTCAGTTTCTGTAAAGGAAAAAAAAAAAAAAAAAAAAAAAAAAAAAAAAAAAAAAAGCGACATTTTCAAAAAACCATAACGCGCTTAATAATGGACTTAGACAAACGTTTTTATAACAAAACTGATAGAGAATTTAATGCTCTTTTTTTCGGTAACTAAGTATGTTAAGCAAAAAGTTTGTAATTTTCAAGTTACAGGCAAAATACTGAAAACATTTTTTTACTTACATTCAGTTAAATACTTAATTTTTATGTTCTTTACTAAAGCTCTAAATACAAAAAGTTACAATATTCTTAATTTTTTTACAATGTTACCGTTGTAATTCATCATGATTGTTATCATACAAATACCTGTAATTTAAATAAGTTACATTAAAGAGGATAAAATAATAAAAAATTGTGCCAAATTTTCGTTTTTGCAATTTTTCCACAAAGTCAGAAAAAAAAAAGAGTCATTTTCAGAAAGCTGTAGCGCGCTTAATATTGGCTTTAGAAAAACAGTTTTTGTATGAAATTTGTAGAGAATATAATGTTCTTTCTTTTTGTAACTGAGTATGGTACGCAAAAAATTTATATTTTTTGAGTTGAAGGCGAAAAACTGAAAAAAGTCCGAAAATTTTGTGGTTTTTTGACTTTACAAAATTTAGCATCGAGATATTTTGTTGCAAAAACCATTAATTCTTGTTACTAGCATCCCCATAAACATTTTAAAAACATAAAATCTTCTAGCAGAATTTTTGCATCTATCGGCCCTTTTTTCTGACAATTTGACTGGCCTATATAACAAGTAATGAATTGCATTTTAAAGTCGGTGCCAAATAGTCACAATTGATAATAATCATCTCCATTTTTGTTATGGTACTAGGCACAATGTATTCACAATTCTTATTACATTTAAGACAGTTTGGCTCAAACTTCAAAAAGTAATTCATTACTTTTTATATGCAGGTATTCATAAATTAAATCACAACTATGTAAATTCATCTCTTGTAAAAAAATATTCTCTGAAAAATCTCAACGTATATTACCACTTTGATATCGAATCAGAAAATTCGAATTCAGAAAAAATCTGAAAGCATTCCGATATTTAACTCGATAACCGAGTCTAAATTTCAAAATAGTGTCGATACACATTGCAATGCACTTTAATTTCTTTGTGCATCCGGCATAGAAAGGACCTTGTTACACAGCCACTTGTGCTCTGGTATATAAGGGTACTTTAAATGTGGATTTTCAGCTTTTTGACACCTATTTCCGATGTCGGTAAGCATCGATGTAGATTTTCCATTTTTGGTGTATACAAGAATGGAAGACATTCCATCTACGTAATCATCATGTGGTCAATGCAAAAACTTCTAGCTTAAAGATGGGAAAGCTCCGTTAGAGGTTAGACGCAGTGAAAATCCCCACCAGCCAATAGAACAGTTCATGGGGAAAGCAGTAGCAACCTCCTTTCTAATTAGTTAGAAATTCTTTGGGTAAATTACCAGTACCACGTGACTTTTTACAGCCTGCAACGTAGATTTGGAATATCCTCCATTGATCCAGCGAAGATTTCGCACTTTGGAAAGAACTCGCACCTCTGCAACATTGGCTATGATCCATTTTATTTTTTCACGATTTAGCGAAACGAGATTGACTAATCAGAAGCCTGCATTTTTGCAAACTGTTCACCGTTTGAAGTAAACAGCGAAAAGTTCGCAAAAACGCACGCCAATGCATTGGCCACTAACATTTTGCTAACCGCGAAAGAAAACTTGGGCGGGATCCAGTAGATTTTGTGCTATTAACGAAAACAGATTGACCAATTAGAAGCCTGAATTTTTTGTGAAATTGTAGTTGCTTAAAGTAAGTAAATTTTCTTATTGGTCAATCTCATTTCGCAATAGCGCAAAATCTATGTGAATCCAGTCCAGCCAAAATTTCTTAAGATCATGTAACTGCGTAAGAGTAAGAGCATGAAAAATTAATGCTTCTAATTGAACGACTGCTAGGAAAAAAATCTGAATTTTAAAGTTTTTATTTTTAAAAAATTCTAATCAACAGATGGATGGAACATTGTCATTGGTCAAAATATAGATCTATACAAATGGTGGAATGATTATGTAGCTACAGCTGCAGATTTCTAACAGCGTAGATTTTCACATTGATAAATCTCGTTTCGCTAAGAGAACAAAATCTATCTGGATCCCGATCGTTGTCTAGTCAAAATTTTGCACTTTGAAGTAAAAAGATCGCGTATCGGTATAAGAGTAATAGCCTGAAAAATGAACGCTTCTAATTGGACGCCTGCTTCAAAAAGAATTTGAATTTCTAATTTTTTTTTTCAAAAGTTCTAATAACTAGAATTTGATGAAATTGAAATGGAACCACAAGGGCATCTCACAATTAAAAAAAATTATCAAAATCGGTTCAGATTTAGGGAAGTGATGAGTGAACAAGAAATACATACAGGTCGAAATCAAAATCATAATAACCTCCTCCTTGAAGTCGGTTAAAAAGATAACCTGGACAACATTTCGATTTTGAAAACTCAAAGTATGTGGAACGAGACTTTGGCACGGTAAAAAGGCTACGTACCACAATTGCCTGGTAACTCCGAGTGATTTTATCCACGTCAGCTCATCTGGAATTATAGACAGTTCATCTGAGACTGGCAACTTAACTCGCATCGAGTGAGACCTTTTTGTCGCTTATATATAACAGAATTTACTCCTAAGGAGTACAGGGCTCCCAAATGGTGCGCGAACTGAACACCAATATTTTTTACAGAAATTTTCATAGTTGACTTCTACAGCATTTGTGCTAAAACTAGCCTCCGAAGGTGGTTTCTGTGCAATTTGCAAGAAAACTATAAAAGGAAAATCTTTCTAAGAAAATATTGATGTTCAGTTGGCGGACCATTTGGGAGCCCTGTAAGGAACCTCTTTCTCCACGAAAGTGCAGAAGCACGCATTATTGACTTGATATTCTACGGAATTTTGATAATAGAACTATTCAGTATATTCAACTATTTTGTCACGACCTAACTTCAGAGAAACTTTAAGAACAATCAGAGCGAAAGAATGTGGATTAACTTCCTATTACAATCAACTATTTATCCATGTAATTAAACCATGTAAACCATGTAATTAAACGAAATTCGTACTTCCTCCGCGATCATTTAACAAAATTCTCATTTCTTCATGACACTTTAATGTAATTATCTTTTTAATCTGGTCCTTTTACGAAATTCAGTTTTTTTTCGCAGCCTTTTGACGGAATACACTTTTTTGCGATCATCTGTCAAATTTCACTTTTTCACCTGTCCCCTTGACGGAATATGGGTTTATTCTGCAACCCAGTGACAGAATTCGCATTTTACAGATGTCATTGGACTAAATTCGCATTTCCTTTGCGATTATTTCACGGAATTCGCGTTTTTTCCGAGATCATTTGACGAAATTCGCATTTTTACCACGATCATTTGATAAAATTTGCGTTATCTTCAGCTCTCATTTCACGAAATTCGCGCTTCCTCCCCGACCATTAGACGAAATTTACGTTTCCTACGCGATCATTTGACTTCTTTGTAATCCTACGATAATAATGTTTTTTCAGGGCACTTTGACAAAATTAACGTTTTATAAGTGACCTTTTGACAAAATATACATTTGATTCGCGGCTCTTCGACAAAATTTGGGTTTCTTTCGCGATCTCTTAGTGAAATTTGGGATTTTTTTCTGCAAATGATTGACGAAATTAGTTTTTTCCGCGAGACAATTGGTCGAAAATTGCGATATATTTTTAAGTTCTAATTTTCAGATTCATGATCGATATTCTTAAATTATTGGAACCTTATAACCTAATTTTCAGAAAATTAGAACAGAATCACCCCTCCCCCCCCCTTTTTTCCCCGATGTCTACGGTCCTGTTTTCAGTATCGCTGTAAAAATAACGACAAAATGAATACCCGTATCATGTCATTATTTTCGATTTCTCTACCCGTTACAAAATATTCGGTACTCATTACTTTCGTTGCGAGCATCGTTCATACTACAAAATGCAACAAATTGTATTACATATTGTACATACACATAGCAGTCTTTTGAAGAATTAGTTACTTCTGTGCTTGTTATGTGCTGCCATTTATATTTTTAGTTTTAATGATAAAATGCTAACAAAATTTATGTAAAATGCTATCTTAACAACATTTATGAATCGTTTTTTTGTATTTATAAAAAAAATGAGAAACGTTTTAATTGCTTGATGTCTGAATGAAATCTGTAAATTATATATTTTTAGGAATACTAATGGAAATTTCTTCTATTTACAAAAAAAAAAAATGAATTAAATAAAGTATCAGAATAATCGTCACTTTCATTTTAAGAATAACTTTCAATATAATAATTGATCATGAAGTGATGTGACCCCCCCCCTCTGAAAGAAAAGCTGCCATAACCTCCCCCCCCCATCTAAATTGAGGGTGGGATCCGCTCTTGGACATAATACTTTTATATAATGTTTTAATTACAGTTTTAAAAACAAAAGTAATCGTAAATACTAGCAGGGCCGTGCGAAATGGAGGGACAAAGGCGGCGGTCGCCCCGGGCGTGAATATAGAGGAGGCGCCAAATTTATATTACCATCCTCATTTGTTTCTTCATTTATTGTAAAAAAATATATAAAAACACATTGAGATTGTCAGGTTCTGATAGCACCTGCGCTAAAGAATGGAATTTCTACTATTTCTCTATTTCAATATTTCGTATTGTATGGTTGTGTACAGAATTTCCAAGGTGACATTCCTTCTTTGTGGAAAGGGGAATTGCCAGATAATCCTATGCAGGTGGTGTGTTGGAGGAAGAGAAGATTGCTCAAAGGCATGTCCATCTGTCAGTGAAGTATGCGGATGATGAGCAGATTAGCAACATGTCACTAGACAAGAAAGGAGTGAGGGAAGGTGCCCAATGAGGGAGCTCCAAGGGGGGGGTTGGCATTTGTGTGACCCCGTGAGTTGAGAAGAGCAAGTTTGTCTCAGATCAGTCATTCCGTTCCTGGGTCTCGGACCTAGAAGGTGTATGCCAGAGGTTCTGGTAGAGTGTGCTCTGTGTTGTAGAGTATAAGCAGTGCGTTTTCTGGTGAGCAAAGGATACAGACGTCCTGGTGTTTAGTGCTCTGGGCTAAGAAGTGCAGGCCTAGTATACTTGTGTTGGGAGACTCAAGGTTGAGCTCCGATAAAGTGAATTTAACGTGTATTGAGTGTGAGGTGGAAAGTGTAATTGGAATAGTACACAGCCAATCTTTACTGTATCTAATTTAATGTTGAACCGGAACACCTATATCCGAGTTGTAATTGTATATATTTGTAAATAGCGTATTTAGAGTGTACATATATTCTTAATAAACTGATAATTCAGTTACTTGACAGCGTAACTCTTCATTTACACAAACCTCACAGTGGGTGACCGATATCACCTAGTAATATCGGTGGTGGCAGCTATATCTACCACGGACATTCTTCAAAGTTCTGTGGACTGAGAGGAACGTCCGACAAATTGTTGGCAGCGTCGGGATAGAATCGCCTGAAACCAGTGACCAGTGAGCCGTGTTGCAGTCTGTTAATGCCGGAGTATTCAGTGGAATTCTTACGTGGTAATGCCGGATCGTCGAGTGGGTGCTAAAGTATCGTGCCGGATCGTCGATTGTATGCTAAAGTGTCGTGCCGTATCGTCGAGCGTGTGCTAAAGTATCGTGCCGTATCGTCGAGTGGGTGCTAAAGTGTCGTGCCGTATATGATATAGTGCTTTAAAATGTTATAAAAAGCTCTACCGAGAAATGTGGATGTAGTTTCAAAATCAATAAAAACAGTAAATTAAGTATGCTTATTTCTTCTTGATAACATCTATAAACGTATAATTAAATCAGGTTTATATTAAAATTGATAATATATATTCTAAATTGATCAATGTACTTATCATTTGTACAAAGAATGTCCTGATTGGTAATTGCCCTGGGGTGATCAATAATTACAATGTTCCCAGGGTAGTTTCCGATCATCGAAATTTTTTTATTAAACAAACTTTAAATAATATTTTATTCAAAGTCTATATTTTATTGAATAGACTCATAGCAAATCGTTAACTATGCTAAATTTGGTCGCATCAATTGTAAACATTAATAAAAAGATATTTAGATGTTAGTGTTTTTTTTAATCAGGAATTATCCCGGTCCACCCTATAAGTTTCATACTTCAATAAGGAAAATGTTTAACCGACAAAGAAAAGAAAATAAGGACTCTATTATTTATTATATGTTTTCATTTCATATGAAACTTTCCATTCTTGGGCGACTTAACTTTCAAAATAAAACTAATATACTTTTATCGAACATTTCAGTCACTAAGCGTAAAACATGCAAAGTATGGAAATTTACACATTTAACATTGTACGAAATATTTTGAAATTGACGACTTGAAAAATTTTAATTTTTTCCTCATAAATCTTGTAAAATAATATTGATCCATTAAGAACTAACTTTGATTTACTAAACAGCTATAAATAAAATAAACAACTCAGAAAGCATCACAAGAATTTATGAAAAGAATTTGTGTGTACAGTGTACATATTTAAGCATTATTCAGATTTAGTTCTAAAACAAAATTAACAAATCTAGTAAAAATTTTAATTGTTAACACTATAGATCACTAAAAAGCATCATAAAAAAAATTATTTATCTATGTGAAAACTTTTAATACAACATTCCAGTTGCTAAGCATAAAACAAGCATCATTTGGAAATTTTAGCGTTGCTAAAATATGTATAACTTGAGATGAAGAATTTTGCAAATAGAATGCTGCAGACTTCTGTTCTGGATATTGTTTACATTTTAAAAACAGTAATTTGAATGTAATAATAGACTAGAAATCATAATGAATGCTTAAAATAATGTATAATACAGTCAACACTGTAAAATCTGCAAAATATATTATATGCGATGTTTGTTAGAATGTAAATATTGAAAAATGGCCTAATATTTAAACTTATAGTTGAAGTTATGACATACTTCTTTTTCATGAAATAATTTTTTAATGAAATAAACAAAGATGTAAGAAAACTCATGTATTTTGTACCTTGCATTTAAAAATAATTTATGAAAAGAACTTATGTGTACATATTTAAGCATTATTCGATTCTCTGAACTAAAACCAAATTAACGAATCTAGTAAAAAATTTAATTGTTAATATTATAGATCACTAAAAAGCATCATAAAAAAAAATATTATTTATCTATGTGAAACCTTTTTAATCTAACATTTCAGTCGCTAAGTATGAAGCAAGCAATATTTAAAAAGTGTAAAGTAGCTGAAATCTGTATAGCTTGGGATAAATATCGTGCAAATAGAATGATGCAGATTTCTGGGTTTATTTACATTTTAAAAACAGTAATTTGAACGTAATAATGGGCTAGAAATCATAATGAATGCTTACAATAATGTATAATAAAGTCAACACTGTGAAATACACAAAATGTATCATATGCAATGCATGTTAGAATGTAAACATTGAAAAGCATCTCAATATAAGCTCATGGATGAAGTTAAGTGATACTTTTTTTCATGGAATAACAATTTTTTAATGAAATAACTAGGATGCAAGAAAATTCAAGTATTTTTTATTCAGCATTTAAAAATAATAATTTGAGTGAGGAAGTGACGTATGCTCGATTGGTTAAGCTTAATGCATTATTCTTCGTTAAAACAGTGATAAAACTTTAACAATAAGTGATTTTATCCCTACAAACTTCAGACTTTCCCCCAAGTTTAAAAAGGGGCAGGGCGCTACTGTTCTGAAAAGGGCACTTTTTACACTTTTAAGGACACTTTTTACACTTTTAAGGGCACTTTTTCATTTTTAAAGGCACTTTTGTAGAGCTGAATCTAGAATCTAGCGATTCAAAAAGTCGTGAAAACACAGAAATTTCATGAAAAAAATTGAAAAAAAAAAGAAAAAAGGTAAATTTTGTTAAAAAATTACGATAAAATGTCAAATTTTGTAAAAAAAAAAAATCGCAAAAAACGGCAAATTTTATTAAAAGATCGCATAAACAGCAGTTTTTGCTAAAAGATCGCAAAAACGACATATTTTGCTAAAAATATCGCGAAAAAATGGAAATCTTGTGAAAATATCCTGAAAAAAAAGGAACTTTTCACAGAACATTCTGTTTTATTGCGATTTTTGGATGAAATTTGCCGTTTTTTTGCAAATCTTGACGAAATTTGCAGTTTATCGCTATTTTTGATGAAAGTCGCCATTTTTTGCGACTCTTGACAAATTTTCTGTTTTATTTCGATTTTTGGAAGAAATTTGTCGTTTTTCCACGATCTTCTGAGGAAATCTGCCGTTTTGTGAAATTTTGTGACGAAATTAGCCATTTTTTGCGAATCTTGCCGGAAAATAGTCGTTATTCCGTGACTTTTAACGAAACTTGCCAGTTTTTTAGCAATTTTTTTGACGAAGTGGTTATTTTTTGCATTCTGTCACCAATTTTTTGTGTAATTTACGCGCTATAGTGCGTTCGAATCATCGCTGGAGGGCTGCATTTTTTCAAATGTGTCAAGAAGGGTGCTATTTTTTTGAATGAATGACAAGAGGGGCGCTAGTTTTTGGATGAGGAGCAAGAGGGGCGCTATTTTTTAAACGAAAGGGCAGGAGGGGTAAAGCGCCCCCACCCTGAAACCCTCTGGGGGGAAACTCTGAACTTTTTGCTTATTTCACAATATACATGAATATTTCCTTCAGTAAATTTTCTTGAACCAGAAAGTTTTATATTGGTTCAAGGCGTAATTTGTGTTCATTAACTAGAGGAAAAAGTTACTGACAATAAATCAAAATAAAATACAGTACAGAGCTTTTACCTGGCAATCTTGCAAAATTTGGAATATACTCCCTCCCCCTCCTTCTCTAATCCATAAGTTTTCAAAAACACAAACATAAAATTTTTTTTAACAATGACATATAGAGTATGAACAAATTCATCTTTTTGCAATTATTTAAACAAAAATTCCTGCATTATTCAATGGTAGTAATCAAAAGACAAAAATATATAATTGTACCTAAGTAGTATTATTTTATCCCTTTTACACAAATTTTGATTGGTATAGTTAGAAAAACCTGAAATTTTAGGAATTATGAAATCAATTAGTGTGACATTATTCAAATTTACTTTCCAAATTTGTGCTTTTTACTAAACAAATCAACAAAATTCGCAATTCTTAGATGCTGATAGCGAAAGTTTGCAATTTTTCTTCACATGATAGATGAAATTCTCTATTTTTTCCTGCACCAGATCAAGGAAATTTTTAACTTTTGGTGCCTAATCGATGATATTTTTGATTTTTCGGCGCCTGAATGATGAAATTTCGTGATATTTCTGAACCTGAACAACCAAATTTCCTATTTTTATGAAGTTGATCAAGGAAAGTCGCGACTTTTATGAACCTGGCCGATGAAATTTGCGATTTTTTCTAAGCCGATCAATGCATTTCGCGATGTTTACGAAGCCAATCCACGAAATTTGCGATTTTTCTTTGCATGATTGACAAAATTTGCGATTTTCCTCCACATTATCGACGAAACTCATGATTTTTCATCACAGGATCGACGAAATTTTGAATTTTTCCGGGCCAGATCGACGAATTTTGTGATTTTTTTCGCACTTGATCCACGGAATTCACGATTTTCATGAAGCCGATAGACCAAATTCTCGAATTTTACAAACCCGCTCGACGAAATTTGTGATTTTTAAAAAGCTAATCGACAAAATTCACTATTTATCTTCGCATGGTCGACAAATTTTGTGATTTTTTTTATACAAATCGACGAAATTCGTGATTTAATGAGAGTCTGATCGCCGTAATTAGCGATTTTTCCGCATGTGATCGCCAAAATTCGCAATATTTCGGTCTCAGATCAATAAAATTGCCATTTTTCGGAATCCGATCAACTCTCAATTGTTTTGTGTCCAATCGACGAAATGTGTGCTTTTTCAATTCTTAATTGACGAAATACGCATTTTCCGCGCCCGACCAACGAAATTCGCAATGTTTGTATCAACGCTGATGAAATCTGATTTTTTTATACGGCAAGATGTAACTTGTGATTTCTTTCTCTTTATAAACTGACGAAATTCTAGATTGTTTTGCAGCCGAACAACGAAATTTTTAATTTTCCGCGTGTCATCTCTAAATTCGTTATTTTTCTGTGCCTTATCAACGAAATTTGCAATTTTTTTTCTTTCCTGATCGACGCTTTTTTCTCTTTAAATCAACAAAATCTGTGATTTTTTGCTCCCGAACTACATAATTCGTGATCTTTCCATGCCTGATCGACAAAACACTTTCGTGCCTAATCGAGGAAATTTGCTATTTTTTTCCGAGACTCATGTGCAAAATTCGCGATTTTTCCATATCTGATGAGCAAAACTTGCGACTTTTCCGGTCCACATCGACAAAATTCGCTTTTTTTCCACACTTCATCAATGGAATTGGCGATTTTTCCCGTACCGATCAACGAAATTTGCGATTCTTAAGTGATGAAATTTTATATTTTTTCGCAGTAAATTGACAATTTTTCCTGCGACATATGCACAAAAATTGCAATTTTTTCCAGTTGTAAATTGACGAAACTGGAGGGCCACAGGTTGTGCATCCCTATTTTAGAAGTTTTTTAAATTTTCAAATTTGAGAGTTTTTTAATGTTTTTTTATGTGATAGTTATATTCTTAATTCATTCAATAGATAATGATGTTATATGCAAGCAAAAAAAAAAAAAATAAAAATAAAAATAAAAAAAAGCCATTCCATCAAACAGTTTTTTTTTAAATCTTGGTGTTAGTCGTCAAAAATAAAGTTTTGAGAAAACGTGACTTAAAGTTGAAATTCTATGGGTGCGACTATGAATGTGTTCATACATAAAAGCTTATAACTCCGTTAAAAATGCAAATATTTTTATGAGGTTTTTTGCTTTGAGTTAAGAATTAATTGAATAATCAAACTAGATCATAAAAAAATCGATTTTTTGAAAAGTTTTCAACCCCTGAGCCTCCTTAAACTCAAAGAGCATCGGTGTGACAAGAAATTATCATTTTTTTAGCATAATGCGTCTCAGAAAAGTGATTTATTTCAAATAACGAATTTTTACTTAACTAATCCATGTAATATGCACTTTCACAATTTTAAGTAGAATTTTCGGCAGATAATTAAATTACTTTATTAAATGAAATCTGATTAAAAAAAGCGGCGGATTCTAAAATGTGCCAAAACATTTAAATATTAAGTTTGGTTTTGATTCATGTAAGTGACAATTATAGTGATCTTTCTTAGCTCTGGGAGGGGTTTTAACCCCAAAACCACCCCCTTGGCTGCGCCACTGAGAACAAAATTTTACGTTGGTGCAAGGAGTAATTTTATAAATTATAGTAACATTGTATGATATATCTTGAAATTGACTATATGAAAAATTCTTTTTTTTTGGACATAAATCATGTAAAATAATATTCATCAGTCAAGATCCACCTCTGACTTATTAATAACTTATAAATAAAATAAACAACTCAGAAAGCGTCACAAAAATTTATGAAATTAAGTAGTGTGACACTATTCAAATTTACTTAATTAAGAGGAATCAAGTTAATGAAATGTTGCATAAATATTAATTGAAAACTCTATAGATTACTAGGTACTATTAGGTTATTCCGTCGATCAAAAAATTATCGCCTAACAATAAGATTAAATGCCAATTATGGATGATCGTGAGTGTCACATTCAACGACATTAAATACGATTTGTGTATTTAAAATGTCATTAAGTGATTTTTATTTCGACTTTTTATTAATATTTCACTAATTATTTGTTTTTTCCTTATTTAAAATAAAAAATATGTCTACGTATAATTTGGCTGTTAGTTTGGTAATTTGTACAATTTGGCGAAATTAAACGACAGGATAACAGAGTAAGTAGTACCGACTACTAAAATATTTCATAACAGAAATAATTTATGTAACTGAAAATGTTTTATCCAACATTTCACTTAAGTTTAAAACAAGCAATATATAGAAATTGTAAAGTCCCTCAAGTGTGTGTAACTTGGGACCAGACATTGTGCAAATATAATGTGCTCATCTTTTGTTTACATGTTTAAAAAGAGTAATTTGAATGTAAAAATGGACTAGAAATCGTAATGAACGCTTATAATAGAGTATAATACAGTCAACTCTGTGAAATCCACAAAATGCATTATCTGCAAAATATGCTAAAATGTAAACATTGAAAAGTGTTTTAACATTTAAACTCAAAGATAAAGATATGCAATACTTTTTATTTTCATGAAATGACAAATTTTTTAATGAAATAAACTGGGGATTTAAGAAAATTCATGTATTTTGCGCCCTGTATTTTTTAATAACATTACTTTAAGCAAGTCAGTATGTTTCAGTTGATTGGGTATGATTAATGCACACCTATTCTTTGCTCAAGCAGCAAAAAAATTTCAAAAATAAATAATTTTATCTTTTTTTTTTTTTCTTTTTTAATCAAACAAAACTGATACATATTTCCTTCAGTAAATATTCTTGAACAAGACAATTTTATGTTAGTGCAAGGAGTAATGAGAAAAAAAATTATTGAAAACAAACCAAAAAAAGTACAGTACAGGATTTTTGCCTGGCATTCTCGTAAAATTTTGAATATACCCTGCCTCTCCTCTTTAATCCATAAGTTTTCATGCATTCTATATTATATTCTATATTAACAAGGCGCCACTTGTCTAGTTTTGCTTTCAATCAGAACGCGGCAAGTTATGGAAATTGGTGTTAGCATTTTTCATTCAGGTAGAATTTATTTATTTAGAATAGAATTGATAAAGAAAATGCAAAAAGTGAAAAACATTGAACAGACATGATAGAATCATTAAGTAATTTTCATGGTTTTAATAATCCACATGGCCGTTTCTTGTTATGCGAATTCAGTCTTTCAATATCTTAATATACAATGAATAAAGTCTGCAATAAGGTTAACTGGAGAATCTTGCAATGGATTTTTGCCGCCGCTTATTCATATTTACTTAATTAAGAGGGATCGAGTTAATGAAATGTTGTATAATTTTTACTTGTTAACTCTATAGGTTACTAGGTACTACTAGGTTATCCCATCGACCAAAAAATTATCGCCAAACTATAAGATTAATTGCCAATAATGGATGATCGTGAATGTCACATTCAATGCCATTAAATACGATTTTTGTGTTTAAAATGTCATTAAGTGATTTTTATTTCGACTTTTTATTAATATTTTACAAATTATTTGTTTTTTCGTTATTTGAAATAAAAAATATGTCATGTATAATT
Organism: Maratus speculifer; assembly: GCA_964019185.1. Lineage (NCBI taxonomy): Eukaryota > Metazoa > Arthropoda > Arachnida > Araneae > Salticidae > Maratus > Maratus speculifer. The sequence goes on along the minus strand of CAXHSM010000492.1, from coordinate 274,218 downwards.
TTGCTATTAGTTTGGTGATTGTATAATTTGGCGAAATTGGTCGACGGGATAACAGAGTAGTACCGATTACTAAAATATTTCATAATAGAAATAATTTATGTAACTGAAAATGTTTTATCCAACATTTCACTTAAGTTTAAAACGAGCAATATATAGAAATTGTAAAGTCCCTCAAGTGTGTGTAACTTGGGACCAGACATTGTGCAAAATATAATGTGCTCAACTTTTGTTTACATTTTTAAAAAGAGTAATTTGAATGTAATAATGGAGAAGAAATCATAATGAATGCTTATAATAGAGTATAATACAGTCAACTCTGTGAAATGCACAAAATGCATTATCTGCAAAACAAGCTAAAATATAAACATTGAAAAGTGTTTTAACATTTAAACTCAAAGATAAAGATATGCAATACTTTTTATTTTCATGAAATGATAAATTTTTTAATGAAATAAACTGGGATTTAAGAAAATTCATGTATTTTGCACCCTGTATTTAAAAACAATACTTTAAGCAAATCAGTAAGTTTCAGTTGATTGGGTGCAAACCTATTCTTTGCTCAAGCAGCAAAAAAATTTTAAAAATAAATAATTTTATCTCTAAATATTTTTTGCAGGATTTTTACCTGGCATTCTCGTAAAATTTTAAATATACCCTGCCTCCTCAGTCTAATCCATAAGTTTTAATACATTCTATATTAAAAATCCATTGCAAGATTCTCGGGTTAACTTTATTCATTTTATATTAAGACATTGCAAGATTGAATTGGCATAACAAGAAACAGCCATGTGGATTATTAAAACCATGAAAATTACTTAATGATTCTATCATGTCTGTTCGATGTTTTTCAATTTGTGCATTTTCTTTATCAAATTCTATTGTACATAAATAAATCCTACCTGAATTGCTAACACCAATATCCATAACTTGCCGCGTTCGGATTCAAAACAAAACTAGACAAGTGGCGCCCCTACGCGTATGAATACATGACTTTCCAACAACAAATAATTTAAAATAATTTTTGTTTGAAAACTTTAAAAAAAATCATAAGTCGAAAGTATATTGAATATGTATAATTAAAAAATATTTTCCTATTTAAAAAAAGGATTCAAAATATTTTTTACACAAAATGCAAAAATATCCAATGTAAGAAACGTAATATTTTCTTCTTTACGAAAAATAAAGGCAATATAAATAGAAATTTGATTTAGTATATATTTATTGAATGTTTTAAAGCACATGATAAGATGTTTTCGTAGTTTAAAAAACATTTATTGCTTCGATTTGGGTGTTTTAACTGTGACCATAACTACATAAGCCTTCTTGCATCGGCTTTTTCTGCTAACCCATAGAATAACATGTAATCCGCGAGCTAATATAGTCCAATTTTCCAAGGCCAATATATAACAAACAAGAGTTTTCCTAGAAACTAGACAAGTCTTATTCACTCTATCTTAAAGAGATTCATATTATATATAAGTTTTAATAAAATCTCCCAGCCCATTTTATAGATCTCATTATCAGGAAGAAACACCATCGATTTCGGTTTAAAAATGGTTATCGAGATCTAAAAATATACGGCACGTAGAAATGTAAAAATTATAGGATAGGATTAGACTGGGAATATAAGACTACATTAAAAAAAATTGGACCATTCTGACCAATATTTGCTGAGTTATTAGAAGGCGGCTTTTCCGATTTCCTTTGATGTTGAGTTAGCTGTATATATGAAGTTCCGCATCTACCTTACGTGGATACCTTATGACGATGGTAGGTTTAAAGCTGCATCACTTGAAGGCTGCCGCCTTCTATGTTATTCATGATAGAAACTTCATTTTCAGTAGGGTTTATGCTAACGTGAACATCGATAATATCTAAAATTTTCATGGAAATTTGAGTATATTTAGGAGAGTTAGAGCGCAGACAGATGGACAGACAAAACGAATGCATAAACACTTTTCAATTTTGTCGGAAAGTCTTCTAATACATTCAGAAACTGTCTTTTAAAATTTACATATTTATAATTATGTAAAACACTCCAATTCGCGTAAATACACGTAATCTTTAACATTTACACACTTCTGTGTGTCTATTAACTGATAAAAACTTACGTACTCATTCTAATAAACAAAATACACATAAAAACAGGCAATTTTTTGTACGAAATGTGTAAATTTTAAAACAAGTGGGTGATTTCAGAAATTTACACACTTCTCTGAGTAAACATTATTATGCTTAAATTAGAATAACACTCCAATTCGTGTAAATTCAGGCATTTTTCGGAATTTACACACTTGTCTGAGTTTATCAAGTGATAACAAATTACACACTTACTTTCAGACGCTAAATACACACAAAAACAGGTAAATTTCCGAAAAAAATGTGTAATTTTTATTACAGGTGTGTAATTTTACAAAATTACACATATATGTGTGTAAAATTAGCCAATTTACACATTTATTTTTTACAGTGTAATAATAATTATTATTATTACAAAATGCCTAAACATAAATGAAGTCATATACTAACAAGGAAGGTCTCCATACGGGCATACTTAGAAAAATCTGAAAAAATTACAGAATGTTCTTCTCATATAGTTATATGTGTTTATAAAAAAAATTTCGGCGGAACCTCCTTATAACGTCCGTAAAAAAATAATAATTATTTCGTTTATTTGGCGATTTATCTCCGGTTGGCGAAAAAACGAAAATTTGAAAAATACACTTTTACGCTTCGAATATTTTTTAAAGAAAAAACTTTCTATGTTCAATTTATTTAAATAAGTTTAGTTTAAGTAATTTTAGTTTAGCATTTTTACTTTACTTAAGTGTAATTTTGTCATATACGTTTATATGTACTTATAACAAAATTAAATTAATATATTTTATCATTTAAAACACAATTTAAATTGATTAAAATTGTTCCAAATTGAAAAATACACTGTTAAAAATCTGCTGCATTTTGTTGCAACGCACTCCCTTGCTTGTATAGAAAACGGTTACTTGGCCGTGAAATGGAGCTTTCTCATTGGTTGGAATAGAGATATTATATACAAGCGGTGGAGTGCGTTGCAACAAAATGCAGCAGATTTTTAACAGTGTATGACACGGTCAATTCCCCGGGCTATGGAGCATTCTCATTGGTCAGAAGAGAGATATTCTATAAAAGTAGTGGAGTGACGTTGCAGTAAATGCTGCAGGTTTTTTAACAGTGAAGTCAATTAAAATCAGTTTTCAGATTCGTTAAAATCGTCTGCTTTTGGCGAGGAAATGCACTGCTCGCCAAATCACGCGCCGCTTTCAGCTTTTTACGCCAATTATTCCAAACTATTTTATTTTTTTTACATATCTAATAATGTAATTCCGCCGCTAATTTTCACTGATCCTTTATTACCTACATGAGTAGATTAATTCGTATTTTTTTCAAAAAATTCTGAGTATGCCCCCAATGGAGACCTTCCTTGTAAGTACATAGTCATATACTGACATTACTATTTATAAGCAGTAGCAAAATCATTTCTTATAACAAACTAATACTGCATGAAAAGACTTGTACTATTAATACTACACTAGACCCGAAAGGATTAAATATTAAAATTTCGGTAAAAATGGAGCTATCCCGTCTCCTTCAGCAACATTCTCATAAAGCCAGCAGTTACCATCAAACCTAGACATAATATCTGAATATTTGCGTTTACAACATTGTATTAACAAGGTGGAATCAGTCGGATTTAAAAGAAAGAAAATATTTAAGTAGGAATTTCTTCATTAATTCATAATAAACATATGAAACTAGTTACAGTAAAAAATGCATCTTACATTAGTTCAACTCTTACGTTAGTTCAACTCTCAAACAAATATTATTTTAATAAAAGTTAACAAAAAATAAAGTTATAAACAGGGTTAGAAATTAGCGGTCGTTAGTCGCCAAATGCAACTAAATGATTGCATTTGACGACCACAAAATTATATCTAGTCGTCAAATATGACGCCTAGCTTTTTTTTTTAACTTTTGCTTTTGTTTAACAAACGTTCTTAGCAATTATGCGGATGCGCTATAGCACGTAAATTACGCAAAATATCGGAGACGGGATGCAGAAAAAAGTTCTTACGCGTCCGTGAAACACGTAATTTCGTCGTAAAATCGCAAAAAAATAGCAAATTTCGTTAAAAATTCCCGAAAAAACGACAGATTTCGTCAAAGTATTGCGAAAAAAGCCAGAGTTTCGTCTGAGGATCGCAAAGAATGGCAAATATTGTTAAAAGATTGCCAAAAAATTATAAATTTCTTTAAAAAAAAACCCATGAAAAACAATTAATTTCTTCAAAAAACCGCGAAAAAAAAGGCAAATTTCGTAAAAAAAAATTCCAAAAACCGGCCGATTTTGTCAAAAAATCGTAAGAAATGGCATATTTCGTCAAAAAATCGCGAAAAAAACGGCATATTTCATCAAAAAATTTCGTAAAAACGGCCGACTTCGTCAAAAAATTGCGAAAAATGGCATATTTCGTCAAAAAATCGCGAAAAAAACGAAAAATTTCTAAAAAAATTCCGAAAAAAAGGCCGATATCGTCAAAGATTGCGAAAAAATGGCATATCTCATTAAAAAATCGCGAAAAAGTGGCATATTTCGTCAAAAAATTTGCAAAAAACGGCAAATTTCGTCAAAATTTTTCGAAAAAAAAACCATCCGATTTCATCAAAAAATTGCTAAAAAAGCCTAAGTTTCATCTAATGATCGCTAAAAAAAAGGCAAATTTCGTTAAGCGATCGCAAAAGAATTAATAGTTTCATCAAAGAAAAAACATTAAAAATGACTAATTTCTTTCAAAAATGACACATTTCGTCAAAAAATCGCAAAAAAAACAGCAAATTTTGTCAAAAATTATCGAAAAAAAAACTTCCGATTTCGTCAAAAGATTGCGTAAAAAGCCCAAGCTTCGTCTAACTATTGCAATCGTTAAAAGATCACAAAAAAACTATTAATTTGTTCAAAAAATCATGAAAAATGACTAATTTCTTCAAAAAATGACAAAAAATTTGTCAAAAAATTGCGATAAAACGACAATTTTCGATGAAGACCTGTTTTCTTTGAAATATGGCCAGTAGCATGTATTAAAGACACATTTACCTTTATCAATCACCTCTAAGCTGACTTCACTTTAAGCAATGGCTGATAAACTGACCTTAAAGCCACACCCCTAAAATTATATGGACCTTAATTGTAAGATTTCAATGCTGAAAAGGCCTTTAATTTCTTATACCTCCGATGTAATGCATGGTCGAGTTAGGAGACCTAATTTTAAAAAGTTAAACATCATGATTTTAATTTTATAATTTAATTTTTGTATTCAAGTTAGCTTTATAAAAATAATTCATTAAACATTTTTCTAGGATCCATATATTGTAGTTTAATCAGGTTGTAGTTTTATAGAAAGCGAGTTTTTATTTTGGTTTAGTGATTAAGACAGATATAAAGTGTTTAATATATACACCTTCTCCCTGGTTTAACACATAAAAATAAAAACAATATTTTGGTTAATACGGTTGCTAAAAGAAATGAGAAAATATGATGCAACGTATAAAATTGCAACCATGAAATGCTGTTTGGCACCTAGGAAAAAAATTGTAGGCGTCATTTGGCGCCTTACTTAAAATTCCCAATTTCTAACCCTGGTTATAAATTAAATATAAAATTAACAAAACACTTATTTTTATAAAACTCAGTTGTCTAAATTATTAACGTTAAAATTTAATGTGCAGTATGTCCCACCTAAGTAAAGCCACCATGATTTTGTGCTGTAATAGGATACGAAACAAAACCACGAGAACGAAACAAATATATTAAGAAAGACTACATAGAAATGCATATTTACAAAGAATAACTCAATCCCTGTCCCACTGAGTAAAGAGAAAATTAATATATAAAAAAGAGGGGGGAGGGATAAAGTGTCCGGCCGAAATAAAGCTACTGCTGTTAATAGCAATTATATCCTCCATGCTTACATATGACTTGGAATATACGATGGGATATACCATTTACTAATCCCTGGAAAGCATTAGCATCAATATGAACTCAGGCCTCAATGATAGCGGCCTTCAGTTTTGCCACAGACTTGAACTCTCTGCCATTGGCATTTAAAGTTACATTGAGGATAGTCCATACATTTTCTTGTGGATTGAGATGAAAGTACAGTCCAGGCCATTACATAACATCTCACCAATTATAAAAAAATATTCCTAGGAGAAATTTGCAAAGATTAGAGGGCGATTTCCTGCTGGAAAATCAAATTTAGCTCATCAATTCTCTCTTCAGTTCGCAATAAATGGATTTCTATCAATTCTTGGTAATTGGTAGCCTACATACCGTCTGAGGGAAGAGCCAGGTTAAGTTTACCACCATAGCTGGAGCCTGCCTATGATATCAATATATCATATATCATTGAATATGACGATGCCAAGTTAACAAATTGATAAACTTATCTTTTTCTCCATAAAAAAAATCTTTTCTTTTAAAGTACCTAAAAAAATCATGATCACAACAAGATCTACATTACAGTTGAAGTTATAGATATATCGCCCCTTTTCTCATTTTTGTAATACGCAAACGACCCCCCTTAATATAACGAACACCTAAAAGCCGGCACATGTAATTCACTCTTTCCATACCTTATATGGTCATGAAACCAGCGTGTGGCTTTCTGCATGCCAGCTGCCCTACAATAAAAATGCTGCATAAGATATTTTGCGCTTCGTACATGTTAAAATAGATCGCCTCCCATGCTACCATTTACTTATATGGTACGCATTCGCGAATTTTAGTCCACTTCACGATCCCCAGGTCTAACCGCAAAAATTCCTTTGCTTTTTCAAATTCCAATATCAAAGTTTAAACACTTTTATCGCCAATTAGCGATTATCTTGTTAATATGCTAAGTACAAAATCTCTCTCTCAGAAGAAAAAAAATTGCACTTGTATTTTTGCCAAATATCATATACATGCCAAACATTGTAACCCTTTGGCGATAATTGACAACTGACGTTATCTTAGTTCTCACTGTAAGAAGAACCACTTGCCCCTTTCTGTTTGTGCTGCTAATACCACGTTGGGCACCCATTATCTCTCGAAAGGGCAAAAATAAAAATTATATTTTAAACGAACCTGGAGTCCTTAATATGTATCATGTCTATTGTCGCTCTCCCTTTCACGGCACTAATATGCATCCATGAACAATATTTAATCTACAAGATACAGTAATAAAAAAATTCACATTATACTGCTTATACTATTAAAAAGCTTCCATCGTGTTGTCTTTTTGAGGAAATTTCCTCTCCTTTCTCCCTGTCATACCAACAGAAAGCAAGACAGTCTGAGTCATCCAAACTATTTTTTTTTATCTGGAACTATAACAAGATGCCACTTGTCCTTTCAGATTTGATGATATTTCGCCCCATCGACTCTGTTTTGCTTGTGCATAGCTTACAACATAGGCAGGCTCAACATGGGTAGATGAAGGCTTATTAATGGTGTTTAGAGGCTTTGATTATGGTGGTAAACTTAACTTGGCTCTTCCCTCAGACGGTATGTAGGATACCAATTACCAAGAATTCCTAGAAACTCATTTATTAACAATTGAAGAGAGAATTTGTAAGCTAAATTGGATTTTTCAGCAAGAAAACGCCCCCATAATCTCTGCAAAATCCTCTTAGGACTGATTTTTGGATAATTGGGGACGTGTTATGGAATAACTAACAATATACCTTCATCTCAATCCCCAAGAAAATGTGTGGAGTATATTCAGTGGAACTTTAAATGCCAATGACAGACTGTTCAAGTCTGTGGCAAAACTGAAGGCTGCCTACATTGAATCTGGGATAATATTGATGCTGATGTCTTCCAGGGATTAGTAAATGGTATGCCACATCGTATATTCCAAGTCATATGTAAGCATGGCGGATATAATTGATATTAACAATAGTGTCTTTATTTCGGCGGGATACTACCCCCACCCCCTTTTTATGCATTAATTTTTTTCTTGATCAAATGGGGCTGGAAGTGAGCTATTCCTTGTAAATATGCATTTCTCTATAGTCCTTCTTAATATGTTCGTTTCGTTCTCGAGGTTTTGTTTCGTGTTCGATTACGGTACAAAATCATGGTGGCTTAATTTCGATGGGACACACTGTATATGTGATCATTAAAGTATAATAAAAATAAGTTATTATGTTGACGTTATCATTTGAGGTTCTGTAGCTTGTATTTCGGAATGAAAAACAGCAACATGTATTCCACTATGATACGATTATAGAATGTTTTCCCCATCAAATTTAAGCCCGACATCAGTTTCACCTTCTCTAAATTTACATACGAACCTTTGACTATGCATGCACCATTAAATTGCCATGTTTTATGCATTTTAGACGCATTTGTGTAAAAATATTTAATTTTATCAAAGAAAATCATCAGTTTTAGTTTAAAATGATGTTATTTTCACTTACTTATGCATTTCGCTTAGTGCCTCAAGCATAATATCAGTACACGTGCAGTGGAAAAAAGTGGAAACTTCATGATTAAATTACGCATGTCTTCAAAAGCAGTATGCCTTTTTCCGTTCAAAATATTTTGGGTCCTTTTGAGCCCTTAATTTAAATTTTTAGCGAGATTTTGCGTCAGTAAACAAAATTTAAAGCATACAAATTTTTAAAAAAAGTTTTTTTTTTATCAAGCGATGGCATGAATGCTGATAAATAACATTCATGATTTCTTTCTTCTCTCCAATAAAGAAAGCTATCTAGCTACCATTATTTGAAGAAAATTTCATTTTTTAAAATTAAAATATAAAAATGGGGATATTTAAAAAAACAGCTTATGTGGGCACATCAACAAATGAACAGCTTATATATATAATATATTAAAAATAAATATATAAATAAAATAGTAAAATTGATTCAGTAAAAAGCTCAGGGTAGATAACAAAAAAACCACATTGTATTTTAACTGTTGAGATTATACTAAATTATGTAGAATTAAATTAAGCGAACTATGTTATTTTAATAAAATTATAATAGACTGCCTTAAAGAGTAGTAATAACGTTTTATTAGTTGAGATAATTTTGCACAAAAATTTGGGTAACCTGATATTATTTTAAACTTCAAATTATTGTCTAACTCGGCGAAGTTAATTCATCCAGTCGAGAATCATGAATCTCTGTATTATAAATCCCGATTTTTTTTGGACAAAGACTTTTAATCAGATCGCGCACACTGTTTGTCATGGCTCTTCTATAAATATATTCTAATTTTTGTAAAATATTGCATTTTATCATTTTATCATCATATGATATACATTAACCCCTTGCGGCGCTATGGTATAATCTATGAAACCACTTAATTTTAATTCCCAAATGCCACATTGGAACCGGAATTTTGTTAACAAATTTTTTCAATTTATTGAATGCGTGAGATATAGCTGTATCTTATCTACAAATAAAGTTGTTTTCAAATTCCAGTGTCAGTCATTAATTTCAACACTTAAGCAATTAATTTGCTCTGTGCCGCAAAGAGTTAAAATATTTTCAAAAGTAAAGTTTGTTTCACCTGTGGGGAATTTCAAAGCAGCTGGGGCAAAAATTATGCACTTTAACGAAGTTCTACTATTTCAGCTTTACTAATTAAATTACACGCTTAATTACGTAATGTGAATCAGCTAAAGCATTCCAGTTTTACGATTTTTTCTTAAACAACATGTATAGAACAGTGTGCGTATGACATCTTTATGTTTATGTATTATTATGACGTGTACATAATAATACAAAAACACAAGGAAGACCAATGTTGTCATTGAAGAAGAAAATCACTTATCATAATGATTCATATGCCTTCGTTTGTTTATTCAGAATAGCTCCATGTTTTCACGAAAATCATTATTATATATATATATATTTTAATTTGGAAAAGGATTTAACACATAGATTGAAACAAATTTGCATCTGTTTCAACTATTTGATACGAATTATGTAAAATAGGAGAAAATAAGTTACATAACTATTCTTTAAAATAATTTTTCTAAAGAGAGGGTATTGTATTCTGCACTGTAAAAAAAATCTGTAAAGTTGCTAAACTTTTTCTAGGAAACAGGGATTTTTAGAAGTTTTTATGTAACGGTAACAGCAAAAATTCCTATAACAGAGTCGGTTACATGAATTTCTGTTGTTACCATTGCATAAAAAGTTCTAGGAATCCCAATTTCCCACAAAAGTTTAGCAACTTTACAGATTTGTTTTCACTGTGTGTGTAAAGTAAGTTTGCAGCAAGCTAAAAATCATTAAATTGACAAATAAAAAGAAATAAAACCAAAATTCACCGGAGTTTTATAACAGACTATATTCTTAACATAGCACGTATTTTAATTTCAGTTTTTATGAGAAAATGACAAAAAAAAAAAAGGGTACACATGACCAGACTTCAACACTATATATAGTGAAGGCATTAGTTTATCACAATAACAGCATTTTCTTTTCCTTTCTTTTCTTTTTATTGTTTTATTTTCCGGTCATGAGATTTAATCTAATTAGAATGCTAATTGGGATTGAAAGTAGAGGAGAACATATTTCAATTTTAAAAGGCTAATGTAAAATTTTGTTTGAATACTTAACAAATACCTAAAATAATAACTAGCGTTTGATGAAATTTTAAGTGCATTCCGTCATAAATTCTTTAATAGGAATGTCAGCTATACATTTTTTGAAGCATTAAACAGTTTTAAAAGCAGTTTTGAAGCATTAAACAGTTTTAAATTTTCTCATAATAAAATAAAATAAACGGCATTTTAAAAAAATATATATGTATATATTATACTTATCAATTATTAACTGCTTTTATCGAACCATTATTCGGCAATTTTAATTTAACCCTTTCGTATCTAGTGTACTGTTAATAGTACATGTCTTTTAATACAATATTATCTTATTTTAAAAAATATTTTTTGCTACTATTTACATGCAGTAATTCTATATATGTCTATGCATTTACTATATGACTTCAGTTATGTTTAGGCATTTAGTAACAGTAATTATTATTATTATTTGCTTAATTTTCATTGCACCGGTTTCGATTCTTTTACTTTAAACATATATCACTCTTTAAATTTAAAATAAAAGTTACGTTCCTAAAAGAGTCATGCGTAATAAAGCGCAAATAAAAAACATTATAAAGTTATAAGTTAAATCTGATTGTTATACAATATTTTCTAACCATCTCCAAATTTCTTCTTTAGCCTTTTGTGATATGAATATTAAATTAATAGTATGCAAAAAAGCAGCATTCGTTATCTTTCAGATAATTAATTATCTGAAAGATAACGAATGCGTTATCTTTCAGATAATGCGTTAATATTCGTTAAACACTATTTGGCTAGCTCGTTTTAATGTTATTAACGTAAAAATTATTTCAAACAATTGGGGAAAAAATCGGATCCGAAAGAGATAAAGTCTACTATAAATAACAAAGACAATATTTTCACTCAGAGCAAGAATTGGATAAATTTTTCATGGTTCACATGAGTATGATTTATATATATAACAACAAAGATAAAATTTCAGTGTTAATTTTCATTTAAAAGAACGGGTTAACATGAAGTAATATAAGTTTGCGATAAACGTTCAGACTATCAGATCCGGAAAAAAAGCCTAAGTGCTGTGCAGAAGCTAAATGTAGTAAGATTTATCGATCGATCAGCCTTCATGATAGGATTCGAAGAATCAACTTCTGGATTATTATTCTCATAGCAAATTTTAAAACAGCGATTCTTTGTAACAGTGATACTGGTTAAATGTAATGTAGGTGTACAAATTAAGGCCACGTTATTTTTCGTGAATCTTTAATTTATTTCATTATCGATATTCTGATTTGGAGTTAAATGGGTAGTTACATATTTATTGAATACATAACAAAAAACTGTTATAAGATTATTTACATCTGGACAAAATATTTTAACAAATTCAAAGAAAGTAAGTTTATGGAATTCACAAGTACCTTATAAGACAAAGGCATAAGAAATACTCCAATTTTTTTTTTTTTTTTTTTTTTTTTTTTTTTTTTTTAATATATTGTTTCATATATGTTATAAAAATTGAACATTAATTCTAAAGTAACTTTAAATTACACGTTTTCCTAAAAATTTAAAACATAAGCATTAAGTTAAAAGTTTTTTTTCAGTTTGTGTCGGGCTGTTAAAAGCTTGGAAGCGATCAGTTGCTTTTCCAACGATTATGCTTGAAGAAATGAAACCGAAGTGTCTCTTACACACAATGTAATTTGCATTGTTATTCTAACACATTTTTTTTCTAACAAGGCCATGATGAATGACCCTATTGAGATTGACCTTATGAAACACGGGTGATATGCATAATGTAACCAATATTTTTTTGCGAGATTAATTTTGAAGCATAATTATTAAATAATTTGAAGACATATTTTAAAAAGAAATATTTTAAGCATAACATCCACAAATAATAAATAAAATACTTTAAAATTTAGTTGTTTAAAAAATATTCAATATTTTTTGTATGATAAATTTAAAAATACACTTGTATTTTTCTTCATTGTGTCAAAATAAGAAAAAGAGAAAATAAAAAGTTAAGAGATTAGGCAGTGATTTGTTCGATCAACTGCCAAATTTTTCAAGAAGATGCTAGCATTCATGCTGAAATCTGCATAACTTTGGAAATGTTTGAATTACACGACTGCTCTTTTTAGTAATGCACCGTCTGAAATTGCTTTAAACTGCATTAAAAGCTTTAAGCGACTTATTTCTTAATGGTATGCATTTCTTCAGTTTTATAACTTAAACACTGTAAAGAATTTTAATTAAAAAACTAAACTTATTATAAGCTAAAAAGAATTAAATCATGGGTTAAGATTTTTAAATCTTTTTTTTTTTACATATTTACATTTAATCTACTTCATATTAATATTATTTATTTTTTTAGTAAGAGACTCTCGCAGGAGTTTAAATATTATGTTAAATTCTAGTGAAATTGAAAATAAACAGAAAGTGACTATTTAAAAAAATTCGAATGATAAAGCACGAGATGTGTTTTTAAGTTATCTAAAAATTTTCAATAGAACAACTGACAGTAAATTGTGCAGGAAGTTTTAAATCTTTCCCAAGAGTACGCGCAAATATTTCTAATATTTGGCATTAATATTTAATTTTTTAAAAGGCGCGCGTCATATTTTTTACGATTGGTTGTGTTTATGACTGCCAATTATCAACACGAGGAACGTAGGCCCTACTATCCGCCGTGATGGTCTTTCTAAGGGAACCTTACCCGTATTTATGCAAGGAAATCCAAGGTTCGAAGAAAACCGCGGAAAACACCAAATGATTAGTCTGACGGGTGCGATTGTGTTCGAACCCAGCATCTCCCGTCTATCAGCTTTGAGAGCAGAACCTCTCGGCCATTGGTGGACATATTTTTTAGGGAAAGTATCTACAAAAATTCTTACAAAAGCAAAATATTTCATACAGTAATGACAATAATACATCTACAGAAAATATCAACAACAAAATATAAATTTTAATTTCATCGCTACATGTGAGAATAAAATATAAGAAATATTGTGATGGTTTTAAATTTTATGATAGCGCGCTTATTGAAATGTTAAAATGAATAAAATAATTATTTTCGAAAATGAATGAATGTTCAGTTGTTATAGCTACAAATATAGTATATCTCATACCACATGAGTATGTTAATAAATATTAGAAATGTAGAGGTAAAAGATGCTTATACAATTTAAATCCTTGTGATATAAATCCGGATATATCTTCAGAAATGGCCCGTGATAATAAACTTGAGTATACCTAATTCAATACTGGATGATTTATATTTTCAAATGAAAATCTATCCAAAAGAACTATTTATCATTCTTTCAATGTTGCCGATTCAGCTTTTGAAGCTTAGATATGTTAAACTTTTAATTTTCAACAGACGTTTGTGAGAGAAGTGAAACAATTTAAAACGCTCTGTACCTCTTTTAAAATTAAGAAACTAATAATATGTATCTCTTTTTAACATGTAGGCTTCTAAGTGTATGTGGGCAAGCAAAACCCTCCAGAAATATTATAGTGCACAGAGAAAGATAAAAATATTTGGCAAATGCTTGAAATGAATTCCAGAAATTATTTCCATAATATATTTTTTAAATAATGAATATTAATATATTTTTAAATTGTAAAGGAATAATTAAAAAAGGGAAGATACTTACATAAAAAGTTTTTAATTTTTATTTTTTCGTTTTTTATTAATGAAAGCGGATGCAAATTATTACAAACTGTAGAAAAATCGCCTTAACTGCTCCCTGAAAAGATTTGTTTGAAAGGGTTAATATTGATATTTTTCGAACAGACTGTATCATTATAAAGATGAATGTGCGTAAATAAAGTTTGGTGCATTTTGTTTTCTTTAAAAAAATTTAAACCACTTATTAAACAGCTTCTTCTGTTTTGAATAGTTAACCCAATGTGTCCTTCAAAAAGCGGATGGGGAGCAAGAAAAAAAGATGTTTTGAAAATATTCTTTTTTGAAAGTGTTATTGTTGATATCATTTTAAATTTATTCTATTGCAATAAAAATTAATGATCGACATTTAAGTGGTCTTTTTATTGCATTTACAGTCACCGCAAAAAAATCTTGACATTTGCGATTTCTTATGTTTTGTTAAATATCTAGCAATATACTTGAGGAATGACTCTGAAACTTCAGATGTATAAACAAAATAGTACAGGCAATATATTTTCCAGAGAATTTTTTTCCAAAATCCAATAGGGGACCGTCAACAAATTGAAACAGAACGAATATCTTTTGAATAACCCTGTCATAACTAATGTAGCAAAAGCGTTCAAACTTCAGATTATGATTATGGCAATAAACTGTATTCATTTTTATGCTGAAAGCATGTGTACTCGTAGAGATATTAAGGTTTCTATAAAAACGGTCCCAAATTTTGCCAAGTTTTTTGCTTATAATTTGCAGAGTTCTTAATAAAAAACAATGTTCTGTTCA
The DNA here is from genome assembly GCA_964019185.1 of Maratus speculifer. Taxonomy (NCBI): domain Eukaryota; kingdom Metazoa; phylum Arthropoda; class Arachnida; order Araneae; family Salticidae; genus Maratus; species Maratus speculifer. The sequence continues at coordinate 259,149 of CAXHSM010000492.1, read as the reverse complement.
GAAAATATATCAAACAATATTATACATAACATCCTGTAATCAAAATTAAAAAATATTAATATCTGTATGAAAAATGAGCAGGTTTACTAAATAAATTTTCTCTGCACATGCTTCAACTCTATTAAAATTTCATTTGCATATTGTGTTAGCTAAATATATAGAGCAACTTTCGTTCAACTTTCAAAATCACAGCTTGAAAATTCTGAAAGTTATCGTCGATAGAAGTAGATCGAAATCCGTTATTCCCAAAATGAGGGAAAAAGATGAGGAGCTGTATCCAAATATTTAGTAGTACGTGCAATACTGTGTAGACACTAATAAATTTTTTTGTTTCATTTTGGGAATATCGGATTTTGATCTTATTCTTTAGACGATAATTTTCAGAATTTTCAAGCTATGATTTTTTAAATTTTAACATAAGTTGTTCTATACATTTAGCTAACACAATATGCAAATGAAATTTTTATAGAGTTGACTCATGCGCAGTGAAAATGTATTTAGTAAACTTGCTCATTTTTCATTACTAATATTTTTTAATTTTGATTACAAGGTGTTATGTACAATTTTTTTCTCATATTTTCTGTAAAGAATATTGTTTTATATTAAGAACTCTGCAAATTACAAGCAAAAAACTTCGCGAAATTTGGGACCGTTTTTATAAAAAACCTTAATATCTCTACGAGTATACATGCTATCCGCATAAAAATGAACAGAGTTTATTGCCATAAGCCACTTAATCATAATTTACAGTTTGAACGCTTCTGCTACATTAGTTTTGACAGGGTTATTCGAAAGGTTTTTGTTCTTTTTCAATTTGTTGACGGTCCCCTATTGAATTTTGGAAAAGCATTTTCTCGAAAATTTAGGAACTGTACTATTTTATTTATACAACTGGAGTTTCAGAGTCATTCCTGAAGTATATTTCTAGATATTTACCAAAATATCTGAAATCGCAAACGTCAAGATTTTTTTTGCGGTGACTGTATATTAGTTATGTATGTGCTAAAATTATGCTACGAAAGACATTCTTCTAGTTTTTTCTGAGCTAAACGGATTTACGACGGCATTGCAACAACTTTTCATGCAATTTTGATATCCTAATTGTTGATTTGATTAATATCGCGATTAATTAACAAAAAAGTAAAATTCTGATCCTCGTGTGCATTATGATCTACACTGTAAAAAAAAGTGTCGATCTACTAAAAAAACTTTAGTGATCCTTGTAATTACTAAAAAAATTTTAGTAATCTTAGTCGGTTACAAGAAAATCTGTAAGAATTACTAGAAAAAAGTTAGCAACGAATAAGAGTTAATAATTTTATATTTTAAATAGCTATTACTAAAACTCACTTGGTGTGGCCTTGATAGCATAGTGGTTATAGTAACGGAGTCCAGGCTAAAAGGTCCCGGGTTCGATACTGGCGAGTGTACGTCCTGACGGAGCAGTAGCAATGTTTGGTGCTGCCATCTATTGCGGTTTTGCCGAAAATCTTCCGCTCCAGAAGTCCGAAGGAAGCTCCTTTCCTTCGAGCCCACGTAATGGTTATTAAAAATAATTCTGGAGCTATTACTAAAATTTGCTTGGTGGCTCATACTAAAAATTTTTAAGTTAGTTATACAAAAAATTCTTTTGTTCAGTTTACAAAAGAAATGCTTGTTTCGCTTGCAAAAAAAAGTTTGTAATGGTTACTAAAAAATTCAGTGGAATATAAATTTACTAAAAAAATTTTAGTAACCTCTTGAATTTTTTTACAGTGTATCATACACAATCTTCATCCAAATTTTCATACCAGTACGCTCGGCAAATTTTCCCACCCATCGCCAACAGACGCAAACACACATATCTTTCTTTTATTAGTACAGATTATCCTCGGACTACTAAATAAAACAACATACAAAAATTACAATAATGCATCCAACAGCAGTTAAAATTCATTATTTTTTTATTCGGTATGCTTTTTTAAATGTTTCTACATTTTACGAATTTTGATCTAAAAATACGAGTTTACAAACCAAATGCTTAATTTTATCACATTCAGCTGGATTTTACTATATTTGAACCAATTTCATTTTCTTTGTTGGATCTATGGAGGATATTCCAAATCTGCGTTCGAGGCGATAAAAAGTCACGTGGTACCGGTAATTTACCCAAAGAACTTCTAACTGATAAGCAGGGAGGCTGCTACTGCTTTCCCTATGAACTGTTTCATTGGCTGGTGGGGATTTACATTGCATCTAACGGAACTTTCTCTTCTTTACCCTAGAAGCTTTTGCCTTGACCACGTGATCAAAACGTAAATGGAATATCCTCCATTTGATCCGTCTGGTAGGCGGAGCATTAAGGTATAAAAGCAACATATGTATTTTGAAGAAATCACAAACTAATGAAAATGTTAATAATTACCATCTATCATAAATTTTATTGGTAAAAAATAAGACTATTACCGTATATACTGGCGTATAAGTCGACCCCTCAATTTTCGGATGCAAACTCTGCAAACAATCATAACCGAACCACTAACTTTTTAGTTCAGTTATGCACAAAATAAAACCAAAGCTTTTACTTACAAATGCGAAAAAATAGTAAGAAAGCAACAACCAAATCATTGAATTTTTTTATGATAAAATATTATTATTATTTGTATATTTCATATATTATTTTATTATTCATACGCATAAAAAGCCAAAATTTTGTAGTATTCAATTTTTTTTCTTTTTCTTTTTTAATTGACTTTTTTTTTAAGTCGACTCCCAATTTGCTTGCCAAAAATTGTTAGCAATTCTTCGACTTGTACTCAAGTATATATGGCAGTCGATTAAATTAAAAGAATGTATATTTTAGATTTACTCATAAAATTATTTAAGATCTCGATTAAAAGCTGTAATAATAAATAAATATTATTGCAGCAAACATGCTATTAATAATAATTTTTAAAAACGTAAAATATCTGTGCTTTACTTCTTCCTAGCTAAGCAGGATAAGTCAAATTATTTTTTTTTTCTTTGGGCTTTTCCCAGAATATGCATTACTGTACTGAGTTCTTTCAAAAATAATCTTTATGAAATTAATTGTTACTTGGAAGACTATATAAATTCAAAATCAAATAAAACCAAATTTCATTTTTTTTCTTTTTGTTCTTGTAAAAATAAATAAATCAAAGGAAAAGAATTCTTCTCTTGGATGCTTTTTAGATTACGTATTACTGCTCACCTGATGTTGACAGCTAATAATTAAATTATCTCGAAACTATAGTCGTTTATATTGTTCTTTATTGGAATTGAAATAAGATCTACATTGATATAAATTACCTCTCTTTGAAGCGCTCTAGAGGGGCCACTCATAGACGTAACCCCTCCATATTTCAAGGATATCTATTTCAAATCTTGTGGAAAAGCTTTATAGAATAAAAAATATCGCTACTAAAATACCAATAGATGACGCCGCAAGATGTACCGAGAACAAAATTGACTAATATTTACATTAAAGGACCACGTATCAGGAATAAAAAGAATTTTAAAAAGAGACGAATATTTCTGTTTTTGAAGAAATGAGCATTAGGATTTTACAAAAACAACAAAGACGTTAGTAAAGCTCTACATGAATACAGAAGACAAAAGATATTGCGTATTTGTCCTCTAACAGCTTGTAGTGCAAGATCGATGTTCTTTCCCCACTAAAAAAAATCTGTAGAAAATCTATAGCTTTTTGGCCCAAAATCTGTGGGAAATCCGAAGGTATTTGGCCCATTATGCAGATATTTTTAAGAATATCTTAAAAAATTCTGCAGATATTTTTAAAAATATCTTAAAAAATTCTGCAGCTATTTTAACGATAAATCTAAGTCTGAAAATTTTCTTCAAATTTCTGTAGAATTTCTGTAGAAAGTGATAATTTCTTCAGATAATCTTAAGATTATGTTTTGTGGGGTTGCTTCTAGAAAACCGAATTATTTACAAGCAGTATGAGGTAAAAAACAAGAGATACCACCAGTGGCTGTTCAATCACGATTATTGAGAAAGCCAAGGAAAATCTAATAACAATAAATCTAAATAACAGAATCTAATCTGTCATAGAGAGGAATTTGGATTCGTGGTATACAAGATATAAAGCTCTTTGTTGAGAGATTAAAAACCATTAAAGAATAAAAGGCTGCACGCACATAACATTTTTACTATTGAGTTATGTGCTGCAGTGGATCATAGTATGAAACGGTGTGCGTTGTTGTCTCCGCAGCAGGATGGGCATACTGTAGACAGAGAGGCTGTTTTCGCCGAGCTACTAGAAGCGTTTGCGTTTGTTTTCTTTTACATTAGTTACTTGTGTTTTGTTAATTGTATTATTTATATTTCTGTGTGATAGAGTTTGTGTGTGATATAAATTAAATTTACTGGATGACTAATAAAATGTTTCTTATTAGAAGTTCAGGGGTATATTTACTATACAGGGTGTCTCCTCTCAACGGTGGCCAATGGCTAATTTCTAAACCGTTGGTCATAGACATATAGTTCCAATTGCAAAAATGCTTTAAAAAAGGCAAAGAATTGTTTTTTAAGCGATTTTGGTCAAAAAAATGTTTTACTAAAAAATTACGAAAATTAAATTTTTATACGGTCCCCCGGTCCTATAAGTGATATTTAGTAAAATTTTTTCAACACTCTAGCAAGTAATACAGAAAAGGTCCCATTCATGTAACATTAAAATTGACCGAGTTATGAAACTTTAAATTTCATGACTTAAACCACTTTTCTATAGCTGAAAACGGATGAGTTCGACGGAGCTTTAAGGGAACGTACACTAAGTGCTTAAAGTATTATAAAGGGAGTCGATTTCCAACGCTGTTCAAAGGCTACTTCCTAAACTATTTGTCACAGACATATAGTTCCAATTACAAAATGTTTTAAATGAGCGATTTAACTGAAGACGCTGTCACCGTATAAGTTTTATGGTAGTGTTAATTATAATTAATTAACTTCTAGATTGGTTATTAAAATAACTGAAGACATGAATTTCAAAATTCTCTTTATCGAAAAAAATCAAATTTTGGGAAATAGCGAAAAAACTTTAAATGCATCTATTGGTTTTCATTATAAATTTTGAGATTGCATTGTTACAATAGTGGAGGTTTGTATAGACTGATAGAGAAATCAAAAAGCGATAAGTCGAGTTTTGAAATTCATATCCTCAATTGTATTTTTACGTATGTTTTATTTTGTAAGCAAATGAAGCTGATTCTTTTAGTGATTTTATTTTAAAAAGGTATGTTATTTTGATAAGCTTTTATTTTATTCATAGTTTTCGTATGCAAATTTTCCTAGTTCAAAACTTATATTCAAATTTTAACTCACTTCCAAATATCTGATTGAGGTTCAATTCCCATACTTATTTAAATCCGATGACAATGTAATATTAATACGATTTTAGGTGTGTTCCATTTATTTATTTTATAGGACTACATCAAATTCTATTAGGTTGAGCGATCTAATAGAGCTTTAAATATGTATCACTTTGTAACGATTTGTGACTGTTGCTTTTCATAGTTTAATTTAAAAAAATTTCTGTTATTTTTTACTTATATTTTTAACACAAATTGCATATTTTACTTTAACATGTAAATGTCAAAATAAATTCAGAAATAACAGTGTAATTTTTTTTTTTTTTTTACTCTCAATGTTTAAAGTTAAATTTTCTATCTGATGTTTATTTTTATTTCCAGTAAATTTGTGACTGACCCCTATTTTGCAGCAAAAAATATGCTTCAACTTTGAACAGCTATAACTCGGTCAATTTTGATCGCAGAGGAATGGGACTTTTTTTGTCTTACTTGTTAGAGTAGTGGTAAAAATTTTCTAAATATCACTTATAGGACCGGGGGACCGTATAAAAATTTAATTTCCGTAATTTTTTAGTAAAACATTTTTTTGACCTAAATCGCTTAAAAAATAATTCTTTACCTTTTTTAAAGCATTTTTGCAATTGGAACTATATGTCTATGACCAACGGTTTAGAAATTAGCCATTGGCCACCGTTGAGAGGGGACACCCTGTATAACAATGCTCACGTTTTTAACTTTTATACTTTATAAAACGAAAATGTTCTATTGCATCAATTATTTCTTCGCGATCTGAAATGTATCATCTGACTATACTGTTTTATGTTTACACTTTTCTTTTATAATGTTCCAAACAGGGAGGATGCTTTAATTTGAATTATTCTGTACTAAAAACAAAAAATTAAAATCATGTGTCGATCACAGCGGTTTTATAACAGTTAATGAGCCATCCCATAATCACTTTACAAATAAACAAACAACAGACTTCTTTTTATTTATTTACTTATTTTAAATAAACACAAAATTAAAAGTTGTAAAAATTGCGCCCTAACATGCACTCTAAACATTTAAATTGAAACCGGTAAATATTTCTAATATACAGTCACGGCAAGTTATCAATTTTCAAAAATCAAAACTGGCAGATAGTCTTTTAAAACTTTGATGTACATTTTGCATATTTACGTTCTTCTACTTTCAATCGAAGAAAGTATTGTAATTGATTTTTTTTTCTTTTACATGCAATTAGATTTACATGCTTTAGATTTTGGCGATACCCCAAAACATGTTTATATCAAATGTCGGTTTGTCAATGTGTGTCCGTATCTCCATTGTACCATTGAAAAGTGTATGAAGTTATGCATAGAAATGAACCAAATTTTTTGTGTAAAATTTTGGCTACGGCCAGTAGGTCTTCCTTGAATTTTCAAATATTTCGCCGAAAGAGGGCACTCTAAAGGGATTTGTTTGTCATTTTCATTATTACCATCGAAAATTGATGTTATTTTATGTTTTTGGCTAAAGGGCTATTTTCAAATTTCGCTTATATATGCTGTCCAAGAGTAAAAAGAATAAATTCAAACATAAATTAATATTTAAAGTTTGATTTCAACTATGCATTAGCTAAAGAAGACTATATTGAACATTTCTAACATGAAAAATATAAAAAATCAATACAAATTTTAGATATATAAATCTTTAAAATTGTGATTCTAAGCAGAAATGCCTGTCCTATTCCAAATGTTATGTAATTAACTGTTAATTTTAAAAATCTAATTTAACTTTTTTTAAAATAAAGAGATTTAATTATTTTAAATATGAACTGTTAGTATTCTTTAAAAATGAAAAAAAATTGTTTACAAGAGATATTTTCTTTAACACTAGAAACGCGGAGACGGGTCATTTTGACCCGTACTCAGTGAAAAGATGTTGATTCGAACCAGATACGTCTTCTTAAAATAATTTACATATAAGCTGCGCTAAAATGTTTTAAAATAAATAAGTTAAATAGACTTAAATAAAAATTCTGGTGTGAATTATTTTTATAAAACTTGGGTAAAATTTCTCGCAGTTCTCGTGTTAAGAAATTAACAGAAATATTTTATTTCTCACTTTGCGCCAACTCCGTTACCTTGTAATTATTTTAGTCAGAACAGGTTTCAAATTCTGCCTAAAGTTAGCAGCAAATATTCGGTGATATAGTTAAACTATTCAAGAATCAGCTTTCATCAAAGTTGGAATTTTTTCACTGTCAAGTCTGTTACCGTAAATTTTAATATTAAAATAACGATTTTTGCACTTTTGTAATTAAATAATGTTTACTAAATAGTTTCAGAAGGTATGTGTATTATTATCTAAGTTAGAAATTATACAAGCTAGTTCATTCCAAATAGTTTTATTTCAAATGTCAAGTCCGTTACTTGTCATGCCTGTTACCATGTGTGTAAGCGATGAAATGTAAGCTGCTAAGTAAGTTTATTAAATAGTTTTAGAATAATGTAAATTATTATCTAAGTAAGAAATTATACACTTACAAGGAAGGTCTCCATTGGGGGCATACTCAGAATTTTTTGAAAAAAATACCAATTAAACTACTCATGTAGGTAATAAAGGATCAGTGAAAATTAGCGGCGGAATTTCATTATTAGATATGTAAAAAAATAAAATAGTTTGGAATAATTGGCGTGAAAAGCTGAAAGCTACGCGGGATTTGGCGAGCAGTGCGTTTCCTCGCCAAAAGCAGACGATTTTAACGAATCTGAAAATTCATTTTAATTGACTTCACTGTTAAAAATCTGCAGCATTTACTGCAACGTCACTCCACTACTTTTATAGAATATCTCTCTTCTGACCAATGAGAATGCTCCATAGCACCGTGAATTGACCGTGTCATTGTTAAAAATCTGCTGCATTTTGTTGCAACGCACTCTACCGCTTGTATATAATATCTCTATTCCAACCAATGAGAAAGCTAAATTTCACGGCCAAGTAACCGTTTTCTATACAAGCAAGGGAGGGCGTTGCAACAAAATGCAGCAGATTTTTAACAGTGTATTTTTCAATTTGGAACAATTTTAATCAATTTAAATTGTGTTTTAAATGTTAAAATATATTAATTTAATTTTGTTATAAGTACATATAAACGTATATGACAAAATTACACTTAAAGTAAAGTAAAAATGCAAAACTAAAATTACTTAAACTAAACTTATTTAAATAAATTGAACATAGAAAGTTTTTTCTTTAAAAAGTATTCGAAGCGTAAAAGCGTATTTTTCAAAATTTCGTTTTTTCGCCAACCGGAGGTAAATCGCCAAATAAACGAAATTTTTATTATTTTTTTACGGACGTTATAAGGAGGTTCCGCCGAAATGTTTTTTATAAACATATATAACTATATGAGAAGAACATTCTGTAATTTTTTCAGATTTTTATGAGTATGCCCGTATGGAGACCTTCCTTGTTAGTTCATTTCTAATAGCTTTATTTGAAATGTCAAGTCCATTACCATAAAATGTAGATGAATGGTGAAAATGGACCTAAAAGAAGATGTCTTCCTTCAAATTCAAAATTTTGGGGTGCTGGAATACGATTTCTGTACTAATTTTTTTGGTTTTTAGCTCACAGGCTATCATAGCCTGAGAGCTTATGTGCCCGACCGTTCTGTATGTTCGTTCGTGCGATAACTCGTGATAAAAATATCCGATCCACTTGAAATTTTGTATGTAGGTATATCCTGACAAGGCGCTTCCCTGATTAGTTTTTGGAGTTCATTCGATATGTATAAGAGGGGGAACGGGGGGGCTCATGCCCCTCCCCTTAGTTGTTTTAAATGAGATTTTCATGCAGAATTAAGTTTTCGTTCAAAATTTAGATTAGGATCATTCTGATGAGGCGATTCCGTGACTGTTATTAGGTGTTCATTGAACAAGTATACATAGGGGGGACAGGGGTTCTAATGCCCCCCTTAATTTATATAAATGGGTTTTTTGTACATTGGCAGCTCGTGAAACGACATGAATTTCGCATGATGGTACACGGTTCGTACGTGTACCGTTAATTTCTAGATAAAATTTCAGCCTTTTTTTTTAAAATTAAATCTAGTTTATGCACGAAAAAGTTCCCCTTACTTAACGAGAGTTTTTTCTATAAGAAAATATTGCTACCAAAGAATTTTCTGGTATGAAAATTCCACGACCCGTACGAATCATATGTTAACTTGGCTATTTACAAACAGCTGATTTACAACAGAATAATTAAAACTTTTTATTTTAATAAATATCACGATAGAGATTTACTCCTTTTTGTCCCAATTAACTGAATAAAGCACAAATTTAAGATGAAAATCAAAATTGGTATACTATTGTACTAATTATATTGAATCCTTAGCATTTGCAACTACTTTTTGAAATATTAAGATTATGAGATAAAAAAAAATGCGATTATTACATACAACTGCTTTATTATTCAGTTTACTTTTGTGAGACGAAGTAAATAAACTTAAATCTGTGTATTGATTTATCTTTCCTGAAATACTTCGCATAAAAACATGAATTGAATATTCCCAAAGACTAATAACTAATTTTATGTAACTGTAAGTATCATGTTAAAAGCAATCAAAGATTATATATATGTATCCGACTTTATAAACTCCCTGAAAATAGCTGTGTAATTTGTTCGTTTACGAACTGACAGTCGTATGGCTTCTGCTTACAAAACAGAAAAGGAATTCATGAGAAATCTGCAGGTATCTCTGAAGAAAGAAAACTATTGGTTACCCATATTCACACGTGATAAGGGATGATTTAGAAATTTTGTGTGAAACAACTTGAATCCTTCTCGAGCTATAAAATCGGTGACATGTATAAGACATTATCAAGACATTCCTTAAACCCCAGTTTCACAATTTTAATCTGATTTCATGGCCAACATGATTTTTTTTCATCCGAAAACAGTATTAATACGATCTCTTAAAAATCGATATCCGAATCAGGGAAAAATCAGATTTTACAAAACTTTTTTTATTCTCTGTTATTTTTTCTAATATCGATTATAAAGTCAAATGTTTCTCTCAAGTATGTTTAGCTGAAGAAGCGAAAACATCTACCTCTATTTGGTAGTTTTAACCCCTTTAAGGGCATTGGTATTTTACATATATTACTTACTTTTATTTCCAATCAGAATTTAGGAATTAAATTTTGCTTTGTATAGCATATGCGTGAAAAGGTTTTACTTATTTTCACATAAATTTTTTCAAAAATTTCAGTATAATTGAATCATTTTAACATTTTAGCAATAGAAGTACTTTGCCTTTGAAAGAGTTAAAATGCGATCTATCTAAATTAAAAAAAAAAAATCTATTATTACGGATTCTGTTATTAGATACTCAAAATGAAATACTTTGAATCCTTCTTAAGTCATAAAATTAGTGCATGTGCAAGATCTCATCACAGCATTCTATAAAGCTTGGTTTAACAAGTTTAATCTTTTTCGTGTGCAAAATGAAGTTTTTTTCCTTTCACATGTACATATTATTAAAATTCTTTTTTACATAGATGTCAGAGTCTGGCAAAAATCAAAGATTTTACATAACTTTATTTTATCATATACAATTTTATTTCGAATCATTATATATATTTATTAAGAAGCCGGATATTTCTCTGGAAGTATGTTTAAAAGTACTATTTCAGTCAGGCAAAAACCCCCGGTGGCTAATATTAATCAAATCGGAGTAACTGTTTAAGATATTTCGTTTGCATTGATTATTTTTAAATGATTCTTTTGTATTAAACAACTGAAATAGATCGCTACATCTGCCTTTTTTTTAACTTTTTCGATTTTGCATTCAGGCATTTTTAATTAGGATACTTTCACTTTCGAAACCGGTTTTGAAAATGAAAGCTGCCGGATAAAAGGCATCTTCATACAAAATCGAAAAAGTAAAAACGGCCTTTGTATTAGATAACTTTAAAACTCGTTTCGCTTAAATTGAAAAAAATTTCAGGCATGTGGATTTATAAATTTTATATGAAAAATATTGAACTACTCTTATGCACTGTACATTAATTTATGAAAATATTCCAAAAAACCTAAACGTAATAATTTTAAACTAGAATGATTAACAATGGAAAGATAATTTAATGAAGAATGTGATGCGATAAATTCGATTAAGGAATTTCATGGGAAAATTAATTTTTTTATCAATGTGTCAAAAAAACTAATACTTTTATTTATAAATCAATATTACAGTCTTAAAATATGACATATTTTGCATAACTTTATTTTTGACATCACTTTTACTTAGATTTGAAATGATACATAGATAAAATGACATTTTAGGAATGTCTCTGAGTTTATCTGTTCGATGAAAAAGTTCAAATATTCTTGAGTAACTTTTATACAGTGAACGATGTGCATTGCCTCCTAACTAGGACAAACAAATTAAAATTCAAAAATTCATTAATTACAATAAATACAAAGATGAAATACGAGATACATTTATAAGATAATTCATAAAATTTAAGTAAAACATGAATTTTTAAAATAAAGTTCAGCTTTTCGAAAGTAGACAGCGCTACACTATCTCTAAAAATATCCATTACTAATATGTAAATCTGGATCAAGGTCTTCTCCCTCCCTTCTTTTATTCATTCTAAATAGCTGTTAAAATACGAAAAAAATCGTTTTAAAGTTTTGAAATTAATTTTAGCATTTTTACACGTTTCGAAAGTGAAGTGCTATAGAATGATCTAAATTTTAACAGTTTTAAAATTATTCTGCTTACAAATTATGGACTGTCTTCTAAATTTGAGCTATATTTCATCTTTATATGTCTTTTAGTGGAAAAATTATTGAGTGAAAGTTCGTCTGGCTTTTGGGAATATCCTTTAATTGGCAATGGACATAATAATTTTGTCAAACCTGACATCGTTAAAAAAGAAAATAAATTTTGTAGTAAACTGAGAAAAATATCGATTGCTAAGTAGAAAGTATGTATGCAAAAAGATTTTTTTTCATTACAACAATTTTTTACACAGTACACTTATCACATAAAAATAGGTATACCGATGATAGAAATATGAATTATCTATGAGTAATAATGTGTGTATTTTGAAAAAAAAAACACACACACACATAATGTGTAAATTTTTAAAGACACATTTTAATGTGTAATTTAAATTAGAACAATAAGTGTGTAAAAGTTACCTGATCAGATTACTCTTGAAATACACATGAATGTATAAATAGCGCAAGGATACACATGCATCTGTGTAATATTCTTACAAATTCATCTGTTTAATCTTCTGTGATTACAGAAATAAATGTGTGTTATGCAAAAAAAACATATTTTTGTGTTATATGTTATTTACACAATTCTTTAAGCAATACGTAAAATACAAATTGTGTAATGTGAAAAATACATACATTTTTGTGTAATATTCATTTCTTACACGTATTTCTTCCTTCTATGCAAAAGACAGATTTGCATGATAATTAAAATACATAGATTTTTATAGAATATTTCAAAGAGACAACATTTTTACGTTTAATTTTTTTTCTTTACCTTTATACTTTGGTATGTTTAACCTTCCTACCCTGAATGGGTCGAATCGACCCGTTTCTATCATATATTTTATTCGATTTGAGCCAGAATTTTCTTTATACACTAAGTGAAGTACTAAGTTAAATAAAATAGGTAAAATAGCTTTAAATAAAAATACTGGTGTCAAATGTTTTTAATCAAGTTTGAATAACTTTCAACAGGGTAGGAAGGTTGAAATGAGAACTAAATGTTTTCAGTTGCATATGGTAGATATAGTTGTTCTTTCTAGTAGCTTTGTTTTACGGCCAGAAAACAGAGTACACATAATGTATCGTTTGAAATTTATTTTAAACGTAATGGCAAATCATTTTTTATCTTCAATATGCCTTTTTTTTACATAAAACAGGATCAACTTAAATTATATTTACTACATACCATCCTTCTGTTAGAATTGATGTGGAATCCTAAAATCCTATAGTAACAATTTAAGCGCAGAACCTGTGTAATCTGAATTTCATATACAGTATAAAGATTACACAATAAGTATACAAAATTCTCATTTAGTCTTACAGATATAGCAGGTTATTTAAAAAATATATTTTAAATTTTTTTTAGAAATGTTTAAGCATATGTCCCCCCCCCCCAATCCCCTAAGTACTGAAAATTGCACAAAATACTATTTAAGCATAGAATTGTTTTTAGAAGTATTCTGAAATTTTTATCATTTTATATAAAAGCTTCGTGAACACTGATAAAGGGAAATAGCCTAATTAATATGAATTAATATGAATAATAATGAAATATATCATGAACAATGATCACAGATGTAGTGGAGGGTACACGGAGGTGTATACGCCCTGTATCATCTATATTTAAAAGAAAAAAAACTATTAACTCGGAGTACAGGCGCAGGTAGATTCCGAATTAAGTGCTGATTTCACAAAAATATAAATAAATATAAACAAAAATATGATTAGAGATAAACCCAGTTTAACAACTTTTATCCGCTTTCGAAAAGTTTTTAATTTCATTTTTCTTTAAGAGCTGGCTTTATTGGAATCATCTTAACCATTTCCGGCACGGACAAATTCTGTTTGCAAATCGAGAAATTATTGACTAACAACTGAATTTAGAAACGATATTTTTTATGAAATAAAGACGTCTTAGTTCAATTTTTCATTGTAAAGGCAATATTTATTAGAATATTCTTAGTGCCTTTAGCAAGTTTGGAATTAAAATTAGGCGTGTCTGGACACATTGTGCTGAAAAGGGCTAAGGGAATTCGGCTTAAGTTGACAGCATTTTCTGACATACATTCTGCCTTTATGAAAAAATCAACCAATACGGCACATTATATGGTTCCTAAATAAAAGAAACTGCCAACTGAATGCGTTTGAGAGGAAAAATGAATTTAGAAATATATCAGGAAATAAGCAGTTTGTTATTTGAATGCATCCTCAATTCTTCAATCACGATCGCTTCGGCAAATTCTATCCAAAATCCCACGTTGGCAGCATTTTTTGAAATATATTCAGCCTTTATGAAAACACTGACCAATTAGTGCATTATATAGTTCCTAAATAAGAAAACCTGCCAATTGGATGCGTTTGAAAAAAAAAATGAATTTAAAAATAAGTCAGAAAGTAAGCAGTTTGGATTTGAGTACACCCTTAATATGATATTTTCTTCAATTCCTTTTATGTTTAATTTGTTTTGCTATAAAAGTTTGTCTTATCAAAAACTTGTCAATATAAAAGTTGTAGGTATTATTGAGAAGATGCATAAAAAGTTTAATTGGAATTGATATCGTAAGAATTGACGAAGTCATGGATTTTTTCTTCTTCCACCCTCCCATTTGCTTTCGTTTTTTATATTTTTTTTTAGCATAAAAGTTTCTCTAATGAAAAATTTGTCAATGCAAAAGTTTTAGATAGTATTAAAAATATATAATAAATTTAATTGGGTTTTATATCTTGAGAATTGACGAAGTTGTCAATATTTTCTCTCAAATACCTTACTCTTTTTTTCCTCTTGAGCCCATTTTTAATTTTATCAAAAATCTGTAATGCATAAAGTTCTGTTTCATATTTTAAAAGTATTTATAAACTTTAAACTGATTCGATGTCTATTTTAACTAAGAAATTATGGGTTTTTTTATGTTTTCACAAATCCCTCCCTATTTCCATCCTCTCTGTCCTATTTTGCCCATTAATTTTTAACTAATGTTGCTGGTCTCACAGACCACTGCTTTTTTCAATTTTTATAGTATAACTTGAAATTTTGAGTTTAACTACAAACACTACCGAAATTTTGTTTCATTCGCATTATTAGTACTATCACCAGAGGCATTTAATTATGTGAATTTTAATTATAATAGTTTTGTGCGAAAAGTTTACAGAAAAACACCATCCTAATAAGATAATCATGTCTTTTATTCAACTTTAAATCATGCAATCTCGCAGACTGCTTCATACTAGTTACGCTACAATTTCTGTCACATCAGTTAAAGGTTAACGAACGTGATCGAGATCTTATGCTCCTTGATTTTATGCATCAGTTTGGAAGGCATTTGAGCAGAATTATAGAAGTTATCGTGTCCATAAAAAAGTGATATATACAGGGTGTCCCTAAACAAATGGTATATACGCTAGGGGGTGATAGAACACATCAAGACGAGTAATAGCAAATAGGAAACCAAGGGTCCCAAACGTTTTCCAAAGGAAATAGCCGCCATTAAAGTTTGAGGTCCAAAATTTCAAATACGCATAAAAAACGGAAAAATTGGTTGATTCATTTGCAGTTTTCACTAAAGCTATTCTTTATGTTGATATTTTCTTGAAAATAAATTATAAAGATAAATTTCGAAAAATGCCGATGCAGGGCGCTTTAGACTTTGAAGTAATGAAAAACTATTTTTTGCCGTGATTTTTGCATCTCATTAAATGGTTTCGTAAGCTTAGACTTAAACTTAAATTTTGAGCTCAAAAATCTGATTAGTTGGGAGTGGTTAAGTAGCACAAATTTAACTGTGTTCAGAGGGTTTAAATTTCAAATGATTATAAAAAGATGAAGAAATGTTCGATTGATTTGCAGTTTTCACTAAAACTATTCTTTATGTCGGTATTTTATTGAAAATGAATTATAAAGATAAATTTCAAAAACTGCTGATAGAGGGCGCTTTAGACTTTGGAGTAACGAACAACTATTTTTTCCGTTATTTTTTGCATCTGATTACATGTTTTCGAAAACTTAGACTTAAACTTAAATTTTGAGCTCAAAATCTGAATAGTTGGGAGTCGTTAAGTAGCACAAACTGAACTGTGTTCAGGGGGTTTAAATTTCAAATGATAATAAAAAACGGAAAAATTCGTCGATTCGTTTGCGGTTTAAAATAAAACTATTCTTTAAGTCAGTATTTTCTTGAAAATGAATTTTAAAGATAAATTTCAAAGAATTCCGTTAGAGGGCGCCTTAAACTTCAGAGTAATCAACAACAAATTTTAACCGTTATTTATTGTATCTAATTAAATGCTTTCCAAAACTTTTTAAATGTTTTCGAAATCTTAGATTTAAATTTAAAGTTTGAACTCAAATTCTGAATCGTTGGGAGGGGTTAAGCAGCGCAAACTGAAGTGTGTTCAGGAGTTGAAATTTAACCCCCTCCCCTCGAACACAGTTCACTTTTGCACTACTTAAACACTCGCAACGACTCAGAATTTGATCTCAAAATTTAAATCTAAGCATTTGAAAGCATTTAATGAGATTTTTAAAAATAACGGTTAAAAATAGTAGTACGCTACTCCAATGTCTAAGGCGCACTTTATCGGCATTTTGTGAAATTTATCTTTAAAATTTATTTTCAAGAAAACACTGATTTAAAGAGTAGTTTTAGCAAAAACCGCAAACGAATCGACTAATTTTTCCGTTTTTTTATAGTTTTCCGTTTCGTTTGAAATGTAAACCTGCTGAACACAGTTCAGTTTGTGCTACTCAACCACTGCCAACTATTCAGATTTTCAGCTCAAAATTTAAGTTTAAATCTGAGCCTACGAAACCATTTAATGAGATGCAAAAAATAACGGCAAAAAATAGTATTAGGATGGATTATTTCGTTAATCCAAAGTCTAAAGCGCCCTCTATCGGCATTTTTTGAAATTTATGTTTATAATTCATTTTCAATAAAATACCGACATAAAGAATAGTTTTAGTGAAAACCGCAAATCAGCCAACCAATTTTTCCTTTTTTTATAATCATTTGAAATTTAAACCCTCTGAACACAGTTAAGTTTGTGCTACTTAATAGCTTCCAACTATTCAGATTTTGAGCTCAAAATTCAAGTTTAAGTCTAGGCTTACGAAACCATTTAATGAGATGTAAAAAATCACGGCAAAAAAAAGTTTTTTATTACTTCAAAGTCTAAAGCGCCCTCTATCGGCATTTTTCGAAATTTATCTTTATAATTTATTTTAAAGAAAATACCAACATAAGGAATAATTTTAGTGAAAACCGCAAATTAATCGACCAATTTGTCCGTTTTTTATATGCATTTGAATTTTTGGACCCCAAACTTTTATGGCGGTTATCTCCTTTGGAAAACGTTTGGGACCCTTGGTTTCCTATTTACTATTACTCGTCTTGATGTGTTCTATCACCCCCTCGCGTATATACCATTTGTTTAGGGACACCCTGTATACAGGGTGTCCCAAAAGGTCATGTCCAAACGGAACACATGGTTGTGTCAGGTCATGAGGAAACAGAATTACATAGGAAAGGGGGGTCGGAAACGCGATCTAAACAGTGAAATTGCATCGTAACCGTCACGCAAAGAAAAGATAACAAACGGTGTAAAATATCTTTATTTTACAACAAAACAGTACCAAATAAAAAAGAAAAATGCTACAACTCATAGTAAGTGCTCAAAATTCTGCAATTCTGCATTGCTGTACTGGTTCATCCTTTCTCTGCAACGTCCGCGCTTCGAATGATCCGACTGCCCGCGCTTTCGTCTGACATCGCTTATCGCCCTCTAGCGGATTACAATCGCGTTTCCGACCCCCCTTTCCTATGTAATTCTGTTTCCTAATGACCTGACACAACCATGTGTGCCGTTTGGACATGACCTTTTGGGACACCCTGTATATGTGTGTATATATAAATAGAACCAATAGATAATACAACAAATCAACATCAAAATATGGAATAACTCGTTAAGTAACAAACTATATCAAACATAGGACAATATATACAGGGTGTTTCTAAATTCATGGCACAAAATTTAAGGGGTGATAGTACACATCAAGTGAAACAACATTAAATAGGAAACTAAAGGTCCCAAACGTCTTCCGAAGGAGATAGGCGCCATTAAAGTTTAGGGTACAAAAATTCAAATAATTATAAAAAACAGAAAAAATGGTCGATTCGTTTACGGTTTTCACTAAAATTATTCTTTATGTCAGTATTGTCTTGAAAATAAATTAAGATAAATTTAAAAAAATGACGATAGGGGGCGATTTAGACTTTGGCGTAACGAACAACTATTTTTTACCATTGTTTTTTGCATCTCATTAAATTTTTTTAGAAATTTAGACATAAACTTAAATTTTGAGCTCAAAATCTAAATCGTTGGAAGTGGTTAAGTAGCGCAAACTGAACTGTGTTCAATGGGGGTGGGGAGGTTCAAATTCAAATGATTATAAAAACCGGAAAACTTGGTCAATTGGTTTGCGATTTTCACTAAAATTATTCTTTATGTCATTATTGTCTTCAAAATAAATTATAAAGATAAAATTCAAAAAATGCCGATAGAGGGCGCTTTAGACTTTGGAGTAACATACAACTATTTTTACCGTTATTATTTTGCATCTCATAAAAAATTTTCAGAAGCTTAGACATAAACTTAAATTTTGAGATGAAAATCTGAATTGTTGTAAGTGATTAAGTAGCGCAAACTGAAATGTGTTTAATGGGAGTGGGAAGGTTCAAATTTCAAATGATTATAAAAAACGAAAAAATTGATCGGTTTTCACTAAAACTATTCTTTATGTCAATATTTACTTGAAAATAAATTTAAAGAAAGATTTCAAAAAATTCCGTTAGAGGGCGCCTTAAACTTTAGAATAACCAACAACTATTTTTAACCGTTTTTTAGAAAATTTATCTTTAAATTAAGAAATTTATCTTTAAATTTATTTTCAAGGAAATATTGACCTAAAGAATAGTTTTTGCGAAATCCGACCAATTTTACCGTTTATTATAATCATTTGAAATTTGAACCTCCCCACCCCCATTGAGCACAGTTCAGTTTGCGCTACTTAACCACTTCCAACAATTCAGATTTTCATGTCAAAATTTAAGTTTATGTCTAAGCTTCTGAAAAATTTTTATGGGATGCAAAAAAAATAACGGTAAAAATAGTTGCATGTTACTCCAAAGTCTAAAGCGCCCTCTATCGGCATTTTTTGAATTTTATCTTTATAATTTATTTTGAAGACAATAATGACATAAAGAATAATTTTAGTGAAAATCGCAAATCAATTGACCAATTTTTCCGTTTTTTATAATCATTTGAAATTCGAACCTCCCCCCACATTTCAGTTTTCCCTTTTTAACCACTCCCAACGATTTAGATTTTGAGCTTAAAATTTAAGTTTATGTCCAAATTTCTAAAAAAATTTAATGAGATGCAAAAAACAACAGTAAAAAATAGTTGTTCGTTACGCCAAAGTCTAAAGCGCCCCCTATCGGCATTTTTTCAAATTTATTATTATAAATTTTTCTCAAGACAATACAGACATAAAGAATAATTTTAGTGAAAACCGCAAACGAATCGACCGTTTTTTCTGTTTTTTATAATTATTGGAATTTTTGGACCCTAAACTTTGATGGCACCTATCTCCTTTGGAAGACGTTTGGGACCCTTAGTTTCCTATTTAATATTGTTTGACTTGATGTGCACTATCACCCCTTAAAGGCCTTTGTGTTCGTTGGATGGCGGTAGGGACTTTTCCCTCGGGACGTAAAAACCCATAAACCTAACGGTTGGGGTCCCGGTGGGGTGTCTTCTTGTCTTCTTCTTGTACCATGAATTTAGAAACACCCTGTATATATGCATATATATATACAGGGTGTTTCGCTACCAGACCGACAAACTTTGAGGGGTGATTGTAGACATGCAGACAAACATTATTAAATGGGAAAACATGGGGCGCAAACGTCTTCTGTAGGAGCTAGGGGCCATTAAAGTTTGAGGTCCAAAATTTCAAATGATGATAGAAAACGGAATATAGGGTCGAATCATTTGCGGTTTTCGCTAAAATGGTTCTTTATATCCCGAATTTTTTGTAAAGAAATTTTAAAGGTTACGTTCGAAAATTGTCGATAGAGGGAGCTTTAGACTTTAAAGTAATAAACAAATACTTTTTACCTTTTTTTGTGCATGGGGTTGAAATTATTCTACAGTTTAGATTTTAACTTAAATTTGAAGCCCAAAATCGGAAACATGGGGATCGGGTAACTAACGAAAATTAAACTGTGAACCGAGGAGGAAATTTTAAACGCTCATAAACATTGGACAAACTAATCGATCTTGTTGCAGTATGCGTGTAGGTTATTCCCTTGGTAATTACTTTATTCAAAATGTCGTACAGATTTGGTGGCCTCATTTTTTGATAGAGGGCGCTTCCGACACATCTCCGACAATTCAATGGCATTACTCCTGGGTGTTTAATTACCAGACCACCATACTTCCAGGAAGTGTTAGGGATTCAAAAAGACTCGGAATCACATAGGAATGTAACGTTGAAAATGCCTTTTTTGCGAGTTATGGTTAAAAGAAGCTGAGAAAAAAGAAACAGAGACAGGCAGAGAAACAGCAACACCTTAATGTAACAGAAAACAGTTTATTTAAAGGTTTTACTAGAAAAAGTGTTTAAAATTACTACCAGAAATAGTCCGTCATGCTTGAAAGTGGTGTCGCATGGAATTCCTCACGCTTTGAAAGATTCCTGGCATCTTTGATCGATTTCTGGCAGCTACAGAAAAACGAGCTGCGAGGTCCTTAATTGATGTTACGGGAGTAGCTTGCCGGACTACTTTTGGTCGTAATTTCGAACACCTTTTGCAGTAAAACCTTTAAATAAGCTTTTTTCTGCCACTTTAACATGTTGCTGTTCCTCTGCTTGTTTTTGTTGCTTTTGTCTCTACTTCTTTTAACCACAACTCGCTAAAAAGTTATTTTCAATACTACATTCCTATGTGATTCCGAGTCGTCTTTGCATATTTAACACTTCCTGAAAGTGTGGGGGTCTGGTAGTAAAACACCCAGGAGTAATGCATTGAAATGTCGGAGATGTGTCAAAAGCGCCCTCGATCAAAAAATGAGTACACCAAAGCTGTACGTCATTTTGAATAAAATAATTACCAAGGGGATAACCTACACGCAAACCGCAACAAAAACTATTAGTTTGTCCAGTGTTTATGAGCGTTTATAATCTCCCCCTCGGTTCACAGTTCTAATTTTGCTAGTCACCCGATCCCGATGTTTTCAATTTTGGGCTTAAAATTTAAGTTAAATTCGAAACTTTACAATAATTTCAACTCCATGCACAAAAGAATGGTAAAAAAAGTTTGTTCGCTACTCTAAAGTCTAAAGCGCCCTCTATCGACAATTTTTGAACGTAACCTTCAATTTTTTTTTACAAAAATTCGTGATATAAAGAAGGATTTTAGCGAAAACCGCAAACGAATCGACCCATTTTTCCGTTTTCTATTATCGTTTGAAGTTTTGGACCTCAAACTTCAATGGCCCCTAGCTCCTACAGAAGACGTTTGCGCCCCAAGGTTTCCCATTTAATAATGTTTGTCTGCATGTCGACTATCATGCCGCAAAGTTTGTCGGTCTGGTAGCGAAACCACCTGTATATATATATACAGGGTGTCCCTAAACAAATGGTATATACGCTAGGGGGTGATAGAACACATCAAGACGAGCAATAGTAAATAGGAAACCAAGGGTCCCAAACGTTTTCCAAAGGAGATAGCCGCCATTAAAGTTTGGGGTCCAAAATTTCAAATACACATAAAAAACGGAAAAATTGGTCGATTGATTTGCGGTTTTCACTAAAATTATTCTTTATGTCGGTATTTTATTGAAAATGAATTATAAAAATAAATTTCAAAAAATGCTGATAGAGGGCGCTTTAAACTTTGGAGTAACGAACAACTACTTTTTACGTTATTTTTTGCATCTGATTAAATGTTTTCGTAAACTTAGACTTAAGCTTAAATTTTGAGCTCAAAATCTGAATAGTTGGGAGTGGTTAAGTAGCACAAACTGAACTGTGTTCAGAGGGTTCAAATTTCAAATGATTATAAAAAACGGAAAAATTGGTCGATTGATTTGCGGGTTTTACTAAAACTATTCTTTATGTCGGTATTTTATTGAAAATGAATTATAAAGATAAATTTCAAAAAATTCCGTTAGAGGGCGCCTTAAACTTCAGAGTAATCAACAACAAATTTTAACCGTTATTTTTTGTATCTAATTAAATGCTTTCCAAAACTTGTTAAATGTTTTCGAAATCTTAGATTTAAACTTAAATTTTGAACTCAAATTCTGAATCGTTGGGAGGGGTTAAGAAGCGCAAATAGAAGTATGTTCAGGAGTTGAAATTTAAACCCCCTCCCCTCGATCACAGTTCACTTTTGCGCTACTTAAACACTCGCAACGACTCAGAATTTGATCTCAAAATTTAAATCTAAGCATTTGAAAGCATTTAATGAGATTTTAAAAAAAAAATAACGGTTAAAAATAGTTGTACGCTTCTCCAATGTCTAAGGCGCCCTCTATCGGCTTATTGTGAAATTTATCTTTAAAATTTATTTTCAAGAAAACACTGATTTAAAGAGTAGTTTTAGCAAAAACCGCAAACGAACCGACTAATTTTTCCGTTTTTTTTAAAAGTTTTCCGTTTCCTTTGAAATTTAAACCCTCTGAACACAGTTCAGTTTGTGCTACTTAACCACTCCCAACTATTCAGATTTTGAGCTCAAAACTTAAGTTTAAATCTAAGCCTACGAAACCATTTAATGAGATGCAAAAGATAACAGCAAAAAATAGCATTAGGATGGATTTCGTTAATCCAAAGTCTAAAGCGCCCTCTATCGGTATTTTTTGAAATTTATCTTTATAATTCATTTTCAATAAAATACCGACATAAAGAATAGTTTTAGGTAAAACCGCAAATCAATCGATCAATTTTTCCGTTTTTTATAATCATTTGAAATTTAAACCCTCTGAACACAGTTAAGTTTGTGCTACTTAACTGCTTCCAACTATTAAGATTTTGAGCTCAAAATTTGAGTTTAAGTCTAAGCTTACGAAACCATTTAATGAGATGCAAAAATTCACAGCAGAAATAGTTTTTCATTATTTCAAAGTCTAAAGCGCCCTCTATAGGCATTTTTCGAAATTTACCTTTATAATTTATTTTCAAGAAAATACCAACATAAAGAATAATTATAGTGAAAACCGCAAATCAATCGACCAATTTTTCCGTTTTTTATGTGTATTTGAAATTTTGGACCCCAAACTTTAATGGCGGCTATCTCCTTTGGAAAACGTTTGGGATCCTTGGTTTCCTATTTACTATTACTCCTCTTGATGTGTTCTATCACCCTCTAGCGTGTATACCATTTATTTAGGGACACCCTGTATATATATATATGAAAGGATAAAAACTAACCCTTTTTAAAACTTTAATTTAAAAGTTTAAAGTTCCCAATTAATATTTTTAACTTTAATTCTTAAGCTTAAAGCTATTTTGCCCCTGGTAACTTTCTTTCCCAGCCTAACATTTATTACTTTCAGACATCATTTTTGGACGTTCCTTAAGATTAAAATTGATGATCTAAGAGCTTTTTGCAGCCATTTGTGGTCATGGCTTCATACGTCACAGACCCGGGAATTGTGCGGGCTCTGACCACATATTAATCAAAATCTAACGAACCAATTAAATTAAATGTTCCTCCCAAATTCACAATTCTGCCCTCTGCTGGAAAATATGACAATCCCTAACATATTAGCAAGAACACGCGCGAAAAACGAGAGACTTTGCAGATTTGAGAAGCCTGCAGAAACTACGGTAATGTAAACCTTCATAATACATGTAAACGGCTCGGGTGACCTCCGACCGGACTCGCGAATCTATCTGTAAACTGAGCGGCCGAATAAAAAGAGTTCGAACCAACAAGAGGCTCCCGAGTCCCACTTCTAATGCCACGACTATAAAACATCCGAAGACGTTACAATTATATATTAAAAGGCGCGCAGGATAAAAAGCGCGTGAAGAACCAATCCCTCTGCCTTACCACCAAGCCGCGAAAATTCAGAAGTGCTCGAGAATTCCTTTCCCTCAGAAACGCCATTTACCGTCGACAAAAAAAAAAAAAAAAAAAAAAAGATTAAGCCAGAGAAAGGAAATTTCCCCCATGAACAATGTCGTTAAAACAGAAACTATCCACGTTCCGAATAATTTTTGGACAATCGTGAAAAGAAGAAAAGGCATTTAATCAGTTGTGATAATTATTTATACGTACTAACTTATGGACTGATTCATTTGGATTTTTTCCCCTACTCAACTATTTGCGAAACCGCAGATATTAAGAAGAGATTCTTTAACAATCAAAGCAAAAACGGACAATTTCAAGTGTATTTTTTTTTCTCTTCTCCAAGCAGAGTCGCATGGACCGAACAAACCGAACTTTTCTATTTCGCGGAAGTAGGTCATGTTTGTGAGATATGTGGTTTTCAGGAGAGCAAAGGTCGAGATCTCCGTTTTCTATCGCCGTACAGATGATTCACTCAAGAGTTAGGATGTGGAAATTTATTTTTACTTTTTACCGGACAAATGATGATCTATGATGGACTAGAATGTTTTATTTAGTTATTTATCCTTAAAAGTTATTTGAAATGAAAAAAAAAATAGTAATTTTGTAGTTTGTAAGTATTAAATTTATCTTTAGATTTAACATTAACCTTAATCTCTAGCTTTGCATAAGTAAATTTTGATCCAATTTTGTCTTCTCCATTTTCCTGGGGAGTCCCCCCAGATTTGCAGGCAAATCTGGTGGACCTCAACTTGGAGGGGGGGATATGAAAGGATAAAAACGAACCCCTTTCTAAAACTTTAACTTAAAATTAAAATTCAAAAGTTTAAAGTTCCCAATTAATATTTTAAACTTTAATTCTTAAGCTTAAAGCTATTTTTGCCCCTGGTAACTTTCTTTCCCAGCCTAACATTTATTACTTTCAGAGATCACTTTTGGATGTTCTTTAAGATTAAAAATGCTTAGGTAAGCGCAATTCTTAATTTGTAGGATCAGCATGCAGCCCTGAACAGCCGCGCCTAAATTACATCAGAGTGCCCAGATATGTCTTAACCAATTAAATTAAATGTTCCTCCCTAATTCACAACTCTGCCCTCTGCTGGAAAATATGACAGTCCCTAACATATTAGCAAGAACACGCGCGAAAAAGGTGAGACTTTGCAGTTTTGAGGTGCCTGCCTAACCTCCGGCCATGTAAACTTTCGTAATCACCGTAAAGGGCTCGGGCGATCTCCGACCGGACTCGCGAACTCCATCTGTAAAATGTGCGGCTAAATAAACGAGTTCGAACCAACAAGAGGCTCCCGAGTCCCACTTCTTATGCCACGACTACAACCCCCGAAATCGTTACATACATGTAAACGGCTCGGGTGACCTCCGACCGGACTCGCGAATCTATCTGTAAACTGAGCGGCCGAATAAAAAGAGTTCGAACCAACAAGAGGCTCCCGAGTCCCACTTCTAATGCCACGACTATAAAACATCCGAAGACGTTATATATATGCATATAGCCGAACTAGGATATCCAAACTAGGATATTCAGGATGTCCGAAAAGTCTGGAAACGGACGAATAACTCGAGAAATACATATGAGATTGAAAAACGTAAATATACGTGTTAAATATTTTTAAATAAGCTACTCAATGATACCAAATTTGACCTTCGCAACCGACACCCTGGGGGTCAGAGGGAGTCCAACTTTGAAATCTTAAATTATAACCCCCATTTTTTATTGCAGATTCGGATTCTACGGACAAAAATACGTAATTTTTGTATTTGATGTTTATTTCGAATCCTCGTTTATCACGGTGTATTCGGGTACATTAACCCATTAGTGCCTAGCGTCCCTTTTTAGGGACGCTTCAAAAGGTGCATTCAGCACTGTTTTAGACACCGGTAAAAAAGAAAAGCAATAAATATTTTATTTAAATGATGCATTTTCGTGATTAATGAACTAAACTTAAATCTTCTAAAAATAGTGGTGCCAACCAAATAAAATTTACGCAAAAGATGCTGGGCAAGAACTGGTTAACACTAGAACCGCGGAGCGGGTCAATTTGACCCAAATCGATGTTTAATTTCGCGCCGTGCAAAAAGTATTTATTGAAAAAACTTTTCTTTTTCTGACTTTTAATACTTTAAGGTAAACAACAACTTTTCGTATTTATTAGCGAATAACATAAATACTTTTTCAGTTATAACTACTTATACCTAGAACCGCGAAACGGGTCAATTTGACCCGTAATAGTTTTTTACGCATGCATGACGAAATAGAGATGCATTTTTCAGAAGTAATGAAAAAGTATATCTGCCTCACTCTTAATTCCTTTAATAGGCAGAATTGGAAACGGGTATAGTGAAAATTTTCAATCAAGATCTTATATTCTTGGTGTGAAGAATGGACGATTGCAGTGTAAAATTACAACAAATATTTCAAGGTAGCATTGAAGTTGCTTTTATTCTGCATTTATTGAAAGTATATATAAGATTTCCGATGTCTTAATATTGCTGTCAAAGAAGCATCGGTATGTTAGCAACTATTATCTCCAAATGATTGAGAATGCAAATGCTTCAGCATGAATATGAATATCTGCCTTTAAATGAAGAGAATTAAATGCTAATGATGAAACTGAAAGTGACGACGACTCTAGACATCGTTCCGTCTGTCAACGACACGTTTAACATTATTGCACTTTTATTATTGGAATATAGATAAACGTAAATTTTGAACAAAATTTGTGATATTTATCAGATAAAAAATTGGATATAATTAAGAATTTGAACAAAAAGTGACAAAATGTGAACTTTATACTCATGAAAATTTGAAAAAATAAATAAGCAATAACTGGCACACCTGGATATAAAGAACATAACAAGAAAACTGAAAGACTAACTATAAAAAAGTGCCTAACGTAAGCGTAAATGAGCACTTATAGCGTTCAAAATCTGTGAATAGGTTTACTCAGTATATGCCTAACAAAACCAGATAAATTCTGTATCGTATCATGGTCTAGTTGTTTGCAGATGTTAATAACAAACGAGCATTATATAGACTATAAAATGCCCGAGGCGTGAAATACAAGTCTTTGTAAAAATGTAAAAACTGCATGCGGATATTCTTCTAATACATTCAGACATCGACATAACTGTTTACCAAGGAGAAAATGAGAAAAATGTTCTGTTGTTTAACAGTCTACATCTAACTGTTGAAATTTTAGACCATTCTAAAAAATACTAAATACACTTGTTTACTATAACGCAAGAAAATTAAATGTACCTGCGTGATTACCCAGATGACAAGAAGTCTGCATATGTCATAACTGCTTCTTGTAGGAGGTCCGTGGATGAGATCTATAATATTTGTATTTTGCTACTAAAAATGCTAGGTATTATGAAATCTGTAAGTGAGAAATGTATTCGTATACGTCAATTTATTCAAGACTTAGACGTCAAGACAAGACGTACAAGAATAGTTTCTTACTTCTCGGGGAAAAGAAAAAAAAATTGTAGTTTGGACAAGAAGAAACACTAAAAACAATGAAGGACACAAGATAAGAAAAAAAAAAGGATTTGTTATCAAAATTTAAAAAAAAAAAAAAAAAATGAAACTAAAACTAAAAATTATTGTTCAAAATATAATGTACCCACACGTTTCTGGGAAATGTGCAAAATCTTTAACAATGTTTTTCAAGCAATGCATATAATAAATTGGATTAGATAAATCAGTAAAACTAGTAAATAACTTGCATTTTTTTATATATTTTTTAAATTATTTTTAGATTTCATATCTAAACTTATTTGAAAGAGAAAATCTGTTTTTTAATTAATGTTTATTAAGTCCAAGTTTATTTATGTTTAAAATATATATTCAATATTTGTTTAATATATTTTTATCAGACTTAATGAAATGTGATTTCAAATAATAGCATTTTCTGAAATGTAGGCAATTTCTGCTGACTTCTTGCTTAAAATGTAATGTAAATATTAAGAAATATTGATTATTATTAGAAAATATAAACTTTTACTTAACAAAATTAAGTATTTGGACATGTTTATATATCCTTTTCCATCTCGGGTCAAATTGACCCGCTCCGCGGTTCTAGGTATACCGAAATTCCCGCGGTTCTAGTGTTAAATCAATACATATTTCGGCTTTTCCGACGGGATTTTCCCTAATCGAAACTGAATGGGCAGAATTTTTGACGTCAAATTCCTCGTCTTTTGCAGGAATAGCGTTTCTTGAAAATCACCCGTGGCGATTATTTCGATAGTGCTGCACTGTTAAAAATTTGACCCATTTGTGCAGCGTCACTCTACAGCTTTTATAGAATATCTCTTTTATGACCAACGAGAATGCTCCATAACACAGTAAAGTAACCGTTTCCTATAAAAGCGGTAGAGTGACGCAAATGAGTCAAATTTTTTGCAGTGTATAGGGTTTTTTATGCTTTTCACTAGAAAAATTCATTGAAATATAGTAATTTAGTTTTCTATTTGGATTGTTATTTTATCCAGTAAATGGTTTCTAAAATACGACATACTTGCTTGTTTTGATGCTCTAATGTGTAA
The DNA here is from genome assembly GCA_964019185.1 of Maratus speculifer. Lineage (NCBI taxonomy): Eukaryota > Metazoa > Arthropoda > Arachnida > Araneae > Salticidae > Maratus > Maratus speculifer. Next base: position 230,324 of record CAXHSM010000492.1, on the reverse strand, counting down.
ATATGAACTTCCCCATCCGAATAAAAAAAGGTTATCTTCAGTTTTGGGGGGCGGAGTATGTACATAATCTGCGTTTCGATGAGTTCTGCTTTTTTTTAATCATTTAATTCAGGGGGGGGGGGGGGAAACGGCAAGCATGGAGTTTTTTAAATAATTTATACAATGTATAATAAAATGTAAGGCAATCTGACCTGCGTGTTTCGATCTTTTGTCATATAAATATGCACCTCCTAGAAAAAAAAATTCATAATTTGAGGGTGGGATTATGTGTATATTATGCGTTTCCATACATTCTGTTGTTTTTTAAAATTCATCTAATACGGCTGATATGGGTGTATCTTTTTATTATAATAATTATTATTATTACAGAAAAAATATAGTACAAAATACTAAGAAATAAAGTCATAAAACATATTTTGGCTGTGCAACGGATGAAGAAGTATCGTAAATTCATTGTACTTACGGAACCCGTTATTTTCCAAGTGAAATATCAGTATGTTCTTTATGAAATAAATAAAGCTACTATAAACATTCGTTATTTTGCCTTCTTTAACAAGTGATCCTCAATAAGATAATATTCGTAGTTAGCATTTCTTATTGAAATGAAACTGAAATGCAATCTTATTGAAATTAGTTCCTGTTCTAGAAATTGCAGGATCCTTAGGAACCGTGAAATTTTAGTTTGGGAGAGGGAATATACGTTTTCGTAATTGATTAATTACTGCAACAACAAAATAATAGGGCAGGGAATTTTTCGACAATTTTTGTTGATATATCATGATCTTTTGTAAATTAATATGTATTTTATTCAATTTAAAATTGTTTTTCATAAATTTAACCGCTTAACTGATCAATATTTCTGGTAAAATTTTTCAAATAATGTCTAATTTAGCATATCTTTTACACAATTTTTAATCTTTTATGACGGGTTATTTCAAAGAGAAACTTTTACCTTATTGAATCAGAAAAATGCTCGGATTAAATAATGCAATATTTAAAATTAAATTTTACTGGTGAGATAAATAAATTATGACTGAAGCATGGAAGCCCGGCAAATCATGATAGGAAAAATTACGGTTAACATGCCAAATTTCATTTTTCTATGCCTTTCAGTAACACAAAATTGCATTTTTAGAAAGTTTTTTTTCCTGCGTTCCCCTTGAGTTCGTGGTATGGACATAAGAGATAGTCTATATTTGATTCGGGGGGAACACCATCCTTTTAGTATCATTGCTTTTGAAATCACATCGGTAGTTCCGCAGACTTTCCGCAGAAGTAATTTTACCTCTTTATAATATAGGTATATTTATAGATTACTAATGCATTGCATTTATTAAAATTATTTATAATTGGTTAGTATTTATAATTGATTGATTGGATAAAATAAAAGCACAAATGGAAAAATGATTTAATATATTTCTATTAATTTCTATGGCAGAAGCATATAAAACACTTCTGTTATCGAAACAACCGTTAATGATTATTTTCAACAAACATGTGTCCGCTAATGCCACTACTTTGGTGAAGAATGCTCTGGCCTATCAAATTTTGTGTTGGTAAAATCTGTTTGAGAAAATAAAATATGTATCTGATGTATTTTGTTCGATTACAATCGCGATCTTCGAAAAAAGGCTTAAAAAACAATCATAATATTTTTATCTCACCAGTAAAATTTAATTTTAAATATTGCATTATTTAATCCGAGCATTTTTCTGATTCCATTAGGCAATTTTTTTTTTTTTAAATAACAGGTGATAAAAGATTAAAAATTCTGTAAAAGATACGCTAAATTAGACATTATTTGAAAATTTTTAAAAGAAATATTGATTCGTTAAGTGGTTAAATTTATGAAAAACAATTTTAAATAAAACAAAATACGTATTAATTTACAAAAAATCACGATATATGAACGAAAATTTTCTAAAAATTTTGTTCTTGCAGTAATTAATCAATTATGAAAGCCTATAATCCCCCACCCCCCAAAACTAAAATATCCTAAGGGGAGTTCCTAAGGATCATGGAATTTCTAGAATAGGAAATAATTTCAATAAGATTGCATTTCAATTTCATTTCAATAAGAAATACTAAGTACGAATATTTTTTTTTTTGAAAATCACTTGTTAAAGGAGGTAAAATTACGAGTGTTTATAAAGCTTTATTTATTTTATAAAGAAAATACTGATATTTAACTTGGAAAATAACAGGTTCCGTAAGTACCACGAATTTGCGATACTTGTTCATCGTTGCACAGTCAGCACAAAAAATGTTTTATAACTTTATTTTTTAATATTTTGTCCTATATTTTTCTGTAGTAATAATTTAAAAAAAACATACACCCACATCAGCGTATTAGAGGATTTTTAAAAAAACAACAGAATCCATGGAAACACACAATATACACACATCCCTTCGTCAAATAATGAAAATTATCCTTTTTCTATTTCTGAGAGTATGTTCATATTTATACGTTAAAAAATTCGAAACACGCAGGTTAATTTGCCTTACATGTTATTCTACTACATAGTAGAAATTATTTTAAAAACTCCATGCACGCCCATCCGCCCCACTGAATTAAATGATTAAAAAAAAAAGAAAAGAAGAAAGAAAAAGAAAAGAAGGCAGAACTTATTGAAACACAAAATATTTACATACCCCGCCCCCCAAAACTGAAGATAACCTTTTTCTATTCGGGAAGGGAAGTTCATATTTACACATTAGAACATCAAAACAAGTAGGTCGTATTTTAGAAACCATTTACTGGATAAAATAAAAATCCAAATAGAAAACTAAATTAATATATTACAATGAATTTTTCTAGAGAAAAATAAAAAAAAAGCTATACACAGTAAAAAATTTGGCTCATTTGCTACAGCGTCACTCCACTGCTTTTATAGAAAACGGTTACTTTACTGTGTTATGGAACATTCTGATTGGTCATGAAAGATATATTCTATAAAAGCGGTGGAGTGACGCTACAGCAAATGGGTAAAATTTTTAACTGTGTAGAACTATCGAAATAATCGGCACGGGTGATTTTCAGGAAATGCTAATCCTGCAAAAGACGAGGAATTTGATGTCAAAAATTCTCCCCAATTAGTTTCGATTAGGGAAAATACCGTTGGAAAAGCCGAAATATGTATTGGTTAAATATGCACGATTACACCGTGATAAACGAGGATTCGAAATAAACATCAAATACAAAAGTCACGTATTTTTGTCCGTAGAATCCGAATCTGTAATAAAAAATGGGGGTTATAATTTAAGATTTCAAAGTTGGACCCCCTCTGACCCCCAGGGGGTCGGTTGCGAAGGTCAAATTTGGTATCACTGAGTAGCTTATTTAAAAATATTTAACACGTATATATACGTTTTACAATCTCATATGTATTTCTCGAGTTATTCGACCGTTTCCAGACTTTTCGGACACCCTGTATATATATTGGGTTGGGGAAAAGTAATTTACCTTTTTTCGTATTTTTCAAACTGAATTTATTTATATAAATTAAAAAAACTAATCAGTAATATATGTGGTGCTTTGTTCGATAACCTTTTGCAATTTTTTAGTTAACCCTTTCATGCATAAACTATTTTTCATTATTTTTCATTATTCCCAAAGAATATTTTTTTGTGAGAAATTGTAACCCATTATAAAATAATTTTATTATTGTGCTGCATGTTAGCTATTATCTGTCCATAAATCGAATTTCCATTAATGAATGCTCAAACTTTTTTCGCTTAATAATGCAATAATTATCTGTCCACATATGAGGCCCGTAAGCGTGAGAGGGTTAAAAGTATAATTCCCTCACTGTAGAACTTCTGAGAATTCTGGGCAAAAAAACTGAACAAGGTGATTTTCACAAGCCTTTTTTGAAGCCAGCTTAACACCAATAACCGTTTCCGGCACACTGTGCCCGGTCTGGGATACCTAATTTTAATTCCAAACTTGCAAACGGCACCAGTAATATTTTAATAAGATTTTGCTTTTACATTAAAAGCTTAAATGAAGGAATTCAATTTATTTAAAAAATTCCTTTTTGAATTCCGGTGTCAGTCGATAATTTCTCATTTTAGAACAGATTTTGCCCGTGCCGGAAAGGGTTAAGAGAGCAGAAGGCGGAACAAATGGTAATCGGTCGGATCCAGGTTCGGACTATATGGTGGGTGCATCAAAAATTCCCAGCCAAGCTTTCTCAGTTTTTACCGAATGACTAAAGATGTGTGTGATTTAGAGTTGTCGTGATGGAAGACAACGCTTTTCCTATTGATCAATTTTGGACGCGTTTTTTTAATCGCCTGCTTCAATCGCATTAGTTGTTCACAGTAGATAGTTGAATTAATGGTTTGACCAAGTTAGAGCAGCTCATGATGGACAATTCCTTTTCATTCACACCAAACACTCAGCATCACCTTCCTTAGCGTCAATCGGGCTTTGCCATCGTTTGTGAAGCTTTGACCACGATCTTTTTCCCGCATTGTTGTCGTACGTGATTCACTTTTCATCACCCGTAATCATTGGTTTCAAAAATGGTTTGATTTCGTTCCGTTTCAGTAGCAATTCAGAAATGGAAACTCTGTACATTAAATTTTTCACTGTAAGTTCATGGGGAACACAAGTATCGAGTTTCTTTCGGTATCCAATTTTATGTAAATGGTTGAAAAGTGTTTTACGGTGGATGTTTAGCTCCGTAGCAATGTCTCGGGAATAAATATTTCTGTCTACCTCGATTTCTTTTAAAATTTCATCGACTTTTTTAACGATTGGCTGGCCAGGGAAAGGTTCAAATTTCCGGAACGAAAACGAGCGAACAAATTCTGACTTGTGCGTTTACTTAAGCACTGATCACCATAAACGCCACACAACTTTCGATGAACTTGCGTCGCATTTTTCCCTTTTTGGAAGTAAAAAACCAAAATGTGACGGAACTGATCTTCTAGAATCTCTATTTTTAAAACGCAATAACTTTTGACTGATTAAATAGATGACGCCACCTTTATATCTAAAATTTTTTAGACTGTTACCTTTCAAACTCTGCATAGTATGGTTTAAGTATTACTCGAGATATGCGACTTTAAATCTATCCATTGGGAAAAAACGAAATTACTTTTTCCTCAACCCAATATATATATATATATATATATATATATATATATACAGGGTGAGTCATAAATATCGAAACAATAGGCTACCGCCTTAAATATTGCCCTTAGACCCATACTTCCAATTGCAAAAATTCATTAAAAATGGTAAACTTTTTGATAAGTTGCAATTCCATAGGGGGGTCTATTTGAAAAAGTACGAAAATTAACTTTTTATACGCCGTATGACAAAAATTCCAATTAGGAAAACTTTCCTTATCCAGTCCTGAATAATACACAAAAAGTTGCATCTTCATATCTTTAAAATTCGCGGAGTTATAATCGTTTGAATAATTGATGAAGTTTTAAGGGATTAGACACAAATTGAAATGCGCGCAATTCAAAAGACAATGTTACTTTAACAGTTGTAGGAAACGCGTAAATCAAAATCTTTTGAGTTGAATTTTGATTTTCTTTTCTTTTTTTATGATGGTTAGCCATATAATTTGCTAAGGAAATCACATCTTAAAATTTATCATAAAATTTCTAAAAATTTCATATGATTAGTACTGGTTTAAATGGGATACTTAAAAATCGTTATAACTCAAAACATTATTTATCAGATTTCTATTTCTTTCCATTTAATTAAAGATGAAAATCTGATTTTAGCTTTTTTCGGGGTTTTTGTTTTTTAATATTAATTTTAGAACTATTAAAAATATTTATTGAAAAAATTATATAACTTTTAAAAAAAATTCTTATTTTCAAAAGTAAATAATTTTTCAATTTTTCCCGAAAGAAAACTAATATAAAATAATTAAAAATTACATGTTTCAAGTTTGTACTTTTTTACTTTAACAATTCTTAACTTTTAATTCTGCACTGGACGAAATTTTCAATCCCGTTCTCGAACAATCCGTATTAAAACCACTCTCTGACTGACGTAATACATACATGAAATAAGTAAATTTTGGCTCAATCTAAATTTTTACGAAAACCACTTAAATTTTAAAATCTTTTTTATTTTACAAAAATAAAATAAAACAAAATAAAATAAATTTAAAAAATAAAAAATTTAAAATTTATATATTTTTAAGAATAGCATATTTAAATGCTAAAAAATTAAACGCAATAAAAATAGAAAAAAATCTGCCTATGACGGAATTCTGTCTTAAACAGAAAATGTGTTGATCCGTGCAAAATGAATACAGAACGAAATGAAATGAAACTGAATGAAATGAATGAATGAAACTCCATTTAACCCTCCTAGGAAAGGCATTTGTCTACTACGTATTTTTTCTTTCGTATGTGATTCCGTCTTAAAAGGTTTTACTTTATAACATTTTTCAAAGTCTCCAATGCACGGGATATGGATTAGCGATCTTAAGAGGACACGCTAGTCACACGCCAAGGCAAATCAAGATGGCGACGGGCTTTTTCAGCGGATTCGAAGGATGGGCTAAAATCACTTTGATTGACATGCAATCATCCAATTAGGAAATAGAATGCTCTTAACCAATTATCTGCGACGATTTTTCTCTTCAAAGGTGCGCAATTCTAGCCGATTTCATGTTTAAAGGATTTTTTTCAACTGATTTCCCATTACTTTGGGTAAATGCAATGATGTCGAGCTTCAAAAGAATTTCAATCTCTTTATGATTAGCGTTCCAAAATTAAAATAGTTTGATTTTCAGAAAATAAACGAATAATTAATTTAGGTAGATTACTATAAAATAAAAACTATTTTATTTACTTAACGCAATCACAAAAAAATAAAAAATAAATAAATAAATAAATAAAAAATTAATATTGAATGAGAGGGGGGGGGGAGGGGATATCAGGTATAAGTAGTTTAAATAACTATTTTTTTTGGGGGGGGGTAAGGGGGAGGGATTCTTTTTAGAATACGAAACTTATCAAGATAAATAGTACTGAAGGTTAAAGTCGTAAATACTTTATAAAATTATGAGAAAAATATTTAGACAAATTTAAATATTTAAACATTGTTTATTTTTTGCGGAGAGGCAAGCAAGCAACGGCGAAAAGGAAATAGAAATTTTGAAGAAAGGAGAAATAGGTGTTAATCCCAGCCTAGTCGTTTATAGACATAATACATAATTTATTATTGTTTGTAGTGACAAATGTGACAGAAAAAGTGTAGCAAATTTTAAAAACTTTGTGTGATGTTAAGTCAATAAAGCAAAATATTTTGTCAATATTTCAGGTGGAAGAAAATTTAGATTCTTGATGATTTTTACAAGCATTATATAAAAACCGCAAGGAGCTCTAACAATTTTTAATATTGAGCACTGACATAGAAGTAAAGTCTATAGGAGGGAGGGGGGGGGTTCTGAAAACTGTTTTTTAAATGATACAGTCAGTTAAGAATGGTTTTTGTTTTGATACAATATATTGTACTGATTCATTTTTTTATGGATTTACTCAACTCAGCCGAAAACTCGGGTAATTTTGGTATTTATGTTTAGTGGTTCAATTTTGAGCTAATAGAAAGGAAATAACTGCGAAAAGTTGTGAAAATTTACTTGCACATTAATGGAAAATCACAATATTTTATTTAAATATTTCTCTAAAGATATTTTACTGTATGAAATGCACAAACACAATACGCAAAAAATGTAAACATGTGTTTTGTGTAGAATTTAATGCATATCTATCGCTTTATTTTTAACACTTTCCTACATAGATAAAAAGATTTTGTTAATATTATAGTTAGCAGAGATTTATAATTAGCACTTAAAAAAAATTAAACATATTTAAAGACTTAATTATTTGTGCAGAAGGAGGATTTCAGGTTTTAATTATTTTTTTTATTAAAATACGAAGAGAAAAAAGAAAGAATTTAATTTTGTAAGTCGAGAAGGGGGGGGGGTAGAGGGAAAAAACGGATTTTTTTTTTTGGGGGGGGGGAGATAGTAGAACAGTTTTATAGATGACAGCTTATTTACCTTCTTGAATATTTATTAATAGGACGAAAAATGTAACTTAAAAGTGTTTTAAAGATTTTTAATTTTGCGTACTTCAAAAGAACGAGGGGGGGGGGGGTATACAACGATATTTATGGGTTGTTTACGATTAATTATTTATTTTTAGAATAAAATATGTATAAACCTATGGAAAAAAAAACTTTCAAAGATTTTAAATTTAGTGACATATGGGTAGGGGAGAAAATAGTGCAATGCCCCCCTCAAAAAATGGTGGAATTTGTGTTTGTTTAAAATTTGTGAGCTGAGGAAAAAAAAGAAATAAGCACATTATTTATTTATTTTCGTGTGCGTGTGTAGGGGGGAGACGTTTATTAGATGACTTATTATTTATTTGCCTTTCAAAATATTTATAAATCGGTATAAAAAATAATAAAAGTGGGAATTATTTAAAGAACTAAATTTTCTGCACTTAAAGGAACAAAATGATAAATCCTAATTTCAGTCGTGGGGAGGGGGGGAGGAAATTTTGTGATTGATTGTTTATTGATATACTAAAGTGACTTATATGCTACAAATATGGGTATTGTGGAGTAGACTACAAAACGAAGTGATATTTTTGTAAGGTGCAATTTAGAAGATTGTGACAGATTCAAAAGGCGAAGCGAAATTTTGATATAAAGGGAGGCGAAGACCAAGGGCTGATCCATACCACTTTATGGTATGCGCGCTTATATTTCGCTAAAAATATGCACATTATATGGTGTGTATAAATGTTATAGTTGATATACAGGGCTACCCAAAAGAGCTCACCAACGTTACTGAATATGAGCATAAATTATTTAAACGTGGTTCTTAAATAAGCTATGCATTTTTACGCTGAGCTTCATTGAATTTACTGAGAAATGTTTGCAGAATATAGATAAAAGGATATACAGCTCCACGCAAAGAATTCGGTACATGGACGCCTATGAATGATAATTTATGAGAATGTGATTTCAGTTGTTTTAAAAGTGTTTTAGTTTACAATAAATTTTAGCCTAATGCTGACGTGTAATAAAGTTACAATGTAAACTACAGGGCTGAACAAAAGTATTCAAGTATGTTTCCATCTGATAGTATGAAATGCTGAAAAATAAATTTCAAACTACTGGGTATTTTCTTGCTAAACTAAATTTTCTCATTATATCAAGTGACATATGAAATACAGAGCTGTTCAAAAGTACTGGAATACATATTTGGGTATATTTGGCTATACACTATTATTTACCTAAATAACAAAGTTTTGTTAAAGATTTCATTAAGTGTTGGAAAGTGCTTCATAATCAATGCTTAACGCATGATTTTTCTTACTTGTTACTTTATCGAGAAGGGTTCGGGTTGACCCGAATTTATTGGGGTGAATTCTTTGGTAAAATGTTCGTTCTTTTTTGCAATTTTTGTACAAAATGTGCGTCTGTTTCACGATATTTTGAAGAAATTCGTGTTTTCTCCGCGATCATTTTACAAAATTTGTTGTCCGGTTCGTTTCTATTTTTTGCTGATGATCGGGTTTAATTTTTTACTTTTTGTTGTGGGTTGCGTTTGAATTCGGTTAACTTCTACTCTTTCCTACAAACACGTGACGTTACACACAGCAAACACGTGGGTGGTTTACAATTCTCCATCGATATACAGAATACAAATTGCCCTCACCTACGGGAAAAAAAACCACAACTAGAGTGAAACAAAGATAAAAGGAAGACAATAGAAATCAGAGGAAAAAGAAAAGAGAAAGATCATTCAGGTGGCTTGGGTTAGGAAGCCCGTGAATATTTAAAGAAGGTATCCTCCTGGGGGCGATTAGTTTTAAGAATTCACTGAATAAGTATAGGGGGAGAAAGGGTAGCTACCCCCCCTTTAAATTTAGAAAAAGTTTTTATGCTGTATTACCACATTTCGTTTGAATATCGTAAATCATATAAATAATTGGTTTAAAATTTCCTTAATATAATTGTTGGAGATTTCTGAGAAGGAAAAAATGAAAAGTATTTATTTATTTATTTTGGAGGGGGATGAAGAGAATTTGTTAGATGACTTATTTTATATGACTAAAGATTAACAAATATGGCTGAACACAAAATAAAGAGATTTAAAGACTAAATTTTATGTACTTGGTAAGGAGAAATAGGAGGGAAACATCAATTTTTGTGGGGTTAAGAGTAAAACTATGATTGATTATTTATTACTACAGTAAAAGTTTTAGAAAAATCGATGACTTTAAAAGTTTAAAATTTGTGAGCTGGGGGGAGGGGAGAAACAATTTATTAATTATTTATTTTGGTGTGTATGTGAGATGGAGAAGTTTTTTAAATGACTTACTTTTATTTGCCTTTTAAAACATTAACAAATGGGCTTAAAAAATAATAAAATGTGGGAAAGTTTCAATGAATAAATTCTAGGCATTTACTAATAGGATGAGAGGGAAAAATCTCATTTTTAGTTAGTGGGGAGGAGTTTTTGTGATAGATTTTTTATTGTTACAACAAAGTGGCTATATTGTGTAAACATGGATACAGTGAGATAGACAGCAAAACAGCGAAGTGATACTTCTGGAAGGGATAATATTGAAGGCTGTGATGAGAGCAAAAGGCGGGAACGAAATTTTGATACAAGGGGGGGGGGGGCAAGGGTGATATAAATTATTTTTCTAAATCAGAATTTCAGAGAACTCAGATTTACACCTCCAATTAATAAATAACAAAAAACTTAAATATTTTTAAGGACTTTTTGCAAATTCTGCCTAACACTAATAAAGTTTTTTAAGGAGCAAAAATTACTTTTAAAAAATTAAACACTTTTTAAAAAATTGAAGAAACATAAGAAATGTGTAGGACCACTTAAAATTATTCCGCTACATTATGGTCTATGTAGATAAATCATTTGCGGTGTTTCAAGGAGCGCCATACTAATTTAAAAGTAATGAAATTCATATACATTACTGAGGTACTCTGGAAGACAATTATAAAAAAAATATGTCATGTATAGCACTTACAGTATACACACAGAGGATCTCCATAGTAATCTATTATATCTGGTCTAAAAATAATTTCGCGATGTATTGTTGTAATAATGTTACTCTTTTACAAACAATGAAATTTATACGAACTTCTAAAATGGACTTAAGAATGCTTGCGGTATAATATTTGGCGAAAAACATTTGCCATTCAATTACAGAGTTACACAAAAGAATTCGGTTGTAAAAAGCTCTTCGGAGAAAAACTGTTCCTAGCGTATTTAAATTATGTTCACTACTTTGAACATGAAATGCAATGAAATGCTGTTTCGTGTATACTTTCTGTTAAAAAGAATTTCCATAAAAACATTCCATTTATATATATAATCAAATTAAACCTGTTGAAATTGGTCATCTGTTTCCCGCCGTCCTGTTTTTTTTTTTTTTTTTTTTTTTTTTTTTTTTTTTTTTTTTAAGGAAGATACCGCACACTCAGTCTAGCTTTATTAATGTTACAGAGTTTTACAATTAAGTTTTCTTTCAAAATTTATTATTCATTGCAGAACAATGTAATAATTCCCACGAACCATCTGTAGACATATAAAAAGATGCGATTCAATAGCAAGATTTCAATATGATGAATACCAGAAGCGATGGGGCGATCACCCCCTCCCCCTTTGAGCCCAATGAAGGGTCTTCAAAATGATATTAGATGTCCATAGGATAAATGAATCGTGTTTAAGATTGAGAACGGTGCGACCTGATCGAACTCGACGAAGCTGTCACTGCCCGGGTTGGGCCGGGCCAGTTTTAACTCATTAGACTAGGGCTTGCTTAGGTCTAGAGATCTGCATCACCCTGTATCAGACTGGCAAAAAAAATAAACAGGCCGTATGGGCCAGTCGGATAAAAAAGTTTAACGGGCCTGCCGGCGTGTTATAAAGATTTCGGTAAAAACGCTAAAATGAGGTCTATTTTCAATGAATATGGTTTTTAACGACCATAAGTATAAATGTGCGTCACGAGTAGATACTAGTTTAACAACATCAATACATAAATGTAACGTGTACAGCGTAGAAATCAGCATCGGACAATTGCTTTGTGTCTATACGGGTATAATAATTTTTTGGCAAACTGGAGCCGGGCCAAGATCAGGTTTGCACTGTTTTTCTACATATAGTCGGGGTCAGAACTAGACTTAATTATTCGTAAGACGTGTAGGGCAGACAACATTATTTGTAAAAGGGATAAAAACTATTAACGTACTGTTAACGTACTTTTTGAAAATATACTCCTTGGTGTTTCTTAAATTCATTTCTGAACAACACGAAAGTTTGACGCATTTTCTGACTAATTTTTAACTATAAAGGTACAAAATTGACAAGCCTGACTATTGAAGGGATTTGGAATCGAACAGAATACTTCATTTTTGGTAAATAAAATATTTGTATATACTTGTTAAGGAATAACAGATTCTTGTCACGTGGTTTCAGATTTTTCTCCTTTTGCATGTTGTCGCTTCCGGAAATTCGATACAAAACTCTAATTTTCATAAGTATCATGAAAATTAGCGTTTTATATAGTGTGTTACGCATTGTATTTGCTTGTATCAAAAAATGGACAACGCCATTCCATTACATTGTTTCTGAATAAAAACACCTGTTAAACTCATGTGTTTCCAAAAAGAAATGAAATCAGAAATGCATAAAAAATAGCTCCTCTAAATTTGAGAAAATCTTTGATAAAATGATAAAGAAGTATTTTCATAAATGTACTTTTTATTACACAGTTTCAAAAGTTATGATAATTTTAACTTCCTTTTTTTTCTTTTATTCTAAACCTTATTAATTTTTCAGTGCATCTTTATTTGAATGTTGAAAGTTTAAGAACCTAAGTAATCATTAATGTTCTTATTGTGTATTGTCAGTAAAATTTTTCTATAAAATCATCCAATAAATATGAATGCAGTAATCTTTAAAAAATCTTAATTGTATGATAAAAATCTGATTTTGTTTCGAAATAAAGATGCAGGCCGATTTCGGCCTGGACTGTTTTCATTGATTTCTGTACGGGCCGGGCCTGGCCTAGAAATGTAAAAGTGTAAACGACCGGGCCAGGCTTGGACCGAATATTTTATTTTATACCGGGCCGGGCCAAAATAACATTCATTCGGTCCGGGCCGGGGCGAGACTGGAAACTCCAGCCCGTCCAGATCTCTACTCAAGTCTTCACGGTTCTTTCGGAAACGGTTCCGAGTTCGGATCTTACTTTTTTTCTGCAAAACTTGACCACACTATATTTTTTCTTCCACTTCGGGCCTGGTGTGGACTTCGTTCTTTTAGAGGTCTGCCCGAACCTAAATTTCCATGCCCAGGCTCAAAAAGCAATTCAATTTTAACCCAATCCAAGCTCGCTAAAAATAAATAAATAAATAAAAGAAAAAAAACTGATTCAGTACCGAATAGCCTGATACAAAACAGATCAACAAATCCAAAATGAAACAAAATCAATCTAATATTTGAAGGAAATTGAGAAAGTTATCCCATATAATTACATCAATATTTTTTTTTTGTTTAAGTAGAAAAATGAATATATATATAATGTACTCGTCAATATTCAAACATATAGTTTTTCATAAAAAATTGTCCGATCTATTGAAAAATCCAGTCATCGACCAGTTTATACTAGATCCGAATTTGTCAAAATCCAAAAGAAGAAATGTCCCGAATTCGAAACGTTTAAAGTCAATCCGACCCATAATATATCAATCCGAACCCAAAAATTACAAATTATGTCAAATCGAGCCCTTACCCGAACACCTGAAACTGAAATGAAAGAAAATAAATTCATGTATTTTAATAGAATTAAAAAATGTGTTTTACATCTTCAACTTGAATGTTATAATTTATAGAGAAAAAAAAATCTAGTATTTGCTCTTTAGTTCAAAACCTATTCCTAAATCAGCCTGCTCAAACTAGGTCCGTAGCAAAAAAGTCCAAATCTATCCGGCCTACTACAAAAAACAAACTCAAAAAAAAAAAAAAAAAAAAAAAAAAAAATCTTTAACCAAACTTTCTAATTAACTCGAATCCCCACCTTGTTCTTTGCGCAGCATATCCTAATGTAACTTTGCGCCATAAAACCCCATTCAACCAACCAATCAATCAACCTGAGTGTTACTCTCAGAAGTGAAATTTTATCCAGAACAGAACCGAATTTGAAAAAATTTAAGTCAAACTGACCCAAATCCGACCCACAGAAAAAATGTCAAGCCGATTCGAACACGACTCACTGCAAAATTTAGAAATAATCTCCACTATCAATGAAAAATATCACCTCCTGCCCAAACCTCCAAATTTTGAAATCGCTCCCCCTTGAGGATTCTCGTGTTCCCTCCTTGAATCAGAAAAGAGCGTTCCTCTAAGAATTGCACTTAAAATAACTTCATTTTTCAAATATTCGACAAAAAAATTTATTTGACCCCTGAGCGTATAGTATTGCCCTGCTTCCGATCCGAACCCGAAAATACCATTGGAAATCAAATCAAAATCCGGCCAAAATTTTTTTTGTCAATTTAGAATCGAAATGAAAGAAAAACAATTCATGTTTTAATGGAATTATAAAATGTCGACATTTATATTTCTAATATCAATTTTATCTTTTATATAGAAAATAAATATCTAATATATACTCATAACGGAATCAACCAAAGAGAGATGGCTAAATTGTTGAAAAGTGTGCGTTAAATAGAGGTATCTTCTATTCGAGACATTCCGTATGGATATTTTAATGTACATGTTAACACTTGCGAATAGCTGTGTTAACATGTAAATTGAAATGTAAAATCTTAAATATTCATAATTAACTATTTGGAAATGTCTGTTATGGCGTTTATATAGTTTCATTTTATAGTATCTTCGATATTTTCTTTTATGATACTCCTTTAAACTATTTTCTTCCATAACGGAGAAAATATTTAGACTTTCATTTGAAATATGGGGTCGAATCGAATCCTTCTTGCGAGTTTGAAAATTCCCTATGAATCAGATCAGAACCCAAAATAGTGTAAATTAATTTCACCCCAAAACAACTACAGCAACAAAAAAGAATGCAGAGAGAAGCAGATAAAAAGTAGAATTCTACTCTGTCCGCAAAAAAAGAGTAAAAATCCACTCGACCAGTAGCAAAAAAGTAAGAAGTCAACTTGACCGAAACCAAACCAGCGTCAATAAAATAGTACTCAACTCAAACCCCCGCCAGGGCCGTAGCTAAGGGGGCGCTATGGGCGGCTCACCCCCCCAAAATATTTTGAGCTCCCCCCCCCTGGAAAAGATTCCAAGGTCACTCAATGAATTTCTGTTCCGAAAATTCAAATGAAATTCTGTTCAAAAATGTAACTTGGTCTTGAAAACCTTTCACAATTTTGCAGGATTACTAAATTGTATTTAAAATAAGTGTGTTCAACACCTCCCTCATCCTATTGGCACATAAGAAGCTAGCATGATGTTTAATTTTGATCAGCTATACACTCAAAATTTTCATCATCCTATAATTTTCTTAGTATAAAATGAAGTTATTAGAACACTTTTTAATAAGAAACATAGTACCTACAATATGAATATGCATTACTTTATCTTTCTGTGGCAATGCGAGAGAAAAAAATTATGAGCCCCCCTTACATTCTCTTGAGCCCCCCTTACATTCTCTTGAGCCCCCTACATTCACTTGAGCCCCCCCCCCCTATTGTTCACTTCTAGCTACGGCCTGCCCCCCCCCACACACACACAAAATAGAAATCAACCACACTTAATACCAACCAGCAGCAATAAAGAAAGAGAACCGGATCCCAACCCAACCCGCAGCGGCAAAGTAGAATTGAACCTTACCCAAACACGACTCGCAAAAAAAAAGTATTTAACCAGAACAACGGCAAAAAATGAAAGTAAACCGGACCGAAACCCGACCTGCAACGAAAAAAATTAGCCCCGATCCTACTGATGATGAAAAAAAATTGTCCCGACACGATCTGCAGGTGCGATTGGAATCTCCAAATTTCTGAAAAGTCCCCCCCCCCCCGTCTTTTTTGAGGAGTCTAGAGATCTGCCCTTGTACCAGGACAAACAAAAACTGCTAAAAACTGCAAAATCGTCTAAAAGATTTACAATGTTATATTGAATTGTCACCCATTAAATATATACGAACTTGTAAAGTTTGTAAGTATCTCGACAAATCTTGTCCACGATACTTTGTACGATGATGTTTTGGAACATGCAAAAGCCTTCTGCTCGATAGAAGCTGCATTAGTTGAACGTCGACAAAAAACTCCAAAGAAGAAACAATTCTGATAAGTATTAGAGAATAAAATTTGCTGAATAGCAGACTTTAAAAAATTGCTATATTTTGCCTTACAGTTTCATTATTTTTACTTTTATACTATAACTAGCGGCCCGCCCTCACTTTTCTTCGGGTAGAGCAAGTCGTCCAGTCCCCCGCCACTACTGACACCGCTAATTGTTTCTACCAGTTCATCTCATTAAATTCAACTACTAAAAACATTACCCTCATTTTAGGTAGTCGGATAAAAAATAGCTTATATGTTAATCTAAGGTGTCAGATACCTCCATACAAAATTTCATAAAAATCGATCCATCCGTTCTTGAGTTATAAATGGTGTAACTAACACGATTTTGCTTTATGTATATGGATTATAGCAGCCCGCCCCGACTTCTCATGGATATTTAAGAAAAATTTCAAGTTATAAATTTTTTCACACACACTCATAACCTAATAATTAAAATGCCGTCTCTGACATTGACTCTCCTCCCGTGCCCCAGTGACGCCTATATCACACATTACGATGCAGCCTAGTCGAGCGGGGTAAACGGCAACCATTAAATCAGTCTTGATTTTGAAGTAATTTATTTGGATAAGAATCAATACCAAAGTAACAGTAAAGAGCTTTTACAGAAACGGCATTTTAATTATTTTTTTAAATAAAAAACACTTATTGTGACATAACTATAACAGTTAGACATATGCTGTTGCGACATTTTTTGTAGATAATTACATGTTAACAAAGTCGTAGTACATTATTTTGTTCTATAATCATTAGTATTCGCAACGCACGCGATGTAAAGAATTTTTAAGTTCATTTTTCTACACCTTGGGTTACAATATTGGCATTTTAATAAGGATTTGAAATAATTTTTTTGAAAATATAATATAGCCTATGTTCACCGGAAATAGTGTAGCTTTCATACGGTGAAAGAATTTTTCAAATCCGTCAAGTACTTTTGGAGCCTATTCAATTCAATTCAAACAAACAAACAAACAAATCTTTCCTCTTTATAATTTTATATTAAATTAAATAAGTAATATTTATCCCTAGGCTTATTGAAACAGTCCGCATTTGAAATTGTAGAAAACGTTACGATTTTAAATATTTGACTGCTCCTCCTAAAAAAAAATTCCTCCCTCCCCATATTTGATGCTCACTACTCTTTAAAATATTTACTATCTGTTATAACTTTTTTGAAAACTCCAAAACAATCGTTTCGTGATTTATTTTTAACTTTAATTAATCTGCGTTTTAGCATTTCTTTTCCTTTTTTTAGTAATTGCTAAATAGTTTTAAAAATTAAAAAACACGGTTTTATATCAGGTCGGGATAAAAAGTTTAAAATGTTTTTTTTTTTTGGGGGGGGGGGGTGAGGAAAATCGTGCATAGTTACGATTTTCATATGTGTTTCAGTGATTGTCATGTGTCTAGTGGGTCACGTAACCTTTAGTTTCCCAAATTGCTTTTTATTCGTTTATCCGGCGTTTTATTTTTATCCTTTTAAGCGGCGACTATAGCCTATGTTCACCGGAAATAGTGTAGCTTTCCAACGGCGAAAGAATTTTTCAAATCCGTCAAGTAGTTTCGGAGCCTATTCAATGCAAACAAACAAACAATCAAATCTTTCCTCTTTATAATATTAGTATATAGATAAATTAATGATAAATATTTGCAATTCGTTGTCTTTGCAAATATACCTTTATGTTATATTAAAATAAAATGTATTACGCAGGATAAATTCCCATTTTTAACGACTGTTGAAAGTGTATCGTTTTCCTCAAAAGTAATAAATATTAAAAAATATTTCTTTAAAGTTTGAAACAAGTTGATCAACAATTTTTAAATTACCAATCTTTAAAACTTTCTAACTTTAATTTCTGCTTATTTTTGATAAAACTGTTTTTCGAACTGAAAATGCTTATTTTTTTTACTGTTTTACTTAATAATACTGGACTGAAATTGGGCTGCCTAGTATCGTATAGTACAAAAAACAAACACAGGGAAGAGAAAACTGCGCCCGGGGCAAAGTTTCAATTTGGCGCCCCCTTTCCCAACTTTTTCTTGTAACAGCCCAAGAATGATGTTGATAATGTGGCATGTGTAGTATAAATGTGGCGCCCCCCCCCCCTCGGACGGCACGGTGTTGAATAAGCCTCCTCAAAATGTACTCCTTGCAGCGCTGTGCGAAAAAGACGGGGACGAAGGGGGTGGTTGCCCCGGGATCGAAATTTAGGGGGAGCCAAATTTTTACTACTAACGTAATTTTTAGTCTGTCACAAGAAAAAGTTCAGGGAATGGGACGCCAAACTGAACTTTACTGCGAGCGCAGTTTTCTCTTGGCACCCCCCCCCCCTGTTTCATGTATTTTGCAAGCTGTATAAGGAAATTTATAAATTCCAAATATAGCTCCTTGTCCTTTTAATGCTACCTATGTATTTCACAAAAGTTCCAATTATGTTTTAAAATTATCAGAATTTCCTTTTTGCTAAAAAGGAGCTTACTGTAATTTGTATCAAATCTACCTTGTTTTGTATGGACTTGAAAAAAATATATATATACAAAGAAATGTATAATTTTCTTCTTTGGAAGTTAGTTATAACTTAAAAATAGCGTTAGTTTTATAAACACAAAATATTAGAAGTCGTTGATTTTTTTCAAGACTATTTTAGTTAAAATTTATCAATAAATGTAGAAAAAATAAATCCAAACCTTGAAATAAGGGAGGTTATTTTAACACGTTACTATAAACAAATAACAGAAAGGAAATAGAAGGAAAGGAAAAAAGTTACTTTCATTTGCTAAAATGGATTGGTGTTAACCAATTGTAATTTTCAAAAGGGCAGGAGAGGCGGAGACTGGCTGAGGTGGAGCGCATATAATTAAAACGCTTTTTTTATTCCATTTCTGATCAAAATATTTCCGAATTTTGCTCTGCCTAATTGCAGTAGAAATATGGAAAGCATGTCATTGGAAAGCTTAAACACTAATATTCCGTGAAGCGTTTTTAATTTTTTCTGAATTTTGCTGAAATATGTTTTATAAGAGTAAAAAGGGCACAACACCTCGAATTTCACTGAATCCAAAATTTAAAGTGTCCTCAGAATTAAACTACAACGAAAATCAGAAAAGTACAAACTAGCCTGGTAATAGAATGTCCTCAGATATCCTGTGAAAAAAAAATCATTTAAAAATATTGAAAATTAAGCGAGATATTCGAAAAGATTGCGCCCATAGACTTTACATTAGCGGTCAGCTTTTACCGCGTGACTAGTGTGTGCTCTTAAAATATATGTGAAACATTTAGGAATAAACAGAGATTCATTGATAAAATAAATGTATCACAGCCTTTGGCGCATCTTTAATAATAAAAAGTATAAATATAAAAAACAAAGAGCTATACTAACAAGGGCACCACCAAACATGGTGCACGCAGATTTTGATGATTTCTAAGTATGTTGTAGGGGTCATACCACTAATTATTCAGCTGAAAGGATTCTTTCAAATGGACCTTGGTTTTTGAGAAATTGGGGGTCAAAGTTCAGGGTATATTTCAAATACTTATTAGTACAAGCGCCGCATGTGAATCCGTTCCTCGGCATTTATTTATTTATTTTTACACGTTACAAATTTTAAGTATTTTTATTACAAAATTGCTACAGCTTTTGACATTTTCTTAATAAATTACATTTACATTTTAAAATTTATTTCATGAAAATTTATTTTTTTTTTCTGCAATTTTTAAACGAATATTTCTATTGACGAAACTACAAAACTAGTTTACGCCTAGAACTTTTTTTTTTATTAATTATTATTCGCGTTTTTTATTTTAAGCACAATCCTGAAATAATGATTTTTTTTCCCTATCGCTTTTTTTTTATAGCATTCTAAATGAAAACTTGCCTTTTTTGTATATGTATAAATAATACAAAACAATTTTCGGGTGCAATTTTTTAAACGTCTTTAGGATTAGATTATTCAAGTAATACGTACCTTCGAAAAAATAATAAAATATTAATGCAGTAATGTTAATATGCAAGTTGTCACCAGTTATCCAAGTTTTCATTTTTCCAATTTTCTGTAAATACATTTATCTCCAAAGTTCAACATGAACATAAGTTATCGTTTGCACAAATAAGAAATGACAGATTACATCTATTTTTATAACAAATCAAAACACTCTTTCCGTAATTCAACTGAATCGTCTGTTTAAAGAGATAAAATTTATAATACATATAAAAATACTTTTTTTTTAATCGTCTGCTTTCCTCCGTAATTATCAGAATAAATGAAGATTTCTTTTTAGTGGTCTTATTTTTGCACACAAATGATGATTAAACTTTTTTTTTTTTTTTTTTTTTTTTGTACTTTTATATATTTTTAAACATACACTATATTGCCATTGATTATGGGACACTTGCGATTTTAGACATTTTACTAAATATCTAAAAGAATACATGAGGAATCATCTCGAAACTCTTAGTGTATAAATATAATAGTATACGTCATACATCTCTGTGAAGAGTTTTTACCGAAACTCCATAGGGGACCGTCAACAAATTAAAAAAGAATGAATATCTTTTGAATAATCCTGTCAAAACTAATATAGCAAAAGCGCTCAAACTCTAGATTATGATTGAATGCCTTATTGTAATACACTGTGTTCATTTTTATGCAAATAGCATGCATACTCGCAGAGCAATTAAGGTTTTTATAAAAATGGTCCCAAATTTTTCCAAGTTTTTTCCTTATAATTTTCAGAGTTCTTAATATAAAATAATATTTTTTTCAGAAAATATGACAAACAACATTGCACACAGTACCCTGTAATCAGAATTAAAAAATAATGAAAATTGTACACAAAATGAGTTGGTTTACTAAATAATTTTTTACTGCGCATGCGTCAACGATATCAAAATTTCATTTGCATATTAAGTTAGCTAAATGTATAGAGCAACTTTTGTGAAAGTCACAAAATCATAACTTGAAAATTCTGACAATAATCGTCAATTGAATAAGTTGAAAATCCGTTATTCTCAAAATGAAGCAAAAACAAGAGGGGTTGTATCCATATATTCATTGATTAGTGTCAATATAGAATACACAATACGGGATGTTACGACTACTTTTGGATAAAATCCCTCATTTTTTTGCTTCATTTTGGAAACAACGGATTTTGTCCTTTTTCTATATACGATTACTTTCAGAATTTTCAAGCTATAATTTTGAGACTTTTACAAAAGTTGCTCTATACATTTAGCTAACATAATATGCAAATGAAATTTTGATATCTTTGACGCATGCGCAGTAAAAAATTATTTAGTAAACCTACTCATTTTTCATACAATTTTCATTATTTTTTAATTCTGATTACAGGGTACTGTGTGCAATGTTGTTTGTCATATTTTCTGAAAAAAATATTATTTTATATTAAGAACTCTGAAAATTATAAGGAAAAAACTTGGAAAAATTTGGGACCATTTTTATAAAAACCTTAATTACTCTGCGAGTATGCATGCTATTTGCATAAAAATGAACACAGTGTATTACAATAAGGCATTCAATCATAATCTAGAGTTTGAGCGCTTTTGCTACATTAGTTTTGACAGGGTTATTCAAAAGATATTCATTCTTTTTTTAATTTGTTAACGGTCCCCTATGGAGTTTCGGTAAAAAATCTTCACGGAGATGTATGACGTATACTATTATATTTATACACTAAGAGTTTCGAGATGATTCCTCATGTATTTTTCTAGATATTTAGTAAAATGTCTAAAATCGCAAGTGTCCCATAATCAATGGCAATATAGTGTATTTATCACGAATTAAGTATTTTAGTAATATAAATTATATTAAATGCAGTATTAAATTATCTAAAAATCCAAGCACAATATTGTGTAATATACATTTGAAAAGAAAAAAAGTGACAGATTAATCTAAAAATATTAATATTTAAAGTAGTGGAGATGTTAAAATATTGAAATTTTCTTATACTTTTTCAAAATTTTAATTAAATACAAATTTTTATTTATTTATTTGTTGCAAAATGTACTTTTAGTTGAACCCTGAAGTGCAGTCAGTTCACCATATTTTGAAAAAATAATAATAAAAAAAAATGTTGACAAAGTAAACTGTCCTCTTCAGAAAATATCAAAAGTATCAAAGCTGTAGAATTTTCAATTCTGCCTATAATTTGCGAAGTGTAAAAAAAATAAAAATAAGTAAAAGGCCGAGGACTGATTCGAACCCGCAACCTTTCGACTTGCAGTCTCGTACGTTACCACGAGGCCATGGATTCAGATGCGGCGCTCGTACTAATAAGTATTTGAAATATACGCTGAACTTTGACTCCCAATTTCTCAAAAACTAAGGCCCATTTGAAAGAATCCTTTCAGATGAATAATTAATGGTATGACCCCTACAACATACTTTAAAATCATCAAAATCTGTGTGCACCGTGTTTGGTGGTGCCCTTGTAAGTATTTTTGCCAGAACACTTCCCCGCGAAAATTTTTTTTAACTACACTGAAGTAAAAAACTATGTAGAAATTCAAGGCTGAGCCGAGCTATGATTTAAACTTTTCTCTTGGCTGGTCCGGATTATGATTTTAACATTTTTCCATGCCGGGCAGCGATCCATGTATACTTCCAGAGCTAACGATCAATATATTTTGAAAACAAATTTTGATTTAAATCTATACGCTGCTTTATTATGTCCAAATAAGAGGCACGGTCTTGAATCGACATTTAATAAAGACAATTTGTGGACGATCCCTAATTTCCTTTGAAAATCAGTCAACAATTCATCGTTTACAGGCATGGTAAAGTGGTGTAAGTCGCGAATTTCGGAGAATTTTGGATTTTCATATCTCTGTGAGATTTTCAGACACGGAGATGAAATTTTTGTTGTTCAATTTAGGAATGGATAAGAAATAATTTTCTAATTGGGAATTTTGCTCTACGGGGGCCGTATAAAAATTTAATTTTCGTATTTTCTCAAATAGACCCCCCATGGAGTTGTAACTTATCTTATCAGAAATTTCACCTTTTTTATAAATTTTTGCAATTGGAAGTATGGGTCTAGAGGCAATATTTAAGGAGATAGCATATTGTTTCGATATTCATGACTCACTCTGTATGTATATTTATATATATATATATATATATTACAAATTTAAAATTTTTTCTCCAAAACTAACCTTTATACTATCTTAATTTTCTTATAATAATATTCCGTACTTACTTCAAATTATTAAATTAAAATCTTGTTTCTAAATCTAATCTGTTAATCCTTATGCAGACGATATAAATTCTTAATTTGCCTTAAAAAACATTATTCCAGTATGCGTAAATTTAAAAAGATGGCTCTAAATTAAAAATATTCTTAATTAAAACTTTATTTCTTAATATTCCAAATAAAACTGATTTCTTCTATGTTTTTATCAACCCTTTTTAAGAAAGTCTTATTAAATTTATTCCAAAACCATACCTTTCAAAAAATATCATTATTTTATTTTATCTATTTTTTTATTTTTCCTACGTCAACCTTTGATGTGTGCATATTAATAAATTCATTTCTTTTCTTTTTCTCTTAAAATTAATCATTTATAAAAATCGTCTGCCTAAGATATTTAAAATTCTGAGTCAATTATAAATTGGTTAAATAATATTTTTTAAAATAAATTTATCGTCTGTTTAAAATAGCCTCGTAACTGGACAAGAATTCTGTTTATATAAAAGAATGACGGTTTGAGGTTACAGAATGTTCCAGTACTTTCTTTTTAGTTTAGAAGGTGGAAGTCTCGAGATGAGAGAGAAGATTTCTTGGGTTGCTTCTTCGATGAGGACAGCTCGCTGAAATAATGATGGAATTTTTGCAAAAGGAGCTTTTCCTTCCTCATTATTACGAATTTAATAAATGAATTTACAGCAGCCCATGACTAATTATTGGATCTTCTACATTTATTTATTTATTTTGTTTTTTCCCTCGCTTGCCATGACTGTGTGTTTCTTTTTAACCAGTGGAAATAATTCGAGTTCTCCTTAAATCGTCACAACTAATCGAAAAGTCTGACAGGATAATTTATCTGTGCTGCCTTTTTAATGAATTATATTTAAAGAAAATTGCGATGGAACGAAAAAAAGCATGCTATCGCCGAAGTTCGAGTGAAGGACAGTCTATATATTTTCAGCTTGCTAATGGAATGGGCTGTGGAACGAAATGATGATAGGTTTGTGAATCGCCGATAATTGACTTCTCGTGAATTCCTGAAACTTGATATTTTTGGTCATAATGATAAATTTTTCAGACCTGGTGATTTCGAATTGGATTTAATAAGGAATCGAAGCGCCAAGATGACTGACATTCATCTTGTTTCGGCCCAAATATGCGATCATTGACTTTAAATATTACTGGTAGTGATGACAAGAAAAAGAAAAAAACTTACAGGGACAACTGAACGTCGGTTGCTAATTACCTGGATAATTTTCGGGGATCTTGTCTCCCTTAGAATCCTCTTGAGAATTTCTTCTTATTAGTGAGTTATTTTTAGATGTATTTAATTATTTTGTGTATCGTTTTATTGTATTTCTGTAGATTATTTATTCTCTGTTTGTCAGGTTTATTTATTTGATTATTTATCTGTGAATCTTACTTACTTACCTATTTATGAGTATTTTTATTATCATTATTATGTGTTGAAGATTGAAATATTTTTATTCTTAAGGATTTAATTGAGGAGTATGATGTTCTTAAGATATTTACTGTTACTTATTAAGATTATTATGATATTTTTATGCACGTTTAAAGATAAGTTCGTAATAATAATGAAGTAGAAAAGAAGTTAGAAGCTCAAGTTATTTTTTTTAAAAGGTACATTTTCTAATTTATTGATATTGTTTGTTATCAAGAACTATTCTCAGAATACAGTATTTTCATGATAATGTTCCTACAACTAAACATTTGAGCTGAAAATTAAGTTAACATTTATGTTTTTTCCTTTATTGTTAAAATTTCTAGTGACAGTGAGTTTTGGTTCCCGGATTCTTATAATTTATTTAAATTCAGTAAGAAAGATGGAACTGTCCAAAACTGTTGCTAGAGTTTTGACTGATAAATATGATTAATTTTTTCAGTAAATTTTCTGATTTTAAATAAGAAATTACCTATCATTAAAATTTTTGAATCTGTTTATGATCTATAAAATAATAGAATTAAAAGTTGATCCCAATTTAAGGTATAACTATGATATTTACAATTTCTGTTTTATTAGATAAAATTTCTGGTTAAAGTTAGCAGCTAAATATAGTTATAATTTTCGCAATAATTTTGATTCAGATTTTTAAAAAGGTGGGTAATGGTTCTGTGTGAGGCAGTTAAAATGTGTACAACACCAGTAGACAAAGCCCTCAAAATTGCGAAAGCGCGAACACAGGAATTTCACCTTAAAAGTAAAAGGCTCTATGATCGAAATTTTGTCGAATGCCCATTAAAAATACAAGACTCTGTAATTTATGAAGAATTTAAATACCCTAACACTCGAAAATTAGAACCTACTTTCTCTGGACCATACAAAATTATAAATAAACTTTCTGATGTAACTTATGAAATAGATAAATTTAATTATGAGACAGGACAGAATTCCGTTATTGTGCATGTTACTAAATTAAGACCCTATTTTTCACCAGAAGATTTTAAACTGTTTCATGAGCAACCCAAAAAACCAACAAAACCTCAGATACAATCACAATCACTAGATCAAACTAAAGTCAAGACAGTAGATTAAGTTTTAATTCTTAGTCTTTAAATATTTTATCACCATAATTTTCAACATTAGCAGGTATGTTCTTGGAGGCCTACAAGAATATTACTTGTTTTTGGGAGTTTTGGGGGTTAAATTGGGCTCCTTATGCAGGCATAAGGTGAACACTTTGATTGTAAAAGCTTTCAAATTGATGTTGATAAATTAATTTTAAGGGTGTTTAAGTCTAACTATATTTACTCATGTATTTGACATTAGTATTATTCTGTTTATTCAGCAGATATTTATGTTATAACAGTTATAAAATCTGATGATTCTACTCAAACCTATAACATAATATGTGATTTTCAGTGATTGTGAAAACTACAGATATTAAGAGTTTTTCAAAAAAGCACACTATTTTTATTTCCATTTCTCAATTAAGAATGACACCTTTTATTCCTATTGTATTTTATTATTAAAGTTTATAAACCATGTGTAGATAAAACATTATTCTACATTTGGCAGTTGAAAACTTATAACCAAATTTGACAATTTTGTAAAAGAGTATCAGAGAGGAATTATTGTAAGGAAATACCGGTTGAGAGTCCATTTTCTAAATAGTTAGATTTAACTTTATTTGGATTTTGGAATTATTATGATTTTTTTTTTATTTATACTTTCGGCTAGCAAAAAATACTTTCTTATGCTATTAGAAGATAAGAAAATTATTTAGTTGCTATGTAATTATTTTTATCCTCAACCAATATTTTCCCTATCAATAATAAACAAATAGTGATATTTTCTTTTGATTATACTCTTGTTTTACTATTATTATTATTATTATGATTTCTATAATGAAGTTTAGTATTAATTATACTCTTATTGAAAAATATTAGGATATGGAGTCTTATTATACTATTACTTATTATTGTTGTTATTTTTATTATTTAAATTTTTCTATATTATTTATTATTGATATTGAGAGTGATGCTATGTATTATTGAAAAATTGATATATTACTGAAAGATGTTGGATCCAACATAACATTAAAACCAAAGATTAAACTAGGTTTGAAGATTTTTAATTAAAGAGACTGTATTCAGAGAACATTGGAAAAGACTCTTTTATATATACTATTGAAAGACTTGTTTCATTTAAAGGACTTATTTAAAATAAACTATGCATTAAGTCATTGTAATTATTTAAACTTCCATGAGAACGAATTTTTATTGTTTTTATTATATTTTTATCTCTTGCTTATTAATATTCATAACTTATTTACTGTTATTATATGTATTATCTCCTATGCACTTACAAATGGTAAGTGATGTAACATTATTGTATTTCTTTCAGGGAAATGCTCCTACCTAAATTTAATTCAGAATTATTTTCTCTTAACTATTTTATTTTAATCGCTAATATTTTTTATATTGCGTTAATTTTCTTTTCTTCCATCTCTTGGCTTCCTGAGTTTCACAGTTTTATTCCAAAATTTAACTTTTCTAAATTATTATATTTCTGTTGTCTGAACTTGTAGTTTTATTTAACTATCAATTTCATACAAAGTCTTGGGGAGGGGGGGATAATATTACAAATTTAAAATTTTTTCTCCAAAACTAACCTTTATACTATCTTAATTTTCTTATAATAATATTCCGTACTTACTTCAAATTATTAAATTAAAATCTTGTTTCTAAATCTAATCTGTTAATCCTTATGCAGACGATATAAATTCTTAATTTGCCTTAAAAAACATTATTCCAGTATGCGTAAATTTAAAAAGATGGCTCTAAATTAAAAATATTCTTAATTAAAACTTTATTTCTTAATATTCCAAATAAAACTGATTTCTTCTATGTTTTTATCAACCCTTTTTAAGAAAGTCTTATTAAATTTATTCCAAAACCATACCTTTCAAAAAATATCATTATTTTATTTTATCTATTTTTTTATTTTTCCTACGTCAACCTTTGATGTGTGCATATTAATAAATTCATTTCTTTTCTTTTTCTCTTAAAATCAATCATTTATAAAAATCGTCTGCCTAAGATATTTAAAATTCTGAGTCAATTATAAATTGGTTAAATAATATTTTTTTAAAAATAAATTTATCGTTTGTGGAAAATAATCTCGTAGCTGGACAAGAATTCTGTTTACATAAAAGAATGATGGTTTGAGGTTACAGAATGTTCCAGAACTTTCTTTTTAGTTTAAAAAGGTGGAAGTCTCGAGATGAAAAAGAAGATTTCTTGGGTTGCTTCTTCGATGAGGACAGCTCGCTGAAATAATGATGGAATTTTTGCAAAAGGAGCTTTTCCTTCCTCATTATTACGAATTTAATAAATGAATTTACAGCAGCCCATGACTAATTATTGGATCTTCTACATTTATTTATTTATTTTGTTTTTTCCCTCGCTTGCCATGACTGTGTGTTTCTTTTTAACCAGTGGAAATAATTCGAGTTCTCCTTAAATCGTCACATATATATATATATATATATATATATATAGAGAGAGAGAGAGAGAGAGGGAGAGAGATAAAGTGTTTTATTGATGGTAGTTTGAAGGATAATGATTGTGATCGATGAAAATTTGAAAACAAATTCAGAAATTCCAAAACAGGGGAGACCGCAATAGGTAGTATTTCATACGAAAGCTACCTAAAAGTTTCGTATATTTTCTACTTCTCAAATAATTCTATAGCATATGCTCTAACAATGAACTTTCATGCGTAGCTCTTTTTTTAGTTAACAAAATTCAGGGCTCGACTTATGTAGGGGCTTGCGGTGCAATTGTCCCGGGGCCCCCTCTCTTTAGGGCTCCCCAGGAGAGTACTTAGTATTTTCATTAAAAGAGGGAAGTGATAAAAATTAGTCAAAAAGGATCAAAATTCGTATATTTTCAAACATTTAGGAAGGTAAAAGTGGTCCTTCTTCTTCTCATTGCTTCCAGTACCCCATAACAACTTAGTATTCTATTGTTTACAAAATAATTTCTTTATTAACGTTTTCCTCGTATCGTTGTAAATTAAAACATTAATTATTGCCAATTTGCGACATTTTCTTTTAGCGATCTTATAAGTACGTAAGTAAAGAAAAAGTTTGCAAAGAGATACTTCTGCAACTTTTTTTTTTTTTTCTTTACAATTATCCTGGTAGTACTTTTTCTTATAGTTGGGACTATCTTTTTGTGATACCCTGAATACAGATGTGATCTGCACTGAGCACAAAATTTATACATACGTACAATATGTATGAAGTTCAGTTCTGGCCACAAGAGGAATAAAAAGTTCGATTAACTCATATGGTACTTTTTTGTAATAAATATTTTGCACAATACTATTGTAAATAATTTTACCCTTTTCAAAAGTCTGTAACGATAGTACTAGATCTCAAACAAAACAAAATTGCTGTGCTATTTGTATTTAACCCATATCTACTGTTAGCTGTCTCAATCTCTGAATTTTTTAAGTTTTACACTTTAACTTGCAATTTTGTAGCTTAACCCTTAACCGGAATCGCTAATAATCCACATTACTAGAATTTTGGGTTTAAATGGATCCTTTAATTAAAATCCAAGTTATATATGAAATATATATGTGACGATTTAAGGAGAACTCGAATTATTTCCACTGGTTAAAAAGAAACACGCAGTCATGGCAAGCGAGGGAAAAAACAAAATAAAATAATAAATGTAGAAGATCCAATAATTAGTCATGGGCTGCTGTAAATTCATTTATTAAATTCGTAATAATGAGGAAGGAAAAGCTCCTTTTGCAAAAATTCCAGCATTATTTCAGCAAGCTGTCCTCATCGAAGAAGCAACCCAAGAAATCTTCTCTCTCATCTCGAGACTTCCACCTTCTAAACTAAAAAGAAAGTACTGGAACATTCTGTAACCTCAAACCGTCATTCTTTTATATAAACAGAATTCTTGTCCAGTTACGAGGCTATTTTAAACATACGATAAATTTATTTTAAAAAATATTATTTAACCAATTTATAATTGACTCAGAATTTTAAATATCTTACGCAGACGATTTTTATAAATGATTAATTTTAAGAGAAAAAGAAAAGAAATGAATTTATTAATATGCACACATCAAAGGTTGACGTAGGAAAAATAAATAAATAGATAAAATAAAATAATGATATTTTTTGAAAGGTATGGTTTTGGAATAAATTTAATAAGACTTTCTTAAAAAGGGTTGATAAAAACATAGAAGAAATTAGTTTTATTTGGAATATTAAGAAATAAAGTTTTAATTAAGAATATTTTTAATTTAGAGCCATCTTTTTAAATTTACGCATACTGGAATAATGTTTTTTAAGGCAAATTAAGAATTTATATCGTCTGCATAAGGATTAACAGATTAGATTTAGAAACAAGATTTTAATTTAATAATTTGAAGTAAGTACGGAATATTATTATAAGAAAATTAAGATAGTATAAAGGTTAGTTTTGGCGAAAAAATTTTTAATTTGTAATATTATCCCCCCTCCCCAAGACTTTGTATGAAATTGATAGTTAAATAAAACTACAAGTTCAGACAACAGAAATATAATAATTTATAAAAGTTAAATTTTGGAATAAAACTGTCAAACTCAGGAAGCCAAGAGATGGAAGAAAAGAAAATTAACGCAATATATAAAAAATATTAGCAATTAAAATAAAATAGTTAAGAGAAAATAATTCTGAATTAAATTTAGGTAGGAGCATTTCCCTGAAAGAAATACAATAATGTTACAACATCACTTACCATTTGTAAGTGCAGAGGAGATAATACATATAATAACAGTAAATAAGTTATGAATATTAATAAGCAAGAGATAAAAATATAATAAAAACAATAAAAATTCGTTCTCATGGAAGTTTAAATAATTACAATGACTTAATGCATAGTTTATTTTAAATAAGTCCTTTAAATGAAACAAGTCTTTCAATAGTATGTATAAAAGAGTCTTTTCCAATGTTCTCTGAATACAGTCTCTTTAATAAAAATCTTCAAACCTAGTTTAATCTTTGGTTTTAATGTTATATTGGATCCAACATCTTTCAGTAATATATCAATTTTTCAATAATAAATAGCATCACTCTCAATATCAATAATAAATAATATAGAAAAATTTAAATAATGACAATAACAACAATAATAAGTAATAATATAATAAGACTCCATATCCTAATATTTTTCAATAAGAGTATAATTAATACTAAACTTCATTATAGAAATCATAATAATAATAATAATAGTAAAACAAGAGTATAATCAAAAGAAAATATCACTATTTGTTTATTATTGATAGGGAAAATATTGGTTGAGGATAAAAATAATTACATAGCAACTAAATAATTTTCTTATCTTCTAATAGCATAAGAAAGTATTTTTTGCTAGCCGAAAGTATAAATAAAAAAAATCATAATAATTCCAAAAGCCAAATAAAATTAAATCTAACTATTTAGAAAATGGACTCTCAACCAGTATTTCCTTACAATAATTCCTCTCTGATACTCTTTTACAAAATTGTCAAATTTGGTTATAAGTTTTCAACTGCCAAATGTAGAATAATGTTTTATCTACACATGGTTTATAAACTTTAATAATAAAATACAATAGGAATAAAAGGTGTCATTCTTAATTGAGAAATGGAAATAAAAATAGTGTGCTTTTTTGAAAAACTTTTAATATCTGTAATTTTCACAATCACTGAAAATCACATATTATGTTATAGGTTTGAGTAGAATCATTAGATTTTATAACTGTTATAACATAAATATCTGCTGAATAAATAGAATAATACTAAGGTCAAATACATGAGTAAATATAGTTAGACTTAAACACCCTTAAATTTAATTTATCAACATCAATTTGAAAGCTTTTACAATCAAAGTGTTCACCTTATGCCTGCATAAAGAGCCCAATCTAACCCCAAAAACTCCCAAAAACAAGTAATATTCTTGTAGGCCTCCAAGAACATACCTGCTGATGTTGAAAATTATGGTGATAAAATATTTAAAGACTAAGAATTAAAATTTAATCTATTGTCTTGACTTTAGTTTGATCTAGTGATTGTGATTGTATCTGAGGTTTTGTTTGTTTTTTGGGTTGCTCATGAAACAGTTTAAAATCTTCGGGTGAAAAATAGGGTCTTAATTTAGAAACATGCACAATAACGGAATTCTGTCCTGTCTCATAATTAAATTTATCTATTTCATAAGTTACATCAGAAAGTTTATTTATAATTTTATATGGTCCAGAGAAAGTAGGTTCTAATTTTCGAGTGTTAGGGTATTTAAATTCTTCATAAATTACAGAGTCTTGTATTTTTAATGGGCATTCAACAAAATTTCGATCATAGAGCCTTTTACTTTTAAGGTGAAATTCATGAGTTCGCGCTTTCGCAATTTTGAGGGCTTTGTCTACTGGAGTTGTATACATTTTAACTGCCTCACACAAAACCATTACTCTCCATTTTAAAAATCTGAATCAAAATTATCGTGAAAATTATAACTATATTTAGCTGCTAACTTTAACCAGAAATTTTATCTAATAAAACAGAAATTGTAAATATCATAGATATACGTTAAATTGGGATCAACTTTTAATTCTATTAATTTATAGATCATAAACAGATTCAAAAATTTTAATTATAGGTAATTTCTTACTTAAAATCACAAAATTTACTGAAAAAATTAATCATATTTATAAGTCAAAATTCTAGCAACAGCCTTGCACAGTTCCATCTTTGTTACTGAATTTAAATAAATTATAAGAATCCGGGAACCAAAGCTCACTGTAACCAGAAATTCTAACAAATAAAAGGGAAAACATAAATGTTAACTTAATTTTCAGCTCAAATGTCTAGTTGTAGGAACATTATCATGAAAATACTGCATTCTGAGACTATTTCTTGATAACAAACAAATATCAATAAATTAGAAAATGTACTTTTTTGAAATAAACTTGAGCTTCTAAATTCTTTTATACTTCCTTATTATTACAAACTTGCCTTTAATCGTGCATAAAAATATCATAATAGTCTTAATAAGTAACAGTAAATATCTTAAAAACATCATACTCCTCAATTAAATCCTTAAGAATAAAAATGTTTCAATCTCCAACAAATAATAATGATAATAATAATACTCATAAATAGGTAAGTAAATAAAATTCACAGACAAATAATCAAATAAATAAACCTGACAAACAGAGAATAATTAATTTAAATAAATACATAAAAAGTATACAAATAATAATAATTAAAATACTACGAAAAAAAAAAATCTCACCGAAATCCTATTGTGCTCAACTATCTCGAAAAATATTTGTCTGTTCACAAATTTACAAGAAATGGTCTTGTAATTATTATTATTTTTTCTTCTTTTTCATCATAGATTTGAAAATCTTAATCAAGAAAATCTCCTTTTCTGCAGTCATTCAAGAAATCATGGCTTCAGGAAAATCAAGCCGACTCAAAGTACTTTACAGGAACAATTCCTCTGTTTTTGTCACTCCAGAAATCATGAGACTATGGCAGTTTTTGTTCAAGAACACATCCAATAATGACGGGCAAATTATTCAGCGATCCACAGTTTTTATTATCACTTCGTTCCATCGTAATTTTCTTTAAATATCATTCATTAAAAAGGCAGCACAGATAAATAATCCTGTCGACTTTTCGAATAGTTGTGACGATTTAAGGAGAACTCGAATTATTTCCACTGGTTAAAAAGAAACACGCAGTCATGGCAAGCGAGGGAAAAAACAAAATAAAATAATAAATGTAGAAGATCCAATAATTAGTCATGGGCTGCTGTAAATTCATTTATTAAATTCGTAATAATGAGGAAGGAAAAGCTCCTTTTGCAAAAATTCCAGCATTATTTCAGCAAGCTGTCCTCATCGAAGAAGCAACCCAAGAAATCTTCTCTCTCATCTCGAGACTTCCACCTTCTAAACTAAAAAGAAAGTACTGGAACATTCTGTAACCTCAAACCGTCATTCTTTTATATAAACAGAATTCTTGTCCAGTTACGAGGCTATTTTAAACAGACGATAAATTTATTTTAAAAAATATTATTTAACCAATTTATAATTGACTCAGAATTTTAAATATCTTACGCAGACGATTTTTATAAATGATTAATTTTAAGAGAAAAAGAAAAGAAATGAATTTATTAATATGCACACATCAAAGGTTGACGTAGGAAAAATAAATAAATAGATAAAATAAAATAATGATATTTTTTGAAAGGTATGGTTTTGGAATAAATTTAATAAGACTTTCTTAAAAAGGGTTGATAAAAACATAGAAGAAATTAGTTTTATTTGGAATATTAAGAAATAAAGTTTTAATTAAGAATATTTTTAATTTAGAGCCATCTTTTTAAATTTACGCATACTGGAATAATGTTTTTTAAGGCAAATTAAGAATTTATATCGTCTGCATAAGGATTAACAGATTAGATTTAGAAACAAGATTTTAATTTAATAATTTGAAGTAAGTACGGAATATTATTATAAGAAAATTAAGATAGTATAAAGGTTAGTTTTGGCGAAAAAATTTTAAGTTTGTAATATATATAAATGAAATTACCACTTAGATGGGTTATAAGTGCATTGAAAAAAGTTTCACGGTAAAACGGTTAACGGTTATTAAACAGTTTTTTTGTCGTTGTCCGGTCAAAATGGACTCACGATTCCAGTTAAGGGTTAACTATAGATACTGATCAAATTTTGATTCATTTTGGAATCCTATTACTATCTCTAGAGACTTTTGAATAGCTTAATTTCATTTATAACAGTCCTGTAAATAAAGTTTAATACATAAATAGTATTATCAGAGTTAACTTTAGATTTTATCCACCTTCAGATTAAGCGGTCTGATAGACCGCGACAGAGTTACGCGACAATTTTTGTTACAGCAGTTAAGGGTTAAATTCAAATTACAAGTTAAACTATGAAAATAGGTAAAAAGCAGCTGTCTGTGAGGCGGCTATAGGGGTTAATCTAAACCTAGGGCTAATCTAAAGAGGAAAATCTAGCACTCTCATATTCGATGTACAAATTGTAAAAACTAATTGAGGAAACGAATTTAAAATTCTCTAATTACATAAATTAGATTTTATGAAATAGTAAACTTCCATAATTTAAATTAAGGGGAGAGGGAAAAGAAAAATTGCCAACAATACAGTGAATAACCATAAAGATTGATTATATCTGTCTTATGATGCCTTTATATGAAGCTTTCTAAATTTCGCTTTGAGAATGGAGTCTTATGGAATTTTAGTTTTCTATTTCCTATTTAGATTATTATTTAGTGCTTCTGAATATATTTTGATTCACAGCTGTGCCGAGGCGTACGTAACTTGTAGTGGAGCCAAATAAAAAATACTGTAAAAGTTACCAGAGACTTTTGTTTACAATGAATAACCCGTTTTAAAGTGGCTTTTGTATTTTTTTTAAATCTTGAAAGAAATTCACGTTTTATTCGCAGCATAGCATCACTGAGTAGAATCATTTTAATTACAGATGTCACGTGACAACCATAACTTGCGGTGACGTCATTGACATCATGCTAACTACACAGATATAGAATATTTAAATTCTTAATGGAAAAGGAACCAAAAAATTTCCCCTCGTGAGAACTACCATTTCCGATACTAAATTACTTTCCCTTAACCGCTGTGACAAATATTGTCGCATAACTACTGTCGGTCAGTTTCTGCAACAGCTTAATCAAAGAATACATAAGTCCTCCTTTAATTCATGAGAAGCTGTTTCTTTATTAAAGTTTACGCGCAAGACAAATATAATTAAAATTCCTCTATTCAGATATATTTAATGATTGTCCTACGATTCCAAATGAAACACATTTTTAATAGTATTCATGGTTAAACCGAAAGCTGCAAGTTAAACTGTAAAAATTGGAAAAAATTGGCTGTCTGCGAGACGTTTAAAAGAAACTAGGAGTTAACATAAACCTAGAGGGGTAAAATCTAGCTTTTTTATACTCGATGTAGAAATTGTAAATGTAATTCGGGAAACGAATTTAAAGTTCTCTAATTACATTAATTACGTTTTATATTACATAGTATGATTACAACCTGTATAATTAAATCCGTATTAAGAACTATAAGACACATAATAAAACCACTACAGATCAGGGTTGCCATTTAACTTTTCATTTTTATTCAGAAAAAAGAATAAACACCAGAAATTTAGATTAGTATTTGTTGTTTTATTAAATGATTTCGCGATTACTTACAGTAAAATTTCTTCTTTTGATGTCTAAGAGAACAATTGGAAAATTTAAAATAAAAATGGAGGCCATGGAGTAATATTAAAGTGAAAATCCTGCTAAAGGTACGGAAAATAAATAAATAAGACAAAGTCTAGCGGTAATTTAAAAAATATATTCCTTATTAATGATTGTCGCAAGTAATACTTTCAGATTATTCAAAATTAAAGTTTCTTGCTCAGGTGCAAAGTAGTAAAAACAATGAATGGTACACTGCAATTCCTTTTTTAAAGCAGTCATGTTACTCCTTATGCTTTGGTGTAGGATTGAATAATACGTGATGTATATAGATATTAACCCTGAGAGGAATATTGAACACTTAAAACATTATTAAAGAACATGGATACACCCATCATTTTTTAAGTTTTCCACACACTTAGAAAACCTTTACTTCATGTCAGTGCTTCTTGCTGTAGTACATCTGCGGAAAATATGTTTCGGAGTTCAGGTTGAAATTCATCTTCTGATGTGAGGCAGGATATTTATCAATATATACAGGGTGAGTCATAATTATCGAAACAGTAGGCTATATTGCCTACTGAACTAAATATTGCCCCTAGGAAAAACACTTCCAATAGCAAAGTTTCATAAAATAAAGGTGCAAAATATGATGACAATAGTTGCAATTCCACGAGGAGGTTCCATGGGGTATTTTGAAAAAAATATGAAAATTAAATTTTTATATGCCCACCATAGGGTAGAAATTCCACTTAGGGAAAGTTTCCATATCCAACCCTGAGTTAAACACAGAAAATTGCATCTTCAGATCTGCAAAACGCATAGAATTATATGTGTTTAAATAATTCATCAGTTTTTAAGGGATTAAACACAAATTAAAATGCACGCAATTAAAAAAAAACAATGTTACTCCAATAGTTCCAGGAAACATGTAAAAAATATATCTATTGAGTTAAAATTTTGACTTTTTTTATGATGGGGTTAACCATATAATTTCCAAACAAAATCACATTCTGAAATTACTCACAAAGTTAAAAAAAAATTCAAATGGTTAGTACCTTTTTAAGTGGGATTGTTTAAAATCATTATAACTCGAAACATTATCCATTGGATTTCAATTTTTTTTTCATTTAATTAAAGGGGGAAATCTAATTTTAGTTTTGTTTCCGGTTTTTTTTTAAATGTTGATTTTAAAACTATTAAAAATATTTATTTGAAAATTGTATTCAATTTAATTTTTTAAAAATCATTATTTTCAAAAGTAAGTATTTTTTGAAATTTGCTGATTGGCCTGTTTCACCATTCGCTTACATTTCAGAATTTTTATTTTTACTTTTTAAACTTAATAATTTGTTTTAAAAATGGAAAAAAGTGTTATGGTAAATGTTTAAGATACATGAAAAAGTAATTGGTCGTGCACTTTGCCCTATAATTTAATATGTAAATGCTACTTTAATGTTGACTTGTAAAGCAAATTGTCAAGTCTTTTACCATACAAAATTACTGAAAATACTCAGATTTAAATTTATTAAATTTTCCAAAATGAACTTACTTTGAAATGACTTATTTCCCTAAATTTCAAAACATGATATTTATCAATAATACTTAAAAGAAATTGAAATGAGAGACAGTTTGGGCCATAAGATTGTGATCACATAGAAAATTATACAAGAACTTTTTCTAATAATTACAGTGTATATTACTGTAAATTATTAAATTTTAAGGAAATTGCATATTTGTTTCTTAGTTGAATAAAAAATAAAAATAGAATGGAGAAAAAAATTATGTTAATTGTAAAATATCATTAAAACACCGTGCGGTAACAAACTTAACATTTGGTAACGGATTTGACACTATGTTATATGTCTAGTCTATTACGGTACAGTTTTTAATGATATCTTCACCTTTATACAAAACCTTTATTTAAATGGTAATTTTCTGTCAGATATCTTATAGAGAAATCATTTTATTTTATAATCAAATTATTGAATATATTTGACTTGAATATCAAACCAATAATTTATCAGGCAATTCCATCTAAATATTAAAATAGAACTAGAAGTATCTGAGTGTTTACTATTTATTTATATTATATTTATATTAGCATGTTGTATTTATACTCTAAATAAGGGCTTTACATATTCAAATGTGAGATAATATTATGTTATAATATCATATTATTTGTCATAATATTATGTGATATAATAATATTCTAAGTGTCATAATAATATTAAGTGGAACTGGCAACTCAGAAAATATTCAATTTCCTCACATTGACAAATTTGGTTATGGAAGAATTGTTATTTACGCAAAATGAACATGGATTATGGATGTGAAATACACTAATGAATGACTCTTCATGGATGTGAAATATACTATGGTAGCAGTGATTCACATTCAGAATTTTATCGCCATCTATTTTGTTTGTTTTTTTTCCCTACTTTAATTGTACGCTTTGTATTTCCGCAGTTGTTAAAGCCAAATTTTTATGCAAAAATAAAAACCTTTTTAAACCATCGTTTACAAATAATGTCAACCGTGAGTCAATTCCGTTAACTGTCACATGGTAACATTGTTGTAAATTTTAATCTTATTTCATACAAAATAAGTACACGAATAATTTTTATTGTTATGCTCACAAATGTCATTAAACACATAGCTAAAGTTTAAAAATAAAATTTAAATGTGACTTATAACGCAGTGCTTTGTATTTTTAACAACAAGTACATATATATGAGCGATTCTATGATAAGAGGTTTCAAATACAAGAAAATACGACCAAGGAGAAAAGTTGGAGTTTTTTCATGAAACTTCACATTATGATTTTTGTCCCGTTTATATACCTTTTCATGTAAGGGCAAGTCACTTTATACATATTTTATTTCTTTTCCGAAGACCAGGGTAAATACATTGGGCAGGGGAGAGACATCAGAACCAGGGTAGATACTTATTTTACCAGGGGAGAGAGTTTGACACAATAATATACTTAATAAAGTCAATGAAATGTATAAAATACATTTTTATTAAAAATTGTTCTTAACATATAATCAGACTATCATATTAATCATAAATGAGACGATCATATTACAGACTTTTTTTTTAACAAGAGCGTTTCACTTGCAAAAATACACATATGTAAATTATCTTGTCATTGTACCTTCAACAAATAATAAAATAATCTTTTATTAATACATATTAAGTAGACTAGCTCTTCTTAAGTGTTAATCACACTTGGATAGTCAGGATAATTTTCATATTGCCTATACATATGCGCTTCGGTCATATTTCGGTCATGCGTTAATCATTAGAAAATGAAATGTAACAAATAATTAAAGACACTCTCTTGCCTACATTAACAAAAATTAAATTAAAATTCAAAATTAAAGGCACTCTTTTGCCTACATGAAAAAAATTAAAATTAAATTAAAAATTAAAGGCAATATCTTGCCTACATGAATAAATTTAAATTAAATTAAAAATGAAAGGCATTTTTTTACCTACATGAACAAAAATTTAAATTAAAATGCTTAATCTTTCTCAAACACATTCACTGACTTCTTTAAGGAGTAAAACATCCTCTGCTTTTTCAAAATAATATTTGGCAATAGGGAGTGTCTGGACAATCTGATCTTCTGAAATGAATGATACACTGCTCAAAACAATTAAAGGATATTGCAATTTTAGGTGGATTTTGTATCTGGGAAACTTTTTAGCTGATTGATACATGGTCGACAGACATAATAGGTTATATGAGAATAAATTACACATGTTTGACAGAAAAAATGCATTTTATTGCGCATTTGTGTACAAAAGGAAAAAAACACAATTTGTGCATATGAGAAAAAAAGAATAAGAAAAGGTGTTTTCTTCAAAAAAAAAATCATTTTCATTAGGAGGTATGGTTTCCACGGGCGGCCAGCAACGTTGAACACCTTTGAAGCATGGACTCAATGAGGCTATTAATGACGAGTCGGGGTATTCTGCCCCACTCTTCCAGAAGAGCTCTTTCCAGTTCTTGGAGAGTTTGTGGGGGGTTTTGGCGGCCAGAAACTCGTCTTCCTAGAGCATCCCAAACGTGCTCGATTGTATTCATGTCTGGAGAACACACTGGCCATTCCATTCGAACGATTCCTTCCTCGAAAAGGAAATCCTCCACCAGGTTTGCACGATGTGGCCTGCAGTTATCGTCTAATAAAATGAAGTTATCTCCGATTGCTGCAGCGTAAGGGACTACAATAGGTCTGAGGATCTCATCCCTATATCGGCGACCAGTCAGAGCTCCATCTCGAATGATGTAGAGGTCAGTGCGCCCGTCAATGGAGATGCCACCATACACCAAAACTCCTCCACCGCCAAATCTGACACTTTCGTTCACGAACGCAGGATTATTCCTACTGCCACGGTCCCTCCAGAAGAAAATACGCCTATTATCCGGATGCACAGAAAAACGGGACTCGTCAGAAAACAGAATATTGCTCCATTCATCTCTCCTCCAGTTGACATGCTCTGTTGCCCACTCCCTGCGGTCGCGACGATGCCTTGATGTTAATCTAACACATACAATCGGTCGGCGAGCATACAGACCTACAGCATGGAGCCGGCTTCGGACAGTCTGAGTTGAAATCATGTTGCCTGTAGCCGAGCGAAGGTGTTGCTGGAGAAGAGTAGCGTTCATGTTTCGGTGTCTCCGAGCTGTTAACGCTAAATGCCGATCTTCATTGGGCGTTGTTGCCCGTCTACGACCTTGCCCTGGTCTTCGGCCTGCACATCCACTCTCCAAAAAATGGTTCCAGACCCTGGAAATGACACTTTGTGACACTCCAATGGCTTGCGCTACTTCGGCTTGAGTTTGGCCTTATTCTAACCTACCAACAATTATCCAAGCTTCTGAATCCGTCAAATGACTTCGCTGAGACATCGTACTCATCGAAACAAAGCAATCACTGAATGCCGATCATCCTTGTCTTCATTCTCTTTTATCCAGTTGAAATTCAAATTTCATTCGCTGCCGCTGAAGCGACGTTTTTGACGTCGAACTCAAAATTTGCATACTCCCCAGTTTGAAAACCCGAAAAATTTGCATTTGTGATTCTCTTCTTCTATTTTCGGCAAAAAAAATTTCGTTCATATCTTTATTTTATATAAAACTTCAAATATCCTTTAATTGTTTTGAGCAGTGTATATCTTGTTCATCAACTTTAAATAATTTTCCGGTTTCGTTACCTATTTTACAGAAAACTACCTGTATCTCGCCATCCTCTTCCAAACCCGTACACATAGCCACGTAACGGTACTCTGTTGTTTTTTATGATAGTTTGACAAGAATAAATTCGCCGTTCTTGAATGTTTTTTTTTCGATATCGACGGTTGTTCTTCATCCTCTGTCTGGTGTTTGCCACCTTTTGGTATATTAATTTGTTCGTTATCATATGAATTCTCGTTATCGGACTCTGAATCCGGTCCGTAAACATCCTCGACCCGAAGACGGGATTTTTTATTAGACGAGTATGCCATAACACCAATTTGGAAATGATCACAATTTATACTTTCATTGCAAAAGCAGCTTAAACTCTTCATCTTCTTTTGTTTTTTATCTTCAGTGTTCCATGACACCTGATGGACAGGCAAAGTACCAGGAAAAGTCTTTATGTATTCTTTAGCACTAGCAAGCAAAGCTTCTTTTTCTAGGATATTTTTGTTGTCAATAACGAAAACATTGATGCTGGGACAGTTTTTCTGAATAGCATCTGACAAATCGCTCAGAAATGCTATATCCTTGCCACTAGCCACCAATCGGTTAGCTGTTCTCTTGCAAACTGCATCGACACCATCAGGAGCCCCCTTACCGTGTCCTGCCTCATGGTAATTCTAAGTAAAGTGTTTAAGGTTTGGGTAGAATTCTGTTAAATGATTGACAAGAAAGTAAAACATGTATTTGTTGCGATATTGTGTTACGGGTCAATCGCTCTAAAAATGCAGAATGTCTACTTCGGGTGGTAAGCGGTTTAAAATTGGCTGTAAATGTGCCCATATAGCTGGAGGCGAATGTGACAAATTTTCTGAAAACGAACAATAGCATCTAGTCTTTACTTCGCCAGATGCTTCTTCTTTAGTGCAAGTTACAACTGTATGCAGACTTATCTGTTGACGCGAACCTCCAAAATGAAATGCCTGAATCTCTTCTGCGTATTTAGTTAAGTAATTTTCACTGAAATCCATATGAATAACAGCTTCATTTTCTGTTAAATTTGTCTTCTTAATTTTAAAAGCATAAATGCTGGTGGACTATGTTCAGTTCATGCTGAAGAAAATTTTCCAAATTACAATCTAATTGCTTAATCAAATCACGAGGATAAATTTGAATCGATTTTTTCAAATATTTAGTCACTTTTCTTGCCTTAAACGTTTTTGGATCAGTTATGTTGGTAGAGA
Source organism: Maratus speculifer (assembly GCA_964019185.1). NCBI lineage: Eukaryota > Metazoa > Arthropoda > Arachnida > Araneae > Salticidae > Maratus > Maratus speculifer. The sequence goes on along the minus strand of CAXHSM010000492.1, from coordinate 187,540 downwards.
CGGATTCCCACTTTCTGTAGACAATTTGAATACTATTATCGAATTCCTTGTATTCGAGTCCTTTATTTTTACAAGTTGCACATTCTCGGGAAAGGCACTGCTCGTTATATCTATTGCAACAAATTATATGAAGCAGATCTTGGTGCTTTGATATAGATATAATTTTGGCTTGGAATAGAGCCGTAAGAATCAGATCCATATTAGCATGTGTAACACACAAACAAGTGCCACGTTTCTCACAAAACGATTGTACTATCCAAAATGGCTTTAGGCGACAGAATAGAGAATACGATATTGTGATATTGTACTTCTTCATGAAAGATTTGTGGAGATTTCTTAGAGTATCCAAAAGAATACTTTTTTGTTTCCGTTCTCCTTTCTTTGTCCCATAATCCTTTTTGCCGGCACATAACCTCGTATTAGAGTCATTTTCAAGAAAATGTATAACTTTATTCTTCATTACAGCATAACTTGCTTTGGCTTTCCTTTTATTTTCTGTTAATTGTGCTTTTCCTAATTTTCTTAAAGGTTTCATATTTTTTTCTTTCTGTAGTATACCATATTTTTGTACTAGTTTCCCGCTTATCACTCTTTTGAAAAATTTTTTTTTTCGTTTGGGAGAGCAGAATAATTTTCTTTTAATTGTTCAGTGAATACTTCTGCAAAAACCAAATTTTTCTTCCCTGTCTCACTGGCACTTCGAGAATTCATCATTTGTTCTACTTTTCTATTAGGTGTAAGTTTTTCAGTTTTTCGTAGTCTTTGTAACCTTTTTTTGTAACGTGCTAATTTAGTCTTTTGTTCGTTTATAGTCTCATCTTTTATTTTATTAATAAAATATCTTTTTCTTCTTGCTCGGTCTGACTTAACTTTAGCTGCAAGTCTTCTACGGAAATTACTTTGCGGCATCTGATGATCATTATCTGAATTTGATGATGTTGCTGGAACATTAGTTATAGTTTGAGCAATGAGTCGTTACCAGTGCTCTCTTGCTTTATTTTTCCATATTTTTTTCGCCTTACGATGCTCTCTAGGAGTCATTTGTTCGACAGTTTTGATGATTACCTTCTCCGTCTTTTTTAAATAATTCTCTTTTTCTTTCTGCTTTTGCCATTCATACTTTTCTAAATCAGTTTTAATTTTCAGATATCGTAGCTTCTCTGCTTCACGTTTCTTTTGTAATTTTTCTTCGCGTGTTAACTTTTTCCGTGATGCCTATACTATGAATTTTTTGATTACTGTATCTTGTAGATTAAATATTGTTCATGGATAATTATTAGTGCCGTGAAAGGGAGAGCGACAATAGACATGATAAGTAATTAAGGCATCCAGGTTCGTTTCAAATATGATTTTTATTCTGCCCTTTCGAGAGCTAATGGGTGCACAAAGTGGTATTAGCAGCACAAACAGAAAGAGGCAAGTGACTCTCCTTACAGTGAGAACTAAGATAACGTCAGTTGTCAATTATCGCCAAAGGGTTACAATGTTTGGCATGTATATGATATTTGGCAAAAATATAAGTGCAATTTTTTTCTTCTGAGAGAGAGATTTTGTACTTAGCATATTAACAAGATAATCGCTAATTGGCGATAGTGTTTAAACTTTGATATTGGAATTTGAAAAAAGCAAAGGAATTTTTGCGGTTAGACCTGGGGCTCGTGAAGTGGACTAAAATTCGCGAATGCGTACCATATAAGGAAATGGTAGCATGGGAGGCGATCTATTTTAGCATGTACGACGCGCAAAATATCTTATGCAGCATTTTTATTGTAGGGCAGCTGGCATGCAGAAAGCCACACGCTGGTTTCATGACCATATAAGGTATGGAAAGAATGAATTACATGTGCCGGCTTTTAGGTGTCCGTTATATTAAGGGGGGTCGTTTGCGTATTACAAAAATGAGAAAAGGGGCGATATATCTATAATGTAGATCTTGTTGTGATCATGATTTTTTAGGTATTTTAAAAGGAAAGAATTTTTTATGGAGAAAAAGATAAGTTTATCAATTTGTTAACTTGGCATCGTCATATTCATTGATATATGATATTGATATCATATATCTCCCCCGCTGGTTTGGGTTTGAAAAAAAAATTAGACCAGGTACAGAAATGTCTCTCTCAGAATTACATACGAAAGTGTAAGATTATGCTGGTTAAATATTATGAATTGATTACATATATATATATTTGAATTTATACAGTTATACACCATGTTGTCATATGCCTATACATCTTCAGAGTCTCTCTTTTTTTATGCTCATTTGTTTTGATGTTGTTCTGGAACATAAATAGGCATTTTATTGCTTAGAGTTCAGGCCTAATTTGTGCTTTCTGTAGCACTTTTCACACAACAAGACATTCTTCCTGTTTTTTTTTTCTAGGTATACCATATATATTGTTCCTTTATAAAGATTATCTTTTTCTTTAAACGAATAATATAAAAACATAGGTTATGGATGAAATGAAATCTAGAATAAAATATGAAGAACAAATATGAAGTATATAATAAAAATATGAAATATATGGTAAAAATATGAAATATATAATAAAAAATATGAAATGGAGGTTGCAACCATGTTAAGTGTAACATAATGATATGAAAAATTAATGAAATGTTATGGATGAAGTGTATTTTGTGACAAATAAGTATGTTTCAAAATAGAAAAAAAATGCAAAAATTTGTGTATCCACACAGGAGAAGCAAAAAAGAGGAAAGCGACACGAGATCCATAAAAAGATGCTGCCCTTAATCTTGTCAAGTGAGAAGGTGATGGCATCAGCTTATGGCCTAGCCCTATGGGAAGTGGGAATATTGGCGAGAGCCCACATTATATGGACCCTCTGCTCCTCCCGAAATCTTTTGCTTTCTCAGAGGAGCGCACGTCGCATTATACAAAAAATAAACAGGGGGTTTAAGTAAAATTGGTGTGAACTGCACCAATCCGAAATTTGTTTCTCACCACAATGAAGTTACAGGTCCTTTGGGCGACTTTTGAACGGGCCTTCACTTCGAAGGGGCATAATTAAAATTAAAAATAAAATAAAATCTGATACATATGTTATTTATATATATATCTGAAAGGGAATGTCAATCCTAGAGTAGTGAGAAACAGCTTTGTCATAATCGGTTAGAGATTTATCGTGCATCATGATTATGTTTGATATGAATAAAATTTAATGCATGTGCAATGTGATATGTTATTATTATTACTACTATTATTATTATGTATGAACAATAAAACTATTGAAAGGGAAAAAGTGGGACAATATTGGCAACACCCCTGCCATTAAGAGACACAACTGCTATGTGGAAGCCTCCTGTGATGGAGAACCTGGACCAGCCATGAACACCCTCAAAGGAAACTCCAACACAACATGCGTATAGTGTGATGTACTGCATTTACTGTAAATCTATGTTAACCTAATATTGTTATGAGCTGTGTTAAAAACGAGATCTTAGGTTGTATTTTATGGAGCTGTTTCTTGGGTGACTTATATTTTCCTCATGACGCACAAATAAATGATCATTTCTAGGGGGGGGGGGGCTACAATTAGCCTGTCAATGTGGACACTGGATGCCGATTCATCGGACGAGTGCAAACGCTTAATGGAAACAGAAACTAGCGAATATTTATGTACCACAATAAAAGGTCCGGTGTATTTTGGTTTAAACTTATCCACGGATTTGAGGTACACTATATCCTTTTCTAAGATTACTCTTAGTTTCGCTCGTTTCTGAAAGTGTTGATTTCTCTTTTCTTGTGAATTTTTGATGTTAGTGTATGCTTTTTTGTAAATTGAATTCAAATCATTTAGCAACTTGTAAGTTTCTATGCCCTTGTCAAGGATTGGGTGATTAACAGTTTGATCAAAAGTATCAAATAATAAAGATAGTTCTCTTCCAAAGTGTAATAAATTGGGGGAATATTTAGTGGATGAAAGTGTCGAACCGTTGTATAGTGAATTATGTATACGTAGTGCATTTTTAAAAGAATGGCCTTCTTGAAGTAAGGTGGTAATTGAATATTTTATTGATTTATTTACTCTCTCTGAAATTGCATTACTTTGGGGGTGACATACTGAGGAATGGAGTATTTTTATGTCCAATGTATCGTTGAATCTGTTGTACATGTCAGAAGTTAGTTGTCTACCTAAATCGCTGAGCACAGTGGCAGGTGTGCCAAAGGTAGTAATGTAATCAAATAAAAATTTAGCAATTTTGTCAGTTGTTGTTGTATCCAAAGAAAATAGTTCAAGGTGCCGGGAAAAATGATCTGTTACAGTTAAAACCGATTGTCCGTTTTTAAATGGGCCTCGCAAGTCAATCCCAATGGTGTGTCCTGGGTGGGTTGGTGTGTAAGTGGGCTGAAGCGGAGCAGGTGGTGTTATGTGATGTTTTGTTTGAATACACTTAGTACAAGATGCCACAAAATTTAACGTGTCGGTATACATTTCTTTCCAAAAATATCTAGCTATCACAAATGCATATGTTTTAGTTAACCCAAAGTGTGACAGTTGACAAATTGTTAAAACTTTTGCCTTAAGTGAGTCTGGTACAATAATATGGTACGAAAATGTGTTATTATATACGTTTTCTTTTTTTGTCATAAGAGTCTTACTGTCAGGATGGATGAAGTACATCGGAAACTTTTTAGATGAGCGATTTCTTAAAATGTCATTGTAATTTTCGGCCAATTTTGGGTCCTTTCTTTGTTCACTGACAAATGTGTCGTTTGATATTTCAAGTAATGGATCCTTGTTTGTATCTCGGCCTGAAATTAAATAATTTACTGAGTTGGGTTTGTTGTTATTGGATTCTTCAATATTGTCCGAAACATCATTATCTACAATTGGTAAAGCATGAGGGTTATTAAGAAGTTCAGGATTTGATTTAAGATCTTGGGTATTGTTTTCAAATGTACACCTTGATAGATAATCAGCAAATACATTAGATGATCCCGGTACATGTTCGAAGGAAAAAGTGTATTCAGAAAGCTCAGTTAACCAACGTGTGGTTAAATCCGCAGGGTTACATGTCCGCAGGGTTATTTTTTTAAGGGAGCACTATCTGACAAAATTACAAATTTCCTGTTGTATAAATAGTACTTAAATGCGATTACTGATTTATAAATGGCCATTAATTCAAGTTTTAAAGCCGGGTAACGTTTTTCTGCATGTTTAAGAGATTTAGAAAAATATGCAATAGGGAGTAATTGTCCTTCATGTTTCTGTAATAATGCACCAGCTATCGCTACCTTAGATGCGTCAGTGTTGATGTAAAAGGTTTTTGACCAATCTCGTAAGCGAACCATAGGGGAATTAAAGAACACTTGTTGCATTTTTTTGAATAATTCTTGATGTTTTTGTGTCCATTTAAATGTAGCTTTAGGAGTGGTCAAATTAATGAGAGGTTGAATAATTTCTGAAAATGATGGAACCAATGATTTATAAAATGTTGCTAAACCAATAAATTTTTTTAATTGTCTCTTAGTTTTTGGTGTGGGAAACGAGTTAATTTTAACAATGTTTGCATGCATAGGTGCAATAGAGTGATTTTCAATATGGTATCCTAAGTAGTCAACTGCTGATGTATGAAATGTACATTTGTTTGGAGTCAATGTTAAATTATACTTAGTTAGGATTTTAAGTATTTTATCTAACTTTGAACAAGTTTCCTCGAATGAGTTTGGCCCAAATATTAGATCATTCTGATATGAATATATTCCATCAATTTGCAATTCATCAATTAAAGAATCCATTAAATTTTGAAAGAACCCACTTGATGACTTTAGACCAAATACTAGGCGTTTATATTTAAAAGTACCATAGATACATGTAAAAGTTATGGGGTCTTGAAATTGTTCCGGATGGTCTATTTGATGATACGCCATTTTGAAGTCTAGTGAAATGAAAAATTTGTACGCGGATAAATTTGAAATTATGGTTTGTATTTTTTGTAGGGGGTATGATGAGCCTTGTAACACGGAATTGAACATACGTAAGTCTAGAGCGAGTCTTTATTTCTGTTTTCCAGACTGATCAGTGTTCTTTTTTACAAGCAAAATGGAACATGCCCACTCAGAACAATTTCGTTCTATAATATCTGCTTCAAGAAATTGATTAATTTGCTCTTTCATTTTGTTGTATAATGCTTGTGGGAGGGGAAACGGTAATGTTTTTATGGGATAGTCATTTATAAATTTTAAATTTGGAACTACTTTGTCTGTGTGGCCTAGTGTTTTTATGGATTTGGAAAATGATGCATAATTATTAAGCAATAATTTTCCTAACTTTTTTGCATTATCTTCCTGTAAATGATTTAAATTAAAGTCAGTATTTTTTAGTTCTTCTTTACTTTGGTTTATTTCATTTGATGCCTGAATATAATTACAAATGTAATCCTTTAAGTTATCCTGAGATTTAAGATTAAAATTCGAAACATTTTCACATGAATTCATAATTTGATGGAAATTTGTGTTTTGTGACGGGTCCATAATGTCCATTGTTTCAAATAAAGTTCCTATTCGTGCATTTTTGTTTATGTGTACAGGTTTACTAGATGAATTTTGTATAAAAACATAAAACTGGAATTTTTGTGGGGACCTAGTTGTGTTTTGAGTTCCTTCCTTATCTGATTCATAACTTTGACCACCTACAATACTATCGTAAGAAATTATATTCGTTTTTGTTTCACATTGAAAATAATAATGTTTTCTTAGGTCTATTGAATCAGTTTTTATGGAAATCCACCTCTTTTCCTGTGGTTCCAGTTTAAGTTTATTCTCCAGTCGAATTTCTTTTTGGAATTTTTCCGATTGATGTATTTTATGTGGTTCAAGATGGTATGTTTCATTCTCACAGAAGGCAGAATCGAGTAATGGTATGCTAAATTCATTTGTTGACATTTTATTCTTATGAATATCTATCACAATTCTGTTTTTGTGAATAAAATCAAAATCTAAAATTCCCTGGAAGTTAGCGGAATTCGATATGTCAACAATGTAGGAATTATGCGAGAATGACTTTTTGTGCATGCGAATAGAAGTTTTAATGCATGCAGTGAACTGAACATTTGAATTAACTGTTTTAATAGTGACGACTGTTCCTAATCTTTTATATTTTAGTTTGTCTTTAATTTTATCAAACAAATCTTGTGATATAATTGAAATGGATGAACCAGTATCAAGCAAAAAGTTAGTTTTATATCTTGCAATGGAGGCCTTTAAGAGGGGAAGTGTTGGGGGTGAATTATTTACATTGCAAATAACTGCAACTTTGTCATCACATATGCTAACAGTTTGTGAAGCTACTTCATTATGGTTTTCAACTGTCTGTGATGCAGAATTTTTGGACAATTTAACTTCACATTTTGTTTGCGAAGCAACGGATTTAACCCTTCTGTCTGAACAGAGTGTAGGCATCGTTAGGTCATAAGTCCATGGAAATTCATCTGAAGTTGCTGATGTGTTAGACTTCTTCTGAGATGTAAAGCCATCAGCTGAAGTACATCTCAATACTAGTTTAAATTACCATTTCTGTTATCATTTCTTCTATAATTATTGTCGTATTTATACTTTTGTTTATTTCTATTCGCATTTGCTCTACGTCATTCAAAACAATGTTTTGCTGTGTGGCCACGTTTCGCACACAGCTGGCAGGCGGGCGGTGATGTAGATTTATTTTTACTTGTGTTATGTTTAGGTGAAACAGTATGCTTCCTTTTAAAGTCCTTGTTCGCATACTGTTCACCCTGTTTTGAATTTTGTGGGGTCAGATATACCCATTAAGTTTTACATATTATTTAAATAAATCCATAATGCACGTTATCTATGTTTTTTTTATGTGTAATTAAAATCTTATTTCTGAAAAATATATATTAATACAAGCCGTATTTATAAAATGACATGGTAAGTCATATTTAATTTCAATTTTTTATTCCCGTATATAGAGTAGATGTGCATGTAGTACCTGCCGGCGAAGACACTCACGAGCTAAAGCTAATCCAATGGGGAGAGATTTTTCTAATATCTCGTTTGCATTTTGACATTTTATTTATTTATTTATTTCACATTGAATTGCTGAAGTTCGTCTCTATATCGCATCTTTTTTACTTTTTCGATTTCGGTCACAGATATTTTTATAAAGTTTTTTTTACTTTCAAAACCGGTACCAAAAATGAAAGTGTTATTTTAAAAAATATCTGCAGACAAAATTGAAAAAGTAAAAATAACAAATATTTAAGAGAAAATGTGTTTTTGACGACTTCTGTAACTTAAGTGTTTTATTTAAATGGTGAACGATTAAGCCCTATAAGCCCCTCTTTGACTGTGCCCTTAAACATTTTTTTCGGCTTCATGAATGGCTTGATTGCCAGATTATAAAATAGGCAAAACATCGTTAGATTCATTTTTAAAAAATAATAATAAAATGAAGAAGATATTGAAATCTTATAAATCACATTAATGTAACTTAAAAACAACTATTTATAAAAATTTTGGTGTCATTACATTTTGGTAAGTGCAATTTAAAAATTAAAATTGATTACTTAAGTTTTTAATTAAATCGAAATATTTTATGCACTATAAACATTACCGTATTTGCTTTTTTAACAGTGCCTGTATGAGGTGTACGTTACTGGAAAATCACTACTTAAGTATTCCAGTAATGGACACTCCTCTCAAAACCTTAAAAATTAATGAAATTTTATAAACGACATTAAATACATAAAATTCAAAGCTTTCTTCAACTGCAAAAACAAAAAATTGCAAATTTTGCAATAAAATGAGGAATACATAAATTTATAAATGAAGCCAGCTCTTAGTATGATTTTCAATGAAAAACAGTGAAACTTAAAAACATTATTTTGTGCTTCCTGATTGGTTTAATTAAGAGTGTCAACAAAAGTGCTAAATTATAAAATATGCAAAGGCGAGTTACGAAAAAAAAAATAAAACCTAAATTTTTATTAGTTATTTTTTTTATAAACCAAAAACATTCAGGTGTGTACATTACTGTTACATCTACCCTATAGTATTCTACGAATGTGAGTTAAAGTTTTATAAAAAAAAATATACTCATGTAGGAAAAAGAAAAATGAAGAATATATAAAATAAAAGAAATGACTACATAAGTGTTGAATTAAAACATTTTTCTCCGGGAGGGATATTTCTGGCTCCGGGGGGGGACATTATAGAGCTCCGGGGAGGGAAATTGCCCATTTTGACCATTGAAAACACAAAATCTCAAAATTTCCGGGGGGCATTTCAATGCTCCGGGGGGGGGGGGAATACACCCTCTGAATTCAACACTGCTACATATGTTTTGATCTTACTGTTGGAAAAAGAATTTTAATGAGTTATTTATCTCTAATAAATAAATGTTTTCTAATATAAGTCATACTGCAAACTTTTAAAATTACTAAAGCGTTTTATTCTGTTAACATCAGGCATAAAATACCAATCTTTGCGTCAGCGATTTTTCTTTTCTTTTTTTTCTCCGAGCACATAGAGATAGAAGACAACTTCCTGTGTAAAGTAAAACTTTTAACTCAACATTCTAGAATTTACTTTCGGAAAATAAAAAGTTGAAATTAAAAGTGACTTACCGTTTTTTATGTTAAATATTATCCCTTGTTTGATGAATAATAATCCTTTGTTTGATAAATAAGATATGCGCATTGCAACATCTTCGTCACTGAGTATTAATGGAGTATTATTGCTGTTTACTGAATTATTTGTTCTCCATTTTGACTCCAGATCAAGAAACTTAATCTATGTGGATTATTTTGAATCATAAGATATCGGAGTATATCATTCCAAGATCGAAATTTAAACTACTTTTCAGTATTAATAACACAAATTAAAGATCAATATTTGTAGACCGAGGAAACGAAAGTCGGACACATAACGGACACGATAAAATGGCGGAAACATTTTTATCATCACAACCGAGAAGACGATTTCTGATTGGCTGATGCGTAATACATATCTAAGTCACTTTTTAAGAGTGACCGTTGACTCTATCGAAGGAGTGACACTCATTTTTGAAAACGAGTGCGTTTTAATAGCAAATAAGCGTAATTTTATAGGTTATATTATAAAATGTAGTTTTTGAAAAGTAAGAATTGACATATTTTGGTACTTTTCATTGTTTTACTCATGTATATATTGGTATATCATCAATCATACATATATTGGTTCAAAGTTCAGCGGGTATTTTTTTCAAGTGTATAAGGCCGGGCTTTCACTCTCGTTAACGGAGTGAGATTTTTCACTCTCGACCATGGAGTGAGATATTTCACTCTCGACAACGGAGTGAGATATTTCACTCCTTTTTAGGGAGTCGGAAATTCCACTCTTTAAAGAGTGTATTTGTATAAAGTTCACTCTAAAAAGAGTGAAAATGCAAATAACTCCTACAAAAAGTGAGCTTTTCACTCCCCCCAGTTTTAGAGTGTAAATTATGTCACTGTTTCCTTTCTCATATTATAACTATTTTCGACAGTTGTCTCGGAATTAAAAGGTTCTAACTGACAAATTTTGTTCAAATGAGGTGACATAATCGTCTGATAGCCAGTAACTTACTTTTTCTTTACTTTTTTGTTTTAGTTTACAATTTGAATGGGATAATATCACAACGTAGCAAATAAATCAAAAATTGTAGAATTTCAAACTACTAAAATTTAAATTTTACCTGTAAAAAAAAAAAAAAAAAAAAAAAAAAAAAACTGATTTTTTTTTTAATCTTCCCACTGCCGAGACCGGATATATCCGTTCTCTATGTTGCAGGTTTCAATGCAGCTGAAGCTTTATTTAAATTAATATAATTCTACAAATAAAATCCAGTTTTAAGAAATTAAGCTATGATTGATGATTTCAAGGTTTATAAGCATATACGTAACAAAAGAAATTATACAATGATAGAAAAACCCTCTTTTATTAACATTAAAAATAAATTGAGGAGAAAAAGACATTACAATTTTGCCCTTTTGCAAGGCAGTCAGGGGGTAATAAAGTAGGCGAAGGAACTAAAATCTTGTCATTGCAAAACAACAAATTAATAAATGATCTATCCAAGAAACATTTTGCCAACGATGCATCAATTAGTTGAACTACGGAAGATTTCATTATTTCCAGCGATATCGAATTTTACAAACATGACTTATATGAACTACCAAATCGTTGGTACAATGAGTATATTTTTCTGTCGACTCTGGTGGCACAGATACTGTTCCCTTTCGAAATTCTTAAAATATATATTTCATTTCTTACTATTCACATTTAGAGACAGTTCTCTATCTTTCATGTTCAAGTGTGTTTACTCGAAAAATAAGAATTATCTCTCTCGAAATGCCTAGTTCATTATCCTTGAATAAAACCCCTTCAGATAATTTAGAAGTGTCGTAAGGCTTCTTAAAATAAGATGCTTTAAAAGTGCGCTGTGTTTTGAAAGAATAAGTTATTCCTTATTAAAGCAATACAGCTTTAACTCCACTAGATATGTGAAAATACTGCAGGGACGACTTCTAGAATGTATAAGTTTCTTAGGAGAACATATCAGTCTGATATCTAGAATTACTGTACATTATACAGGGTGTTTCTAAATTCATGGTCCAAACTTTAAGGGTTGATAGTACACATCAAGACAAACAATATTTAAATAGGAAACCAAGGGTCCCAAAGTCTTCCGAAGGAGATAGGCGCCATTAAAGTTTAGGGTCCAAAAATTCAAATGATTATGAAAAACAGAAAAATTGGTCGATTCGTTTGCGGTTTTCACTAAAATTATTCTTTATGTCAGTATTGTCTTGAAAATAAATTATAAAGATAAATTTCAAAAAATAACGATAGAGGGCGCTTTGGACTTTAGAGTAACGAACAACTATTTTTTACCGTTATTTTTTGCATCTCATTAAAGGTTTCGTAAGCTTAGACTTAAATTTTGAGCTCAAAATCTGAATAGTTGGAAGCAGTTAAGTAGCACAAACTTAACTGTGTTCAGAGGGTTTTAAATTCAAATGAATATAAAAAACGGAAAAATTGGTCGATTGATTTGCGGTTTTCACTAAAACTATTCTTTATGTCGGTATTTTATTGAAAATGAATTATAAAGATAAATTTCAAAAAATGCCGATAGAGGACGCTTTAGATTTTGGAGTAACGTACAACTATATTTTACCATTATTTTTCGCATCTCATAAAATTTTTTTAGAAGCTTAGACATAAACTTAAATTTCGAGATGAAAATCTGAATCGTTGGGAGTGGTTAAGTAGCACAAACTGAACTGTGTTCAATGGGGGTGGGGAGGTTCAAATTTCAAATGATTATAAAAAACGGAAAAATTGTTCGATTCGTTTGCCGTTTTCGCTAAAACTATTCTTTATGTCAATATTTCCTTGAAAATAAATTTTAAAGATTAATTTTAAAAAATACCGTTAGAGGGCGCCTTAAACGTTGGAGTAACCAACAACTATTTTTAACCGTTATTTTTTGTATCTAATTAAATGCTTGTAAAAGTTCAAACTTAAATTTTGAGCTCAAAATCTGCATCGTTTTGAGTAATTAAGTGCGGAAATTTGAAATGTGTTCGAGGGGTGGGGAGGGTAACATTTTAACTCCTGAACACTGTTCAGTTTCCGCTTCTTAACCCCTCCATCGATTTAGAATTTGAGCTCAAAATTTAAATCTAAGCATTTGCAAGCATTTAATTAGATACAAAAAATAACGCTTAAAAATAGTTGTTGGTTACTCTAAAGTTTAAGGCCCCTCTATCGGTATTTTTTGAAATTAATCTTTAAAATTTATTTTCAAGGAAATATTGACATAAAGAATAGTTTTAGCGAAAACGGCAGACGAATCGACCAATTTTTCCGTTTTTTAAAATAATTTGAAATTTGAACCTCCCCACCCCCATTGAACACAGTTCAGTTTGCTCTACTTAACCACTCCCAACGATTCAGATTTTCATCTCAAAATTTAAGTTTATGTCTAAGCTTCTAAGAAAATTTTATGAGATGCGAAAAAGAACGGTAAAATATAGTTGTACGTTACTCCAAAGTCTAAAGCGCCCTCTATCGGCATTTTTTGAAATTTATCTTTATAATTCATTTTCAATAAAATACCGACATAAAGAATAGTTTTAGTGAAAACCGCAAATCAATCGACCAATTTTTCCGTTTTTTATAATCATTTGAATTTAAAACCCTCTGAACACAGTTAAGTTTGTGCTACTTAACCGCTTCCAACTATTCAGATTTTGAGCTCAAAATTTAAGTTTAAGTCTAAGCTTACGAAGCCTTTAATGAGATGCAAAAAATAACGGTAAAAATAGTTGTTCGTTACTCTAAAGTCTAAAGCGCCCTCTATCGTCATTTTTTGAAATTTATCTTTATAATTATTTTCAAGACAATACTGACATAAAGAATAATTTTAGTGAAAACCGCAAACGAATCGACCAATTTTTCTGTTTTTCATAATCATTTGAATTTTCGGACCCTAAATTTTAATGGCGCCTATCTCCTTCGGAAGACTTTGGGACCCTTGGTTTCCTATTTAAATATTGTTTGTCTTGATGTGTACTATCACCCCTTAAAGTTTGGACCATGAATTTAAGACCATGGGACCATGAACATCCTGTATAATCCTGCTTAACATACAAAACTAATTAGATATGCCAATCCCAAAACTTTCTTTTACTTCAATACCATACCAACTTTAGTTTTCATTTTAAATTTCTGCTTCTGCCAATAATCGAAATAAAAAAAAGTTAATGTAGATCATGATAGTTATTAAAATTAATAGTTTTTCCTTATTCTGCTGTCATCAGCTATATGCAAATAGCCTGTTTAGCATTGCACGAGTTTCGATCTCTGCACGAGCCGATGGAGAATAGAACTGCGAAGAATCGAAAAAAATGATAGAAAAATTGCTATTACAGTGCTCTTTTCCTACAGATTATTTTCAAATTCAAGGAACATCTGCTGGCCATAAGCAAAAACATGCACAAAAATTTCGTTCAATTCTATGCGAAAATAGATAAATAATCTAATAAATTATACACTCTCACATGGTAGGATAATGAAATTGTACAATATATCTCGATATTAACCCGTGACAGGAGGGGTAAAATAATCGTATCAAAATATAGCATTTATTTATAGATGAAATCAAAATTTTCTATTAAAATATTATTACTATAGCATAATAATCGGCTTGGTAGGACGCGTGTTCCGGTCTCTGCATGAGCCGACAGACAGTAGAACCACGAAAAATCGAAAAAATGATACAAATATCGCTATCACAGTACTCTTTTCCCACAGAATATTTCCTATTTCATGAAAGATCCTAACTCAAAGCCATAGGCAAAGCCATGCACAAAGATTTCGTTTAATTTTATGCATAAACTTATACACTCTCCAACAGTACAATAAAAAAAAAATGACACAGGCATCGCTATTACAGCGCCCATTCTGGAATATTTTCGAATTGAAGGAGGAAGTCCTGGTAATAGCAAAAACATATACAGAAAATTGGTCAATCCTGTGCCTAAATACACTATATTGCCATTGATTATGGGACACTTGCGATTTTAGACATTTTACTAAATATCTAGAAAAATGCATGAGGAATCATCTCGAAACTCTTAGTGTATAAATATAATAGTATACGTCATACATCTCCGTGAAGATTTTTTACCGAAACGCCATAGGGGACCGTCAGCAAATTAAAAAAGAATGAATATCTTTTGAATAACCCTGTCAAAACTAATGTAGCAAAAGCGCTCAAACTCTAGATTATGATTGAATGCCTTATTATAATACACTGTGTTCGTTTTTATGCAAATAGCAAGCACACTCGCAGAGTAATTAAGGTTTTTATAGAAATGGTCCCAAATTTTTCGAAGTTTTTCCATTATAATTTTCAGAGTTCTTAATATAAAATAATATTTTTTTCAGAAAATATGACAAACAACATTGCACACAGTACCCTGTAATCGGAATTAAAAAATAATAAAAATTGTATGAAAAATGAGTAGGCTTACTATATAATTTTTTACTGCGCATGCGTCAAAGATATCAAAATTTCATTTGCATATTATGTTAGCTAAATGTATAGAGCAACTTTTGTAAAAATCTCAAAATCATAGCTTGAAAATTCTGAAAATAATCGTCTATAGAAAAAGGACAAATACCGTTGTTTCCGAAATGAAGCAAAGAAATGAGGGATTTTACCCAAATGCAGTAGTACATCCCATATTGTGTATTCTATATTGACACTAATCAATGAATATATGGATACAACCCCTCTTGTTTTTGCTTTATTTTGAGAATAACGGATTTTCAACTTATTAAATTGACGATTATTTTCAGAATTTTCAAGTTATGATTTTGTAACTTTCACAAAAGTTGCTCTATACATTTAGCTAACATAATATGCAAATGAAATTTTGATATCGTTGACGCATGCGCAGTAAAAAATTATTTAGTAAACCAACTCATTTTTTATACAATTTTCATTATTTTTTAATTCTGATTACAGGGTACTGTGTTCAATGTTGTTTGTCATATTTTCTGAAAAAAATAATATTTTATATTAAGAACTCTAAAAATTATAAGGAAAAAACTTGGAAAAATTTGGGATCATTTTTATAAAAACCTTAATTACTCTGCGAGTATGCATGCTATTTACATAAAAATGAACAAGGCTTATTACAATAAAACATTCAATCACAATCTAGAGTTTGAGCGCTTTTGCTACATTAGTTTTGACAGGGTTATTCAAAAGATATTCATTCTTTTTTAATTTGTTGACGGTCCCCTTTGGAGTTTCGGGAAAAAATCTTCACAAGGATGTATGACTTATACTATTATATTTATACACTAAGAGTTTCGAGATGATTCCTCATGTATTTTTCTAGATATTTAGTAAAATGTCTAAAATCGCAAGTGTCCCATAATCAATGGCAATATAGTGTATATACACTTTTCGATGGTACAATAATGAAAATAGCGTGGAAATTGACTGTATATTGCCCTCTTCCGGCTGATTTTTCTTCAAATTTAAGACAGACCTGCATGAAATGGCCAAAAAAATCATACAAAAAATTTAGATCAGTTTTATGCATAACTTCATACACTTTTTTTATGATACAGTAATGAAATAGGCAGACTTCGGAATTATAGCGTCCGTTTCCGGTAGAATTTTTTTTTCAGATTCAGGAAGAACGTGTTTGTCATAGCCAAAGAATACACGAAAAATTTGGTTCAATTCTATGCATAATTTTATACACTTTTAGATGGTGTAATAATGTAAATGACACAGATATCACTGTTATACAGCACCTTCCTTCTGGTGGGTTTTTTCCAAATTGAGGGAGGACCTACTAGCCACAGCCAAACATTTACAGAAACATTTTGGTTCAATTGTATGCATAAATTAACACTTTCCGATGGTACAATATTGAAAATCGCACAAATATCGCTATTACAGCGCCCCCTTCTGGTGGAATATTTCAAAATTGAAATATGATCTGCTTGCCACAACCAAACACATACACAAAATATAAAATTCAATTATATGTATATCTTCATACATTTTTTGATGGTACATGGGTGACACATGGACATACAGACATTTTGTATAAACATGGTGTTTTTTTAATCACTGACCCCTAAAACGTGTAAATCTGTCAAAAACCGTTAGTTGAAAAAAAATTGTTTACAATACTTTCTTTTATTGAAAATGGAAAAAAGTAAAATGTATCTCAACAGCACCAATATTTTTTACTTATTATTTGGCAATGCATAATTTTCTGCTAAGATCTCGATACTAACCCGTGACAGGGCAGTTAAATTAATTGAATCAAAATATAGCATTTATTTATATATAGAATAAAGCTTCCTTATTTAAATGTCATTAGTATGAAATTGTACATGTATGTAGCTTTGTTCATTGAACTTACGAGGAAAATTTTCAATTAACATAGAAATTTTCGTAAGGAAGAAATTTCTAAAGAGGTTACTTTCTTTATCCACAGACTACAAAATACGGTCTCAGAAGCAGCACTTTCCTTATTAAGCTTTAAGGTTTATAATTTACTTAATTTCTATGTTTATGTTAATACGTTACGTAAAGACACTAGTTAGATGTGCCACTCGCAAAACTTTCTTCTATCTCATACGTACATATAATATTTCAAAAAGTAATTACGCATATTAATACTTTGATTTCTTAATTCAATACTATACCAACTTTGATTTTCATTTTAAATTTCTGCTTCAGTCAATTAATCGGAGAAAAAACGAGTTATGTAAATCATGATATTTATTAATTTTCACAAAAAATAATAATTACAAAATGAATCTGAATAACTTACTTTTTGTTACAAATGTAACGAAAGAATCCAGGTAAAAAAAATGACGAAATCGAAACAACGTTTTATTATTCGTGCAGTTTTAAGATATATGCTGCCTCTAAATGTCAGCATCAGCTAAAATGATCGCAGAAATCTTTTCTAAACATAGCTTAAACATTCATAACCAACGATAACGTAAAATCAACATGGCTGTCGCCGGAGGTGTTTTGTTTTTGGTGCGTCTGTTGCCACAAACGGAAACGATCAATTATCAAGTCAACAAAAAATGAAAAACTTCCTGGAATTCCTGGAAAACTAAGATTTTTTTCTAAAACGGAATTTCTCAATTAAAAAAGTTAAAATTCAAAGAATAACACCTGTAAAATTCAGGACACTTTTTTACAGTGTAGTATAATCATTTCTGAAACAGAGATACATTTTATTTTCTGCTGAGATTGATAATCTAAATTATTAAAATAAATGTACATGTATCAATATAAAAATAAAAACCCTAAATGAGTTAAAAGTGGGATACAGCATTACCTTATGGGAGCTCTAAGATATTACATTTAGGTTTTAAATTGTTAAATATATCAAATTCTGTGTGATACTCTGCTATTAATATAAATGAAAAAGAAATTTCATATTCTATTTACATAATTATATAAACAGTACAAACATTATTTTGATGTAAAAAGAGATAAAATTTACCCACTGGTGTTTTTTATTAACTTCTTTCAAAAATTCAAAAGATGGATTTTTTCTTAATATTAAAATTTAAGTGATCTTGTGGTGCGACTTTAAAAAGGATTTGCTTTAAAATTACATTACAACTTTTTTCTTTTGTTTTCTGAAAAATATTTAAACATTCAAACAATATTTTTTTTTACTTTCCATATGTACATTCAAATATATCACACTTTCACTGAGCTTATAGCGTGTATTAAATGCATTTATTTTATTAAACTAATTTTATTTTAATAAATATCTTTTGCTTCATTCTATCCAAAAACACAAGCAATTTTTGCATAAATATTTTTTTCTTTTGTACTACTTGATTATTTTTTCAACCAAAATCTATCGCCTATGATAAAATACAAAAAATGGATAACTGTAAATGTCACTTGACACTTAACAAGAACGTTACATCATCAGTGATTTTTAATTTATACTTTTATCAATATTATACTAATTTACTCGCTTTTTCATTATTTAAAATAAAAATTATGCCAATTTGTATAAATTAGTGATTAGTTTGGATATTTGTATAATTTGGTGAAATTGGTCAATGGCATAATCAAGTAGTAATTTTTTTTTTTTTTTTTTTTTTTTTTGCATTACATTTCACATAATTTGGATACAATGAAGCAAAGTATCCTTTTACAAATTTTAATGGATTAATTTATAAACTAAATTATATAAAATACAAGTTTTCCTTGAAAAAAAAACTATATTCAATAGAGGAAAATAAATACCAGAAGACGAAGCATAAAATTAAGACTAACTTAGAAACATATTAGGGCATTCCATGGAAAAAGGACAAAATGTCCTGCATGCAAAAACTTAACTTAAAAACCTTTATCTATTGACTTATAAGTTGTTAAAACATAAACTATACCTCAAAGAAAAATATTTTGCAACAAACCTTCAGCTGATCAAAAATGTTTTGTGGGAATTTTTAAAAATAAAAAGAGATTTTTTTGTATATGTAGGAGTGCAATTTCATCTTTTATAAAAATTTACAATATATTCCCTGTACTGATAGGTAAATTTTGAGGCTTTTCTTGAGACTGATTGGAGAAAATCATGGGTAAACTTAAATCTTCTACAATAATTTTAATCCTCAACCGTTTGGTGGATTTTGCAGCTTTTGTGCAAGCAACTGCCAAAAGAGCAGAGCTTTTTTTGCGATTGACCAACTACCCATTGATAAATCCCCCCCCCCCCATCCCCAGGACCAGTTGACAAAATCTTAGTAGTGAGACAAACTTTGTGGCTTTTTCCTGCGACTGGCAAAATTTGTTATTTTTTCTGCTTTTGAGGAATGAATTTCACAGTTTTTATAGTCAATCCAATGGCAAATTTGGCTATATTTACCTGCAGCAGCATATATTTTCTTTCTATGTATCAACTATCAAAAACTGCATAGCATTTTTTGCCTGCGATCAACCAATGTATTATTTCATGGAGTTTTATTTACTTTTTTTTAGTTTTTCTTTGACATAGCAAAAATTTTGATAACTTGGTTAAATAGAATTTGAATTATTAGGACTGTCGGCTATTAAATGGACCGAACAGAGTGTTGCAGTATATTTGTGGAAGACTTAAAATATTACAACAGTTCTCATAACAAATACTTTTATTAATGACTAGGATGATGACCAGGGTTGCCCATGTGGGCCCAGCCTGAAAAAACCTGCCCGGGCCCACTTGAAAAAACCCATGATAAAACCCATTATGGTTTTGTTTGTTTACATTATGGGTTTTTAAAAAAAATTTCATGATTTTACAATTGTATCATTATTTAATCTAAGTTATCAATGCAAAAATAAATGCGAATTTAAATATATTTCAAAAGAACCAGATTTATAAGGAATTTCTAAGCATTAATAAAATGCCCCCCCCCTCCCCTCAAAAAAATTAGCTGTAAAGAAGGAAAAGAAAAAGTTTTTAATTGCTTTCTTATTTGCAATTAATGAAAGAAACTATATAAATTTAGCATATTTAACTTAAAGAAGGGTTGTTATGATTTTGCCCAACTCAAAAATTCAACTGTTTTTTTTTTCAAAATTTCAGCTTTAAATTATGTAAGGTTTAGGTTAATTTTTTTTATTAATATTTTAATATTGATATGAGGATATATTTCTTAATAACAATACACCACTCATATAGTTTCTTTCCTCATCACAAGGGGGGGGGGGAATGTCTTAATTCTCCCAATGATTAAAAAGAAATATGTCACTCTTACTTAAATAAGGAAAATATGTATTCCTTGTAAGTATAATGCGTTTAAACATATTGTTCACTCGCAAGAATAGTGACACATCTCAACAAAAGTAAATTTTAAAAGAGAGGCAAAAGAAAATTTGCATAATTATACTGTAACATGAAACTATAGCTGTTAGTTCTGCATGCAGAAATGGAAACATGCATACAAACACAAAATCTTCAAGAATGAGGATGCAGAACGAGGTATCGAGAGTTGAATACCTCCTTACACAATCCACCTCACTTCTGTGGTCAGAAGTCACAAATGAATATATCATTAAAAAAGTAAATTTCCATATAACTTCACTTATGAAACTGTTTGTGTAGCAAGACACACATATAACGGAATAAAATGATTAGCGGAATAAAACACATCATGAACTTTTGCGAGATTTATCACTTTTCTTGTAGTTGATCGATATGGTGTTTTAACATATTTTAAATTGACTACATATTACAGGGAAGGTGGCAGTTTGTTAATATGTATCAAACTATGGTAAAAATCGTAAATAAGCCTTAAATGAATCAAATTATTAATAATCCAGAACATGCAAAAACAGTAAATCTTAAAAATCCATCATAGTTTTTTAAGAATCTGATTTTAGTTTATCTCATAAAATACTACAGTACACTCCCTCTAATCCGCACAGCTTGGGACTAAGGGTTTTGCGGATTATAGAATTTCGCAGATTATAGGTCATTTCTTTGTTTACATTCTAATATTTGGAATTTATCAACAAATGTAATAAATATGCAACAAATAAATAACACAGAAATGAAATAAAATACTTTTTCATGCATAAAAAGCTATAGTCAATAGGAACACATTTAAATGATATAATAATATAAAATTAATGGAAAATTTTTTCTTTATTTTTAAATCTATCAAACATCACAGTGATGATTGTTTGCTTTATCATTTTTTATTTATGCTATGCAGTTTAATCTTGATGCCCTTAAGAGTCAGAATTTCTTGATTAGTAACATAAGTTTGTTTATTCTAAAAAAATAAGATATTTATCCTCAAGAGCTATCTATCTTTTACATAGCCAGCAAATGTGCTCAGAAGATAGCAGTCTTAATAGTTATTTATAAGATACATAAAACATTTTCTTTTAATAAATGCAGAAATGCATTAAAAATTTCTAAATTCATCAGTACAGTTCAACCTTTATTATAGTCAAAGTGTGCATCTTGGTTAAAAAAAAGGAGATTTTAACTGTTTGTTTACATCTAAAATATAGGGCAGATTATAGGGTTACAGATTAGAGGGAGTGGACTGTATTATGATCAATTACAGTAAAGAATAATTACACCTATACTAGTACTGGAATTTTGCATTTCTGAATCAGAATACAATTGATTGTAAAATACAGTAGACTCCGTCAAAGCCACACAGCTTGGGACCTGAGGTTGTGCGGATTTTAGAATTTTGCAAATTTCTGGTCATTGCTTTGTTTACATTTTTTAAAACAGCAATTTAAATGTGATTAATAATGCAGTCAAAACTATAATGAATGCTTACAATATAATAAAAAATAAAATAACTAACATACTAAAATAATAAAAAATTATATAATTTTCAAAATGATTAAAATATTAAAAGCAATGTTCAAGTTAATAATTATTAAGGTATGATTACATTTTCATTACGCAGATGAAATGTACTTTTCCAAAATTAATCATTGTGCCTTCATAAAGGCACATTACTAATTCATATCAACAGAGTTTCCCCCAGAGGGTTTCAGGGGGGCGCTCCGCCCCTCCTGCCCTTTAGTTTACAAAATAGCGCCCCTCTTGCCTCTCATCCAAAAACTAGCGCCCTTCTGGTCGCTCATTCTAAAAAATAGCACCTTTCTTGCCCCACATTTGAAAAAACACAGCCCTTCAGCGATGATGGGAACGCGCTATAGCACGTAAATTACGCAAAAAATAACTCTTACGCGTCCCACAGAATGCGTAATTTCCTCAACAAATCGCAAAAAAACGGCAAATTTTGTTAAAAAATCGCGAAATAACAACTAATTCCGGCAAGATTCGTGAAAAAATGGCTAATTTCGTCACAAAATCCCGAAAAAACGGCAGATTTTCTCAAAAAATCGTGAAAAAAAACAACAAATTTCGTTGAAAAATCGCGATAAACAGAAATTTTTTTTCAAATAATTCGCGAAAAACGGATCATTTTGCCAAAAGATCCCGAAAAAATCGTTAAAATTTTCGTTAAAATTTGTGATAAAATGACAGATTTCGACAAAAGAATTGCACAAAAAACCCGGCAAATTTCGTCCAAAAATCGCAATGAAACAAAAAATTCGCAACAAACTGCCGATTTCGTCAAAAGATCACAAAAAATGCAACTTTGTTAAAGTAGCACACACACACAAAAAAAAGTGAAATTTTCTGTTCTATAAACTAATTTTCCTGTTTCAAAATTGTGTTTTTATTGCTCCAAAAGCGAATTTTCCTGATTCACAATCATTTTCGTGCAAAGAGAAAATTGTACCAGGAGCATAATTAGAATTTGGTGCCACCTTCTCCCAACTTTTTCTTATGACAGCTCAAAAATTACGTTTGTAGTATAAATTTGGCACCTCCTAAATTTCCGCGCCCAGGGCGACCCCCCCCCCCACACACACACACAATGTTCTGTTCTCAATCCGTCACAAATTTGCCACTTTTTTTGCGATCTTTTCACGAATTTTGTAGTTTTTTTGCCTTTTTTAGCAAAATTTCGTGATCTTACAACAAAACCTGCTGTTTTTTTTGCGATCTTTTAACAAAATCGGCTATTTTTATGCAATCTTTTAACAAAATTTCCCTTTTTTTTATTTTATTCTGGATTTTTTGACGAAATTTCTGTATTTCCACGATTTTTTGAACCGCTAAATTCTAGATTCAATCCTATAAAGGTGCCCTTAAAAATCAAAAAAGTGCCCTGAAGAATGTAAAAAGTGCCCTTTTCAGAACAGTAGCGCCCTGCCCCTTTTTAAATCTGGGGGAAACTCTGTATCAAAATAATAAAATATGGAAGTTTTATTTCAGGTTTAGTCAGACTTAATAACCAAAAAAAAACTTGACTAGTACATAAATATATTTGGTAAGAAGATTGTAATTATCAGTGATATCAGCAATATCTTAAATTTTTCAGAAATAAATTAAATTTATTTTTCCTTGATGAAAAAACAGGAATTCAGTAATAACAAAAATTACAAATTGAAATATGTTTGGAATCGATATAAGACTAAAACAGTAAAATTTTGTAATTATATCTGAACTAAATATTTCATAGTTTACATTCGTAAATTATGTGGGGATTTTAGGGAGTCTACTGTAATAGAATATTTAAAAATATGCATAAAATCAGGAGAAATATGTCGAAAATCAGGAGTATAGAAAAACATGTGAAAATTAAGTTTTCTGATGAAATCTGGAGACTTGACTTATCTGAAATATTTATTTTAATTAAAATATAACAAAAATAAAGCTTTAAGGATTACCTTTTTTAAATGCTCAGGTACTTCATGCCTCATTTTATGGACAAAAAAACTGGGACTTCAACTTTATTTTCTGCTACATTCAACCATGATTTCTAGAAAAAAAAATATTTTATTTATTTATTTATTGTAAGCATGATTTGGCCTTCTTTAACATGGTGTGCCAAGTGCATGAACTGAATGTGAAAATGGCGATTTTCTGATAGGACAGAAACATTTTATGTTATGGCAGCCTTTGAAAATGAAAAATCATTGCATACACACTTAAAATTAATCCGGAGGGCTTTTTTTGCGTATGTGTGTGTGTGAATGTTTGTTTCGCAACTATTTTTGACATTCGTAAAAGGGAAAGGTTTCAGTCTTTCAATTCAATAAAGTAAATTTTTTCCTCTGAAAATAATTATACAACTTAAGAGATTGTTCTAGTTTTGTAGCATTTTCTTACTGATTTTTCATTGAAATTTGCATTTTATTTTTGTGATCTTCTGGCGAAATTCACATAATATTTTCGCTATACTCTGACAAAATTCACATATTCTTTCTGAGATATTTTTAAAAAATTCACATTCAAAACTTGAATTTCAGGGCGGGATGACGGGATTCGAGCCTGAAATTTTGAAATCCCACCCAAAAGAATATTGTATGCGGGAGGCTCCCGCTATAAAAAAAATCACAAATTTTCTGATATTTTCGTGTGAATGAATGACATACTTTGCGAGTTTTTTACAGCGACAAATCGTTTGAATTCACAATTTTTTTTCCGCAACCGATTGTCAAAGTTCGCATTTTTTCCTGCGATCGATTTATTCGCTATATTCTGACAAAATTCATATGTTCATTCTAAGATATTTTGAAGAAATTCACATTCAGGACTTGAATTTCAGGGCGGGATTCGAGCCTGAAATTTTGAAATCCCGCCCAAAAAGAATCACGAATTTTCTGAAATATTTTGCATTTTGAAACTATGATTAATTCCCATGATCTTTTTTGTGAATTTTGTGATATTTTCGTACGAATGAATGACATATTTTGCGAGTTACAGCGACAAATCGATTGAATTCACGATATTTTTCGCAACGGATCGTCAAATTTCGCATTTTTTTCTGCGATCGATTGACAAGTTTCCTGCAATTTTCCGTCTCGAGAACGGAGTAATTCCGTTTCGAATTTTCTAAAAAGTTAACACATTCGATTCTAAAAGTTATGAATAATCATTTATCAGCCTGGAAATTCATATAGTTATCTCCGAATTTCCAGACTAATAACAGATTTTTCATAGCTTTTGAACGGAGCACTAAATGCATATTTTCACAATCAATTTCATCAATCATTTGCAGAAAATTTTCTTAGATTATCTCGATAAAAATGCCAATTTTCTCAAAGAATCGCGAAATAAAAACTCGCCTTTTCTTAAATGACCGCTATAAAACATAAATTTCATTAAAAAATCAAGAAATAAACAAGAATTTTGTGAAATGGTTACGGAATAAACGCGAATTTCGTAAAATCGTTGTGGAGTAAACGCGAATTTCATAAAATGATTGTGAAATAAACACGAATTTTATAAAATGATTGGGGAATAATTGCGAATTTCATGAAAGGATCGCCATATAAACAGCGACCTGGGAAGGGGGGGGAGAGTCGCCCTGGGTGCAGAAAAGTAGGGGTGCCGATTTTCTACTACCAACATCATTTTTGGCATGTAAGAAGAAAAAGAACACTAAATTGAAATTTTGCATTGAGCACAGTTTTCTCTTTGCATGCCCCTGCATATAAACCCAAATTTATCAAAATGCCACTTAAAAAACACGAATTTTATGAAAGAATCTCGAAATTTTCGTAAA
This sequence comes from Maratus speculifer, assembly GCA_964019185.1. Classification (NCBI taxonomy): domain Eukaryota; kingdom Metazoa; phylum Arthropoda; class Arachnida; order Araneae; family Salticidae; genus Maratus; species Maratus speculifer. The sequence goes on along the minus strand of CAXHSM010000492.1, from coordinate 161,862 downwards.
AAGATCATAAAAAACGGCAATTTCGTTGATAATCGAGGAAAAAAACGCTAAATTCTTTAAAGGATTGCGGGAAAACGCCAAATTTGTCAAAGGGATCTTCAAACTTAATTCTAAGCAAAAACTTCTTTGAAATTCGCAGCAAATTTTCTGAAAAGTTACAGCAGATTGTGTGAGAAATGGGGGGAAGGGGGGGGGGGAATTACTTTGGTTCTGTGTTTTTTCTGCGACCCTTTGACGAAATTTGTGGATTTTTCGCGATCTTTGAACGAAACTATCGGACTTTTTAGGTTTTTTTATGAAATTTGCGAATTTTTCACGGTCTTTTGAGGGAATTTGCAGATTTTTCACGGTCCTTTGACGAAATTTATGGAATTTTCGTGACTCTTTGACAAAAATTGCAGAATTTTTGAGATCATTTGACGAAAGTTGCGATTTTTTTGCGATTTGTGTTTTTTTGCAGGTATTTTGATGATATTTTCGTTTCAACTGTGATCTCCATCCGAAATTTGCTTTTTTTCCCCAAATCTTTGATGAAATTTGTGTTCTTTCACTATTCTTTGACGAAATTCACATTTTTTTTCACGATCTTCAGACGAAATTTGAGTTTTTTCACGATTATCTACAGAAATTCGTGTTTTTTGCGCGAAACTCTAACGATATTTACGATTTTTCTGTGAATGATTTACGACATTGATTTTTTTGGGAGGCGATTTGACGAAATTTGCAATATGTTTTTTTTCTAAATTTCAGGATTGAGGACGATTTTTTTTTCGGAACCGAAAACCTTTGATTTTTGAAAAATACATAGTAGAATCACCTTTGGATCGTTTAACAAATGGAAAATTCGTCAAATGATCGCTTAATAAATGCCAATTGTCACAGTATCGTGTAAAACATCCAAATTTCAACAATGTATCGTGGAAAAAAAGTTAATTTTGTCAAAAGGTCGTTAATAAACGCTAATTTAGTCAAAAGGTTGCTATAAAAAAGCCGCAAATTTCACTGAAGAATCACAAAAAAGACGTGAATTTCATCAGAGGATTGCCAAAAAAATGCGAAACTAGTCAAAAAGCTGCTAAAAAATGCATATATTTCGTTACAGAATCACAAAAAAAGATGTCAATTTAGTCAAGAGTCGCGGAAAAAAAGGCAGCTCCTTGGAAAACAACATGCATATAAACCAGAGTTGCAAAAAAGCCGGCTAAAATTAAAAAAAGCCAGGCCGGTTGTTTTTATTGGTTTTATCCGGGGGTTTTTTGGCCAAAATTGGCCTTTTTGGCCATAATTGGCTTTTATACAATGAAGCATTTTAATTATAAGCTACACATTTTTAAATGTCTTTTAACTAGTTTTAATGATGTGTAATTTGCTTTGAGTTTAACAAATTTATTTATTAAAATGAAAAATTGGGATTTTAATTATGACTCTTTATGAAAAATTGGGTTATAATCCATTTTTTCAATAATGAAGACATTAATACTAGAATAACACATTGATGGAGTTGCTAGTGGTTTATAGTCAGGATTACAAATATAACAGCTAAATTGTAAAATGGCCATATCAAATGCTTTTTTTGATTTACATTGACCTTTAATCCTTCCTTTTTTTCCCCATTTTTACTGTTTTTTAAAATTTAGGAGGACAATGGTTACTTAATTACATATTTTATTACTTTACTAATTTTAAGAGTTATTAAAATGTCATGTTTTATTTCCTATAAATATTTAAAATTGTACATATAAAAAAACAGCATTTCTCACTATTGAAAATAAAAATAGTATTATGAATTATGCATATTTCATAATATATTATATTTTACAAATTATTTCAGTATTCTCAATTAGCATATGCATGAATATATTCCTGCAAGAGGGCATATATGCACTTTTAAATAACAAAGAGCTATTCAAAATTTTACATCGACAATTTTTATTAGAATATTTTTTGTTGTTGTTTAATTTTACATAATTATGTATTAAACTCCTCTCAAATACTGAATGCTTCCTAATTTCTCTTTCAACATCATTCATTCTATGACTTAATCCTTACATACTGACCTGTAAGAATGCTTACATGAATGCTTTGATGTGTTACATTTTGTCATAATTCAATAATTCTTAAGAATGTATAATATAAGTAGAACTATGAAACAGAATTTTAAAACGTAATTTTTAAGTATATTTTCTTTTTTTCAAGATTTATATATTTTTCCAGACATAATGCCTTCACAGTTGACGTCTAGAGGTTATAAAGACTTATTTATTTGAAAAATTAAATAGAAATTTATATTTTTTTAGTAGTAAGTAATTAAAAATGTATTAAAAATAAATCAATCCAAATTTAATATGAATTCGATACAAATTAACACTTTAAAAATAAAAGCCGGCTTTTTCAAATTTTAGCTGGCTTCTTTTAATAGAATAAAAACAAAAAAAGCCGGCCGGCAATCCTAATACAAACATACCTGTTTATTGTTATAGGTATGCTTTTTAATCGGAAATAACGTATACTGAACTAACTTTTGAAAAATGAGATTAACCCGAACCCAACTTGCAGCAATCTACACTCAACCTAAAAGGAAAACAGAGTTTACTAAACCTGAAACAAAAGTAATTAGCACAGGGAGGGAATTCATCCCATTGAAAATTAAATAGACTATATAAAATATTGACTTACTCTTTTATTTAAAATAAAAAACACATTTTGAATAATTATTCCGAGTTGTTGATAAAATTGCTTCAGTGGTATTTTGTCATGTCTGTATTCGTATGATTCTTTAAATAGCACATAAAATTACAGTAGATTTTAAAGATTTTTTTTCTCCCTCCCAAACAGCTAAACTCCCCTCCATTTATTAATGTTGATAGGGAGATTCCCCCTTTTGGAAAATTGAATTTCAAGCCCTGACATTTTCTTTTCATGCTATTTTGACAAAAGCTGAATTTTTACTACAATCATTTGACGAAACTTATTTTCTTTTGCAACCAATGAACAATGTTGATGTTTCTTATCGCTCATTTCTTGAAGTTCCAGGTAGTTTATCGCTAACGATTGGCAAATTTCCATATTTTTTAATAGAAACTACCAACATTTTTCCTGAATAGTTAAACCCTCAAAATTCAAGTTTTTATTTACTTATTTATTTATTTTTTTTTTCTTGATGAAATTCACAATTCTGTTCCGTGACCAATTGAAGATAATCACTATTTGTTTGTGATATTTCTGACAAAATATCCAATATTTTCCAACGATAGTCTGAAAAAATTAATTTTTTTTTTTTTTTTTTTTTTTTTTTTTTTTTTTTTTTACAACCGCTTCATGAATTAGTTTAAAAAAAATCCATAAAAGGAAAAAAAGTGCAGACCTCCAAGAAATTTATTTGGTATTTTAAGCTCTACATCTGTACTGGCAATATTTCTGACATTTTTCACCTTTTCACTAATTAATTCAATTTTCAACACTAACCACTGGGTTCATATAGATATGTTTTTTAAATGCTGGAGTTTATTTTTGAGAGAAATAGTAGTCCTAAATAGCGATTACAGTAAGCTCCCTCAAATTAGCACAGCTTAGGACCGTAGGTTGTGCAGGTTTTAGAATTTTGTAGATTTCATGTTTTGTTTACATTTTGAAAACCATAATTTCAATGTAACTATGAAACTGAGTTTATAATGAATGCTTACAATATAGTAAAATATTAAAATAATTAAGTAAAGTAATAAACTAAAATGAAAAAATTCTTTGTTATTTTTTTTAATGTTAAAATATTAAAAGCAAAGGTCCAGTAAATAATCAATAATGTATAATTAAAATATTCATTATAAAGATAAGATACATTTTTCCTAAATTGTTCAATGAAACTTGTCTGAAAGGTGCACTACTAATTCACATCAAAAACATAAAATAAGGAATTTTTATTTCAGGTTTAGTCAGACTAAAAATCAAAAAAAGCTTAATTAATGCATGAATACATTTGACTAAAAGATTGTGATTACCAGTGATACCGGCAATCAGTGTTGAATCCAGGAAATGGCCAACTATGCTAAATTAATCACCTGAATTAAACTAATAAATAAATTTAAACTAAATATCAATAGAATTGAATTATAACTTCAAATTTCGATCAAAAGAAAATAATAATACAACACAAACTTACTTTGTTTATGCCAGAAAAAATTCTATCGAACCGAACACAGCCATACTTCGGAAGGCGGGAAGGGGCTTCCGGTTTTGGCGCTTGGAGGGAGAACAGTTGAGTTGAGAAATTCTTGGACTGAGCATGCGTTAGCAGCAATTTCGTTCACTTCGGAAATTAAACCGAAAATTTCGGAAAGCTTTCCAATTTTTTAGGAAAGTTGAAACAGCTCTGACATATCAGGTAGTATCGGGAAGGTTCCTGTTAATTTGAATAACGTTCCAAAAATTTTTTACAGTGTAGGATGTAGTTCGTCCACTGTTGGGAATCAACCGGGGTATTATTGCCAAGGATTGGCGTTATTACCCCGGTATACGTAATGCGCAGAACATTTTAAACTAGATATTATCTCGAGAAGATATCCAAAATTTTCTACACCATTTTGAAAGTACATAAAATGCACTACAAATTTATGAAATAAGCAAAATATTTCCGGATAAAAAAAATAGTCTTTATAGTCCGGGGTATTATTGCCAAGGATTGGCGTTATTACCCCGGTATACGTAATGCGCAGAACATTTTAAACTAGATATTATCTCGAGAAGATATCCAAAATTTTCTACAACATTTTGAAAGTACATAAAATACACTACAAATTTATGAAATAAGCAAAATATTTCCGGATAAAAAAAATAGTCTTTACATCACAAAACGTATCTCGCAACTTTTAAATCAAGCGTTAATTTTAGTTGCTTTTAAAAGCAATAAGACCTACAAATAGAGCAAATTAACTTTAAACTGTTTTTTGCGATTTATATGACTCAAAACTCTTCTGCCCAGAGCACATGGGTGTCATTTACCAGATTATTTCATAATTATGCATAATATTAGTACTTGACGTTATTACCACGCCTGGCGTTATTACACCAGAACACCTTATAATGATATACAATATATATATATATATATACATATATATAAATTGAATAAAGGTTATTTCTAAAGTATTTATCTTCATAATGAATTCCGGAGTACCTTTTGCTTTGTCTTTACCTTAAAAAATGCCTGAGATATAGGAGTTTGAATTTCTAATGTAGGTGACTTAAAAAAAAAAATCAATGTGCCCGCGACAGCACTTGTATATATTAATCGATTTCAATATGAGTGTGCATGTGCACATGAATTAAGATTTCGACCAAGCTCATTGGTTTGTTTTATCCATCATGTTGCTTTAAAATGGCATACATTTCATGATATTGTGGAATTTGGCGACTCTCTAAATCGCTTAAAATAAAACCAGGTTGAATAAAATGTGACTAATTTCTAAAAATTCATATTAATATTCAGTATCTACAAAAACTAGTATTCGATATTATAAAATCGGGTCCCACTAATTTGAGCTTCGTATGTTTGAATAATATAACTTAATTTAAAATAAGTAAAGAAATAATAAATTATATGAAAGCTACCTCTTCCTCCCGGCACTGCCGGAAGGACTTTTTGTTTTACATCGTGGCTCAAGTATCCCCATGAGAGGGATACTTGAGCCAAGGTGAAGGAATACTTGAGTCACTACGGAAAAATACCTACAAAAGTAATGTTTTTCACTTTATTTTTGCACAAATATTTTACATAATGATAAATTAAGATGCATAAAGTCCTTCAAAACCAATTGTGAAAACAAAACTAGTAACACGATCATTTTTTGTAGTGATAATTGGTGGTCGAAGGATCATTTCACCTTGGGTTTCATCGATAATAGCAACATCCGTTGGTCACCATTTAAATTTGGAATCTGCAATTCTTCGAGCAAATTTCATGTTCAATCAATAACAGAGGTTACAATTTCAATATGCAATATTTAATCGTAATATAATATATTAAAAAATAAATATTATAATATTTTGGCCCTAACTAATTAAAATATTAGAGATTATGACCTGTAAAACGGTTTAAAAACGCAATTTTAATGTACCTACGTTCTAACGTGCCTACGTACGCTGAACTAAAAATTTAGTTCAGCTCTATGCATAACTTCATACATTTTTTGGTGTAAAATGATGAAATTGGACTCAGACATCGCGATTATATCACGGTTTTTTTTTTCAAATTCAGGGAGCGTCTGCTGATCATAGCCAAACATTTACACAAATAATGTGGATTAATTCTATGCATAACTTCATACACTTTAAGTCGGTATAATATTGAAAATGGCTCAAAAATTGCTATTGTAGCGCCTACTTACGGTGGATTTTTTTCAAATTCAGGGAGGACTAATTAGTCTTAGCCAAACACTTACAAAAAAAATTAGTTCAATTCTATGCATAAATTCATACACTTTTCGGTGGTACAATATTGAAAATGGCACAAAAATCGCTATTGCAGACCCCTTTTGGCGGATTTTTTTTTTTTTTTTTCAAATTCAGGGAGGACCAACTAGCCCACACTTACGCAAAAAATTTGGATCAATTCTAATCATAACTTCATAGATTTTTAGGTGGTAAATTATTGAAAATTGCGCAAAAATCACTATTGCAACGCTCCCTTCCGCCCTAATATTTCAAAATTGAAGGAAGACCTGCTTGCCACAGCTGAAAAATTCTCAAAAAGTTTGGTTCAGTTCTATGCATATCTTCATATACTTTTCGATGGTGCAATGGCAACATACGGACACACACACAGAGACAGACATTTTGTAAAGACATGTTTTTGGAATCTCTGACCCCTAAAACGTGTACATCCGTCAAAAACCGCAAGTCGAAAAAATTTCGATTACAATACTTTCTTCTATTGAAGATAGAAGAAAGTAAAAATAAACAAAACGATAAAATTACTTTCTAATAATTCTATCGTTTTGTTTAATATTTTTTATTTATATCGAAAAACTAAAGATGTTTAAAAGTTAAAATTTAATAGAGACAGATCATAGACTTTAACATTCGATATAATGATATAAATATTTTTTATATTGTTCACGAAACAATGTAAGTCTATATTGCTATTTAAGAAAAAACTCCTATTTTTGTCATTAATGTTTACCTTTAAATTTGTAGCAAGATACTATTGTTTATTTCGAGAACTGACAAAGAGGAAAAACATTTCGTGACGGAAAATTCAAGAAGAAGCAAACAAGAAACATGTGCACCCAAAGAACTGAAGTTTTAGCTTGTATAATATTGTCAATGACTTTATTTATTCTTTTTTCAGTTAAATAAATCATTAACTTGTTACGAAGAAATGCTACGGAAATTTCTTAACTTGTCAGATTAGTATTCCAAATCGATTTTCAGGAAGATCTAGTTAGGAAGTGGAAAATTTAAGTTGAAAAAAATGAAAAAAAAGTAAATTCTAAAATGTCTTCAGACAATATAATATATTTTTTAATTGCTCATAAAGGTGTTTTTTGCAGATTATGAAGGAATCAATGGGAAAGACCGATCTATCACAGGTTAAAATTAGCTTTGTGTTCAACTTCACATGACAGTAAATTCTTTTAGTATAAGTATAGTACTAAACTTTGGTATTACTGGTATAAAGCATTTTATTTTATAACAGTATTATGTACATAAACAATTAATATTATTAAAACTTTGTATACATTTCTAAAATTTCTATACTTTTATATATTTGCAATGAAAAGACATCTTCGAAGGCATCCTTTTGTTTAAGATTACGTATCTAATATCCTATTAGGGATTTCTAGAAAACTCCTTCAGATTCTGAAAACCAAATTTTTCACCTAATGTCGTTAAATATGGCGACATTCTTTCATTTAGGACTAAGAATATTTCCCGTTCAGATTAGTAATCTTAGCAGTTGATTTTTTCACTAAATCTCGCGAATTTCACCAATATTTAGCCAAATTAGGTCAAACCTTACCAATTTTGAGACTTTGCTTTCTTCTGACTATTCAACAACTTAATAACTGTTTCAACCTTCATTCCCATTGAGATACTTTGAGCGGTAGTGATCCCAAAATTATCCACTAATCGAATTTTTCTCTAACATGTGACTCAAAAGCTTATGATGCAATATTTTGTCAAATTGTTAGAGCCGTTTTCAAGTCAAATTTATATGCACACATGTGCAAGATTTAATCCTATTATAATAAATAGTATGTAATTTGATTTCATTATAGTACATGGTAAACCAAGCCTGTCTCGGTAGCTTTTTATACTCTTTTATTTAACTCACCGTTAGTTTTTGTATGTGAAGACGGAGTTTTGTAACCAATTTTTATCCCTTTTCTTGATATGCTGGAATTGTACACAGCCCTCAGCAAAAAATGGCATAGGATTTTTTATGGAAACATATGGTTTTATATGGAAAATCATAAAAATTTTATGTCATTATGTGTAAATATCTGTATTCATATGGTAAATATCCTTCTTTCCATGGTATTCCATAGTAAGTGTTTTGTATGGTATTATGTATGGTAGTTGGTAGTGTATAGTAAAGCTTATGGTAAAGTTATAGGGCAATAAAATGTACTATATTCAGTGGTGTTCCATAGTGAGATCATAGGTAAAATCATATAATATTTGCTTGTATCATAAATTGTATGGTATACCATAGCATGAGATATGGTAAAATCATATGCTATTTTGTAGGAGTTCTTATGTCAATTATCTCTATTTTAAAATTGAAACTATTCCAAATTAAAATCCCTTCATTTTCTGTAATTAAAGCACATGCTCCCGTATTTTTTTTCTTCCCTTTCTCCCTCTCTTATTTGTGAAAAAGATTCCCTTAAATTTCTCATACTTAAATATAAAAAAATACACCCCTGTCCCATTAAATAAATAAATAAAGATAAAAAATAAAAGCTTTTTTAGTTGTAAAGCTTGATTCCCACGAAAGCAGTATAATTGTAGTGAAAAGCAGCAAGTTTTCACTTAAATTGGACTACACATAGATCCATTGTAAACCAAGGTTGCTAAAAAAAATAAAAGTATAGTTTTATGACCCGGGCGCGGAATTGGAAATGTCACTTTCTGGAAAGAACACAACAGGTTTTTAAATGCTCCCTTTTCATAATATCCCCAAGACAAGAGACCTCCCTGAATTATGCATTACTGTAGTGAAATTTTATGGCCATCGTAAAAATGGGAAACCGAACAATGTATGTATTTGCTTGGGAATTGCGGACGCGAAAATGCACCTGCTCTTTTAAAAAAGGGTGAGTATACCACGTGGTTTGATGTTTCTTATTGCCTTATTTGGGTACGAATCCGTTCAAAGGTGTGTAATCCAATCAGAATCAACTCTCTGGTGCCAATGAAAAGGAGGAATATCCCTGGACTTAAACAGGAAACCCCGTAGAAATAAACTGGTTTTAAGCATTGGAATATAGTAGATTCATTCAAAAAAAAAAAAAAAAAAGATTTTGGATCGGAGGAGGTGAGCGAAGTCGCTGGAAATTTTCCACCCCCTCGAAAAGGGGGAGGGATGGAAAGGGATGAAAGCCGAAGTTTTTTAAAAAAGAGATGAGAGTAGTAATAGAAAGGATTTTCGAAGCAAGAGGAACTTCTTAAAAACTTTGGTCCCATGAGGGGACACCTTTTAAATCTACAGCTTGAGAAGTCCACGAGGTGTCTTGGAAATTTTAACAATTTGAGGGGCAAGCAATTGCGTTCGAGTAATTCTGAACTCCCACCGGAAATTTGTAAAAAAGTTACATCAAAAAGAGGAAAAGCAATTTCACGACTGTTTTCCACCAAAGTTAGAAAAGTAAAATTTAATAAAATTTCTCTGGTGTGAATCTTCATCAATCGTAGGTGGTATATAATATATACCGCCGCCCCTCAAGGGGTTAAAGATTTCTTCCTTCAGCACTAGCAGACCTTGGGTCGCTAATGGTCTACGTTCGTCGACGTTTGAAAAAGATATTTTGAGAAGTTATCTATCCGACGTTGCGGAAATTTGAATGATGTTGCCCCGCCATTTGCATTAGTCAGACGAGAATTCCCGGTGTGGAAAGAAGGGATTTTATTAGGCGAAGGTAGCCGAATTCCGTCCTAACCCATCGGTCTTCCTGTTAGTTCTCTGAAAAACCGTTAGAGGAAACATAGACCTGTGAACTTTCTTCATGGACGTTTAGTACAAGTGGACTACAAGGATTGATTCTTCGCTAATTCGATCGCCCAAACCGAACATGGAGAAAATACCAGCAGTTAAGTTGTGAGGGACTGACCTTTGTAATAAAGGCACTCTAGCATTTTTGAGATCGTGACGTCAATGATTTAACATGTGTAAGCGTGAAAGCGACATCTATCTTCTCTTTTACTTTAAGTTTCTAGAGCGTGTGTGTCTCTTTCGGATTCTACAATTATGTCGCGGTTAGTAGTAATACGTAAATTTGTAATATCTCAGTTTGCAGCATATAAAAGCTTGGAATTTGAGTGTGTGTGAGAGTGTGTCTAGCTGCATTAGCCAGCTAGTGGCGTCTAGCAGTGTGTGTCTAGCGGCATTGGACAGCTAGTAGTGAATCTAGAGCAAGCGATATCAAATATTAGCGAGCCTCCAGTGAGTTGACAAGGAGTTTTGGAATTCGATTCGAGAAGTTGGCCGGTGGTAAGAAGTTAATAGTAATTACGTTGACTATTTCAAAGTTAATAAAGAATATATATACAACCACGGGCTGTATAATAAGATTTTATCTAGCAGCTTAGCCGACATATAGCTGAGAAGTAATCCGAAGTACCCCGATTGAGTTAGTGCCGGAGCTGTGAGTATGAGTTTAACCTTTTAGTACTGTTATCAGTTGTTAAAATTACAGAACTGCTCCACGGTCCTTGAGCCCTAATCGTTTTAAATAAACTGTTTTTATCTTATGTTCTGAGTTATGTCTGCATTTAACCCCCAGTACGAGCACCCAACCGTTACAAAGTCATTATCTATAATCTGATATCCGAATCAAGTCTGGAAGTCATGCCTTCAGGAACAGATTTGTGCTTTAAAATGACGAGATAGCAAATAGTCCTAAGCTTATCTCATTCAACAACCATAGATATCATGTCATTATGGCTGAAGGTAAGAAAGTTCTATTCTTTTGATTTGTAAAGTAATTGTTTATTGCCTTCATAAATATATATATTTATACATCAAGTACTGTTAATTATATAAATACACTGAGAGGTATTGGATTTCATTCCTTTTATCTTGTAAAACAAAGTAAATATATGCTTCCTGTTACTTTATACTCTTTCCCTTTTTTTATTATAATAATGGAGCTTAAGTAATTTTAATTCAAGTTAATATTTTTTTATTAATTAAATTTTACCTGGGTATAGAATATTTGGATTAAATAAGCATATGCTCAATTTTGTTTTACCTTATCCTTGAATCAAAGTAAACTAACCTTTATTTTTTTTTAACAATTGTCTTAGATTGAGGTCTTAAATAAAGTGCTTACTCAAATACTAATATCTACCTAAGGAGTTCAATATAAATTTAGATGAGTTAATTTTATGTTTACTCTGTAAAATTCCTTTTTATAATTTTAATTTAAAATGAAAATATATAATTGATTACTTTTCAAAAATTTATATATATATATATATATATATATATATATATATATATATATATATATATATATATATATATAAGAAAGAAAAATATACCCAGGAAATCTCTAACTAAATTGCTCATAAAGACTTTCTGTTTAATTTACATGAAATAAAAAAAAGAGTTAGTAAGCTATATGCTGGTGAGTTATAGGCCTCCTGATTGGAGAGGTTACAGCCACTAACATAACTACACTTACATTAAGTCATTTTTGGTAAGGGTCATTACCAACCGAGATTCATGGGTGTTGAATCTACAGGTATAAGCAAAACACGTGATCGTAACTTCTAGAACGGGTGAAATTTACTCAAAAATAAAAAAAAAGTTAATAACTAAATAACAAAATAAATGATTGAGTAAATAAATAAATATTTGTTGGTTTGCGTTGTGATTTAAGCTGCCCCCCCTCGTGTGAAGTCAGGACTAATCTAAGCGTTAAACACTTGGACACTCAGAAGTCCGATCCTGTAAATCAACATTAGTGAATAATAATAAAAAAAGTAATTAAAGAAAAGGAGTCTACTCGATGTTAACTGGGAGTAATCCCTAAAGGAATTAACACGAATTTAGGATTAACATAATACAAATTTATTTACATTATTTTACATTTATTTACAAAAGATAGAAAATATTATAATACCCATTAGTTAACAGGTGTTTTTTCACACTTTTCCGAATATTAATTCACATCAATGAAAAATTAATTCTGTACAATATTCAAAAAAAAAAAAAAAAAACCAAATACATTTAATTTAGGACTCGTTCTCATACTCTCGACGACCTCCCTAACCATTGGAAAAATTTACATAGTGGAGAAATTTAAATTGCATACCTGGAGCAACTTCAGCATACTCTGCGAGGTCAGGACTAGTCTAAGCGTTCCTGTCCGAGCCGTCGACGAATCTCAGTCATCTGCATAGTCCAAGGCGATGGGCATCTCCTTTCAGCGGTCCGTCCGGCATGTGGGATACTGGGCATCTATATCTGAAGTAGGCGCATATCGAAAACTACTGCACGCTGTCAGCACCGCATCCCGAATGCATCTGTGAGAGCAACCTTTTTTTTCCTCTCTTCGAAAAAAGACAGGGGCCTAAAAATACTTGTTTTCCCCCTCCTCTTGACCCCAACCAATTGCATTGGAATCTGGTAAAGATGAGGCCTTGCTTCTCTGGGGGGCGTAAAGTTCCCAAGGTCCACTTTGATCTCTCTTCTTTCAGACCTCCTTGTAGTTTTATGGGCTGGTCATTGTACACCCCATAAATTTACAGGTATTTGCTGTCCAAATGCATTTATTTAATTGCACAGTCCTGCTTTTAAAATGGTCATAAAACTTGGGAGGTCCCTCGAGAATCCCATGAGAACATTTTTTTTATGCTTAAGCAATATGCGTACGTACAGTAATAAAATAAACAAAAATAAAAATACATAAAGTATCAGTCTTTGTGCTTGAAAAAACTAGGTGGTCCTTTTTCTGACCACCATCCTCCCCTCCGACAGAGATAGCTGAAAGCCTCGCTTTCGCTATTGGAAGAAGAAAAGAATATATATATATAACACATAGAGTTTGAACTATCAGGACTAGGTGTAAAACTTGTAGAACGTCCTTAATGTCAATTTCTATAGAATGTCCTATACATTATTTTACTGGAGCATATGCACGAATGTTCAATATTACTTTCCATATTATTGTCCTTCCATCATTTTGGAACAAGGATGTATTTTCTGTTAATCTCCAGCAACATGAGGTCCTTTCCTGCACCTCATTCCCCACTATGTATGAGAAATTTGAAAAACACTTTTTTGGAAAAAAAAAAAAAAAAAAAAAAAAAAAAAAGCCAAATTTGTTACAAAGCCAATCAAATTTTGGAAGGAAAAAAAAATTACAGCCTAAAATCCTATAAGTTGAAAATAGTATAAGACTGGCACATACTTTTACACTGGAATTACTACAGTCATGTCTTAATTGGTAGCCCTACGACACAGATTATCAAATGAATAAAAGATAGCATAAAATGATAATCTAGAAGAACAGATTATTATACAACACAAATACAATATCATTAATATTTCAAACGTTTTTATGTATATATATATATATATATATATATATATATACTAGTTAGTTTATACAACTCTTGGATATAAATAAATATTATAAAATAATCACCACATTACAATATCATTATATAATATGAGGTAGAGGCTGCATTAATCCGCCTCTATATATATCAATTACAACTATGGCTATTGTACCCTAAGATATAACAGGACGATGTCTCTTCTATCCCTTAAACCAGAGAGAATTCCTCTCCCCTAAGGAGAACGAAGAGCAACTCCCGACATGGAGATATCTTTACCAAATGAGGGGTTGAATCACCCTTCTCCCCTCCTCGTTGTCAAGGTAACTAAGGAGCATCCGAAGATGCGTTCGCCTCTCCTCCTCTTTCAAGGAGCGCAGCCACTGTCTCGACCAGGTAGCATGGTACCCAGTTCCATTCGGCTATTTCGGCCATTCGGCTGACCTTTAAATTTGCGCATATTTAAAATCAACCTGCACAATTGCGTCAGTTACTCTCCTGTCCCTTATAAAATTACAGTCAATTTATTTTCGAAAATACTACCCGTATACCTTGAGTCCAACAAAAGACTAATGAAAGCGACTTTATTGTTTTTATATTGGAACGATTGTATTTTACTGTTTTGATATCTTTTACGTGCTATAATTGTAACCCAATTATGTTTTACTTTTTATTTTATTTTATTTTATTTCATTTTATTTTATTTATTTATTTATTTTTTTATTTTTTTATTTTTTTTATTTTTTTATTTTTATTTATTTATTTATTTATTTTTTTACTTAAAAATAGATGGGAAAAGAGAAAAAAAAATGTTAATAAAAATTGGCAATACTGGATGAGATATCGAGGAGTCACCTTTGGCCTCAGGTGTAGTAAAATAGTACAGTGTTCCCTTGATTGACCAGCAACCATGAAACTTGAAAGAAAGAAGAAAGAAGGAAAAAAAAAACCTCCTCGACTAACCCATCACAATTATTCTATAATTTAAGTATTTTAATTATCTATGTAAATCAATTGTACCTGTCTTTCAAAATAGACACAGGAAAAAAATTCAAATTACTAACCTTTAAGAATAAACAAATATTTACTGTCTATAATATTGTAAGATTTAGTAAGGGAAAAATTATATATATTTTTTTTAGTCTTAGGTATTTATTGAAATTCCTGTTAAAGCACAATATATCATATTATTAGTAAGTAATTCTATTAAGACAGAAGAGATAAAAATTATCCAAATAATCCATGCCCCTCCCCCGAAAAAACACGAAAGTAAAAACAGCTTTCTTTTCAAATATATATCTATCGTTTATCAATACTCTTTACTAAAACAATTCACGCTATATACTTATGGTAAATTTATACATAATTATCACATTATTTGCTCAGAAATCCGATATCAACATCAGTATTTTAATATCAAAATATCACACCATAAATGTGTGCAGTACATTTTGAGATTTATAAAGCCAACGGAGAGCACTTCCTACCTGACGACATCTTTGCATAAAATAGCGCTCCATCCCCTATCCCTTTGTAAAAAAAACCAAAACAAACGGGTTTCGCTACTCTCCCTACTACTGTAGGAGCGAATTTCAGGGTCAACGAATCGAAGCGCTATGACGTAGTCGAATTGGTTAGTTCATTTGCATAAAAAAACAAGCTGACTCTTCTTGTCGGAGGGAGCGTACGGAGTGAGCGAGAGCAGGGGTCGCTGAATCCGTCCACATAAAAAAAGAGGATCGTACGAATTTGGTTTCTATTACGGTGCTGGGTGTCTTCTGCCACGCACTAGTTATGTAATTACTAATATCTACCCTAGATCCTGCCATCGTTAAAATTAGTTCATTCATAAAAAACTAAGCAAGATTTTTTTTTTTTTTTTTTTTTTTTTTTTTTTTTTTACATAGCATTTTTGAATAACGTTGGGATTTATATACATATTAAAATTATCAATTCCTCCTAATGCTCATCTGTACGAAATGTCTATTCGTTTTGAGTATAGTTTTCTTCCGTTCTAGATGAGTCAATTTTAGCCTTTGGGTGAAAAAGCTGTGTGATATGTCGTGTCTAAGTGTCTAAGATCGAAATCTTCTATACTGAGTTCTGTTTCCCGTAGTTTTCGTACCTCTTCTAAACTCAAATTATTTATTTCGTATAGAGTACCATTTTCTATATCATTTAAATCTTTCTCTGTTTTGAAAATAACCTCTGAATCAATATTTCCCATTTTTGTGTTCTTCTGTAAAACAATTTTTTTTTGTATCATTATTTTTCAGAATTATATTAATGGTATTGGTATTCGTTACATGATGTATAGAGTTTCCGCAGAGAAGTCCCCTTTTGAGATCTACTGGTTCGAATAGAATTGTCGTTTCCGGATTTAAATTCTCAGACAGTATTAGTGAAACAATTTTTTCACGCCCCGGTGCTATAAATATTCTATTCGCTAACTTAGCTGTAACTTTCTTCCTATTATTATTATTTATTTTTTTTACTCTTATATCATTATTTTCCCTTTCCGATTGCTCTGCTATGGTCGATACGTTAACTGGACAAGTATTTATTCTATGATCTCCGTTATGTAATGGAATTTTTGTATTTTTTACAATTAAACAACTTTGTTGTAGATCAAGAATCATATGGTTATTTTTTAAATAATCATAGCCTAATAAAACTTTGTAATTTCCTTTAAAATTCTCATTAGTTACGTAGAAAGTGCCGATTGTAAATATATTATTGAGCTTAAAAGTTATCTTAACACATTTTTTGAATGGGATGTTTCCTCCATCGAAAGTATTTATTCGAATTCTATTACCTAAAAATTTCATTTTGACCTTTTTCTCTTTTAAGGTATTAAATAAATCATTTGAGATCAAAGAAACTGCTCCTCCACTATCGATTAACCCGTCGACATTAATTCCTTCAATTTGGAAATTAATAATCGGAAGATTATTTATCCATGCACTCCTTACACTAGCGATAACTCGTGTATCTGGGGTACTGTTCGGAGGCATTTCATCACTAATTACAGTCCCCCTTTTCCGTTTCCCGAGCGTGAACCCCTTTTTTGATAATTTTCATTTTTATCAGAGGTATTGTTTTCATATTTATTCCCTGCTCTTCTTTTATTTTGGTGATTTTTCCAATTTTGCTGATTATAATCGTCCGACGATTGGTTTTGGAAATTTCCCCCGAAATTCGGGTTATTCGCACCCGCATTCTGCATAACGCAGTTTTGAAAGCCACTATAAGGATAAAAGTTTGGAGCGAAGTGTTGTTGTGTCGGAAGTGGTGGTGTAGGAAAGGGAGCGTTGGGGTAAGAGAATTGTTGAACGGGAGGTGGTGTGACGTGTAGAGGGGTAGGGGAATTTCAATTTGGCATATATCCATACCCTTGAAAGTTTCCTGCAAAATTTCCCGCTGATGCGCCCGGAAACTCTAATTGTTTGAACTTAGGAAAAATCGGTCGCAAATTATTTCGGTGAAATGTTTGGTTAGAATTTTTATAACGACAATCCTGTACTGTGTGGTTTGTACGTTTACAGATGTCACAATATTTTTCTTTATCAGAACTGTTTTTTTTCTCTTTATTTTGTTGTGCTAATTTTAAATTTTCTAATTCCAGTTGTAGTTTTGCCATATTTTCAGCTTGCAATTTATTTTGTTGAATTAAATTTTGACAAAATTCAGTAGTATCATTTCTATTTATATTATTTACTTCTGCAAAATTTGTAGAGTTTATTGCCGCCTCTATAACTCGAGCTGTTTCAGTTGCTTCGTTGAAAGTTTGGATATCTTTTTTTCGGATTTCAAAAGCGATGTCGGATTTAACAGCATCGGTAAATTTATGCAATTTCATAAGTTCGAAAAGTTTTTTAGCATCATTTTTGTTTGCTAAACCAGAAATTTCAAAAACCTTTGCCGCTTCGATGTTAAAACGAGTAATAAAGTCGTTAATAGTCTCTGTTGGACTTTGTTTTAGCTTTGAAAAATTGTCATGAGCTTCTCCGAAAGAAAGTTTTGAGCCAAAAATATTCCTCAATTTTTCTTTAAATTTTTCATAATCAGTTTCGGAGTGTAACTCAGCATCAGCCTGCAATTTTTCGCGGGCTACGCCTGTTAGCTTTGACTTTAATATGACTAATCTTATTTCTTTAGCAATATTAGCATGAGTAGCTGCTTCTTCAAACTGAGCAATATAAAAGTTAATGTTAGTCTCCTTTTTAGCGTCAAACGCCGGAATATAATTAATTAAGTTCTCCATAATGGAATTTTTCTTGGGAATATTTTTAATTTGGGATTTTTGAAGACGTGTTTTCGCTTCACCTAAAAATGTGTTAAATTGTTTTGGGGTACGTCTGCCTCTATTCGAATATCTACCTATAAAATACCAATAGAGATTTCATTTTTTTTGTAAACCTCAGTAGTTATAAAACAAATATATACTATTTAAATACTATCAAAACATATATATAGTATACACAAATACTTTTTCTCTATTCGAATATCTAGCCATAAAATACCAATAGAGATTTCATTTTTTGTAAACCTCAGTAGTTATAAAACAAATATATACTATTTAAGTACTATCAAAACATATATAGTATACACAAATACTTTTTCTCTATTCGAATATCTAGCCATAAAATACCAATAGAGATTTCATTTTTTTGTAAACCTCAGTAGTTATAAAACAAATATATACTATTTAAGTACTATCAAAACATATATATAGTATACACAAATACTTTTTTTCCTTTTACATACATATTTCAATATAACTTCTCATGACTGTGTTAACAACTATGTGCCAGCGATATACTTGGCATCGAGAATATGGAATTTGTCCTTGCAGCGAGAAGAAAGAAATAATAATAATAATAATAATAATAAATCTACTGTATAAATATAAATAAAATATGCTGAAATGTTAGAAAGTTTAATTTAGAGTTATTTAAAATTTTAAACATCGAGTAGAAAATACATAATATCTCAACTAAAAAAATATATATATAACAAAATGGAAATATTTACTATAACTAATAATACTAGAAAAAAAACCCTATTGTAACCATATAACAAATAATAAAATAACCTAGGCCCTTAAGAGGTCTGGCACCAAAAGAATTCCCGGTACTAATGCTGGTGAGTTATAGGCCTCCTGATTGGAGAGGTTACAGCCACTAACATAACTACACTTACATTAAGTCATTTTTGGTAAGGGTCATTACCAACCGAGATTCATGGGTGTTGAATCTACAGGTATAAGCAAAACACGTGATCGTAACTTCTAGAAGGGGTGAAATTTACTCAAAAATAAAAAAAAAAGTTGATAACTAAATAACAAAATAAATGATTGAGTAAATAAATAAATATTTGTTGGTTTCCGTTGTGATTTAAGCTGCCCCCCCCTCGTATGAAGTCAGGACTAATCTAAGCGTTAAACACTTGGACACTCAGAAGTCCGATCCTGTAAATCAACATTAGTGAATAATAATAAAAAAAGTAATTAAAGAAAAGGAGTCTACTCGATGTTAACTGGGAGTAATCCCTAAAGGAATTAACACGAATTTAGGATTAACATAATACAAATTTATTTACATTATTTTACATTTATTTACAAAAGATAGAAAATATTATAATACCCATTAGTTAACAGGTGTTTTTTCACACTTTTCCGAATATTAATTCACATCAATGAAAAATTAATTCTGTACAATATTCAAAAAAAAAAAAAAACAAATACATTTAATTTAGGACTCGTTCTCATACTCTCGACGACCTCCCTAACCATTGGAAAAATTTACATAGTGGAGAAATTTAAATTGCATACCTGGAGCAACTTCAGCATACTCTGCGAGGTCAGGACTAGTCTAAGCGTTCCTGTCCGAGCCGTCGACGAATCTCAGTCATCTGCATATTCCAAGGCGATGGGCATCTCCTTTCAGCGGTCCGTCCGGCATGTGGGATACTGGGCATCTATATCTGAAGTAGGCGCATATCGAAAACTACTGCACGCTGTCAGCACCGCATCCCGAATGCATCTGTGAGAGCAACCTTTTTTTTCCTCTCTTCGAAAAAAGACAGGGGCCTAAAAATACTTGTTTTCCCCCTCCTCTTGACCCCAACCAATTGCATTGGAATCTGGTAAAGATGAGGCCTTGCTTCTCTGGGGGGCGTAAAGTTCACAAGGTCCACTTTGATCTCTCTTCTTTCAGACCTCCTTGTAGTTTTATGGGCTGGTCATTGTACACCCCATAAATTTACAGGTATTTGCTGTCCAAATGCATTTATTTAATTGCACAGTCCTGCTTTTAAAATGGTCATAAAACTTGGGAGGTCCCTCGAGAATCCCATGAGAACATTTTTTTTATGCTTAAGCAATATGCGTACGTACAGTAATAAAATAAACAAAAATAAAAATACATAAAGTATCAGTCTTTGTGCTTGAAAAAACTAGGTGGTCCTTTTTCTGACCACCACTATAATTCAATTAGAAAGATAAATGAAAACGTTCCCACTATACCATCATAGGCCAATGCCATTACTTTCTTTATAGGGTGTTTGTTCATAAATATTATTGGTATTTTAGCTTGTTCTGGAAATTTGTCTTTTGTGGCTCTCTGTATAACTGAGTGATTTCAGGTTTCTTTTCTCTTCCTTAAATTTGTTTATTAAATATTCATTACTCTCCCTTAGTTATTTAAATGTTTGTAACACCCTGTAAAACAGTAATGGTAAAGTTGGGATTCTCTGTTACATATTTATAAATATATTGAGATCTAAACCGGTTGAGAATCTTGTTGTTCCATTCATAAGTTGCCTCTATTATTTTGTTAATATGCAAAGTGAGAATATTATAATTAATTTTTAAATTACCTTTTATTATTTGCATTACTGTGATTTCAGACTAATCCTTTACTTTCTAAATTTATTTTAAATGTTATCTATGGAGTTTACTTTAAATTCAATTATCTTTTAACAACAAAATTCATGAAGTTGGAAACCTAGTTCAGGTCTCAATTAATTTAGTAATTAAAAAGGTAAAGCAATCAAATCAATAAGTCAGTAGTTTATTAAAATGATCATTTTTAATTGATATTTATGCTTTATAATAATTGATAAATGATGTGTAGGATTCCAAATTGAAGTAACTAAAATTTGTAGCAGGGGACCCCAATAGTTTGTTTGTACCATAAATTGTATGTTATTATAATTTTTTAAATAATCATCTGTTATACTAGAACTTACTCAGACTATTCGAAACACTTTTGCGGTTTTTAATTAAAAAGTTTCTAGACTACTTAAATTTTGCAGTTTTTACTGAGCACATGAAAAGCGTCTTCAAATTTTACTCATATAGGCAATGTTTGTTTTTTAATTTGCAGTCACGTCTTGAGTCAGTCTTGACTGATTATGAAGCGTCATAAGTAACTGTCACTTTAATTCAGTCATAATCTTCGCTGATTATGACTGAAATATAAACAATAAAGTTTATAGCAAAAAAAAAAAAAAAAAGAGCTGAAATCAATGAGTAATACTTAAATTTCCAAAAGAAGAAACCAGATTTTCAAAATATAGATAGTTTCAGTTCAGCCGAATTTTCAGCAGCATTTTCGCCGAAAACGAAATTGAATTTTTGATCGATCTCAAATTATGATAACAAGAAATAATAGTAATTATTATTTTATTCTTATATATTTTATATATGTGAGTGTGTATACGTTATAAATAAAAAAAATCTTATGGCAGAAATAAAATGTTTTTTAAAAAGTATATATTTGACATATTTTCTATAAAATTCTAACAGCGATTAAGGGGGTCCGGAACACATTCTAAAAAAATTACTGCATTAAAAAGTTCTCTGTTTTTTATGCTTATAATGACGTTTAAATCATGTTTCAATCATAATTAGAAGAGGAAATAATATTATTTTCGTTTTGGTTTGTTTTCAAAATCTTGCTTTCTAACAATGATTGTCCTTGTGTAACTCCTTGTGAAAATGCCTTTTTCTTCATGATTCACAATTTCTCAGATAAAAATTGCGACAAATCAAGAACAGTTAAAGATAAATGTCTCAAACTTGGAACATGTCTTTTTTATTGATTTACTTTAATTATAATTCAGTAAAGTTGAAAAAAAATACTTTTGAAAATATGATTTTTTAAAAATAAGTTACATCATTTTTTTTTCAAACTTTTCCTTTAAATATTTTTAATTTTTGTAAAATTAATATTTTTAAAAAGACTGAATCAAAATTAAAATTTAGGTGTTTCTGTTTATTTAACTGTAAAAAAAAATTAAATTCTACACAGAATATTTTGAGTTATAATAATTTTACATTACCCACATTTTTATCAACTTTAAATTTATAATAAAAAAAAATTCTCCGGAGTTTTATCATGTGATTTTGTTTGCAAGTTATACGTTTAATCATCGCAAAAATATTCAAATTTTCAATTCAATAAATATATATTTTAGGTAGCTTTCATTACAAAAAGTAAAAAGCTACCTATTGCAGCCGTCCGGATAAAAGCACTTCCGGAAAATTTTGGTATATTTTCACCAATCATGATCCCCAGACCTCTAAACCACCCTCCGTTCAAACGTTGACATATATATATGTGTATAAATATATCTGATCTTTGTTATGCTGTAACTATCGTATTTATAAACCGATAAAACTTTATGTGTACATAGCACATGGTATTGTCTCGACCGAATTCGTTGGCCAGCATCATCTGCCATTTTGTTTCAAAATTTTGCGCATTTAAATTTGAAATTTAAAATTCATTACAAAAAATTAGAAATTGAAAAATATTTTTCTTCAATGTGCTTAACCTTGATACAAAGATTCCAGAGCATTCTTTGTTTTGTTTGTATCTTTAAAAAAATCTGAGTTATAGCACTTTGAATTTTGTAGTGTGGCTGACATTTTGAAACGGTCTGAAATTTGTCACTTGAAATATATATATATGTGTGTGTGTGTGTGTGTGTGTGTGTGATCTTTGTCACGCTGTAACTATCGTATTTAAGAACCGATTTGAATTAAACTTGGTGTGTACATTGTACAACATAGTATACATACTCATGTGGCGTCACCTTGTCGTGGTAGAAAAACATCAACCAAAGAGACCACAAAAGCATGTCACTTTTTAATTAATATCTTACAGCACCATCTGTTGCGCAGCTTTTGAATTCCTTCTTTCACAAAAGAAATTTCTATTGTTTCACGTAATACTGAAATGAAATATCTGGTCATTTTGACCAGTTGTTTTTGACAGTGTAACTTTATTTATAGTCATCTTGTTCATTAATTTAATATGTCTAATATAAATGTAGATCTGCAATCATTCCAAATGATTTTCCACCATGTGGTAAGTCGGAAGCTTGCTTATAAATAATATTATTTGAAAATAATATAGTTGTAAAAATATAGTGTGATTATAGTGTGATTTGAAAATTATATAGATGTGATACAGAGTAAATTTAGTTAAGTCATAAAAATATTTTTCTGTAATTGACTCTTTAAGTTTAATTGATGCCTGTTTTCGAGGAAAATAATATCATTTAATCAGGAATATTCGTGTGGTTTTCATCAGACATAAATATCAATCCACAAAAGTAAGCACTTATTTTATTCTTCGAAGTAATCAGCATTGGCTTCAATTATGTGTTTCCAACGACACACAAGCTAGAAAAATTTAGCATAGAAGTGCCACCTGTCGGGCAATTGACACAAAAAAGGTAAACAGAATCACAATAGCATCTGAAGTTAGATGAAAATCCGAAAAATTATTTCTTGAGATAGAGTTGTTGTGATAATCATGAATAATACAGAATAGCAGTGCCACCTATCAGACGATATACACAAAAAAGTAATTCGCTCTAAATTATATCAAGGACTAAGTAAATCTGAAGTTATATGAAAATCCGCTCATTAGTTCTAGAAATACAGATATTGCGGAAATGGAAGAAAAAGGCTGCATAGCAACGCCAGCTGCTGAGTACACCAAAAGTAATCACCACTAATTTCTATTAGGTACTAATAATAATTTTTTATTAAATTATGTTCATTAATTCTTGAGATAGAGCGCCCGCAAAATTTATGTCACATTTATACAGACACTCACAGACTCGCAGACAGACATTTTGTGAAAACATGCTTTTTAGAATATCTGACCCCTAAAATGTGTAAAACCGTCAAAAACTGGATTTCGAAAATTTTCACGAATCCAATACTTTCTTCTTGTAAAGAAAGTAAAAATATAATAGCTGTGATTTAACCCCTTCGCAACGAACTCACGTATACGTGGCTAGGGTTCCCAAGCGTCAGGATATTTTTCAAGAGAAAAAACTAACATTTCCTTATAGAAAAAATTGCTTGATTTTATCGCGTGTATAAATTAATTAAAATTTGCTATTAGGAAAAGCTGGTAGATTCTCTACAAAAAATATCTGATCTGTAGCAATCCTGTGTGACATATATGTACGTTGCAGTTTGCCTCCCAAAACATCCAATTAGTATTATTGCTGTACTAAGCATTCTCCCACGAGAACCGAATGACTCGTACACATTTGTTTATCTGCTGACGATCAAGTTTTATCCAATTAGCCTGATAGCAAAGAAAAGGAAAATAGATTAGATTCATTCTGGGAGTGATACAGGGCAGACGGCCCAAAATCTCTCCGCTTTATGTCTAAGCGCACCAGACGACGAATGCGCCCCGGACTTGCTCGGAATGGCCTAAGCTTCCCCCTTTTACCCTGATATACTGTAAATAGAAATATCTAACCCAGAATTCTAATAAACTTTTGTTATGTTATTAAGTAATGACTCCTGCAATTATGATCTACATACATCACATGGGGGCCGGCCTATGAATCCTGTATTAAGTGGCCTTAGACCGTGCTAAGCTGAACTGCAACTTTCAGCGTCAGACCATCTGTTTTAAGCTGCACTGCATCTTTCGGCATACGGCATCAGCGCCTGTTTTAAGCGAACTCTATTTCATTTGCAAGAAATCACTGCTCGGATATTGCGAATTGTGCTGCTCTTTCTCCATAGTATAGCGCTCCTGGAATCTAACGGATTGTTGTCTACGCCTGTTGCGGGCATCTATCTCTGTGCGTTCGACGGCTTACCTTACCTCTCTCTGCACCTGTTCCCTGCAAGCGGCAAACATCATCCCCTTCCCGGCGGTAGTTCAACAGATGTGTGTTTAACCCGTGTTTCTTCACAGTCTCAGTGGACACGCGATATTTTTTTTCTCTTTCTCTTTCATTTACATGGAATATAAATGCTCCTCCGGCTCTCATTAAGAGCGGTTTTTTTTAATTGGATACAATGTATGCAAGGTAAGCGACTTCCATTTTGATTATTTTCTATGATGGTGAAATTGATTTTAGGTAGCTTTCATTACAAAAAGTAAAAAGCTACCTATTGCAGCCGTCCGGAGGAAAGCACTTCCGGAACATTTTGGTATATTTTCACCGATCATGACCCCCAGACCCCAAAACCACCCTCCGTTCAAATGTTGACATATATATATATATATATATATATAACCATATATATATATATATATATATCTGATTTTTGTCATGCGATAACTGACGTATTTATGAACCGATTTGAATGAAACTTGGTATGTACATAGTACATACAAATGTCTCGACCGAGTTCGTTGGCCAGCACCATCCGCCATTTTGTTTAAAAATGGCGGCCATTTTAAATTTTTCAAAAAATTTAAAATTTAAAATTCAATGCGAAAAAATTAAAAGTTGAAAAATATTTTCTTTTACGTGTTAGAACTTAAAATGACGATTCTAGAACACTTTTTATTTTGTCTATATCTTAAAAAATGATTGAGTTATAGTACTTTGAATTTTTCTTATGGCTGACATTTTGAAACGATCTGATTTTTGTCACGTGATAACACGCATATTTATGAACGGACTTAAATGAAACTTGGTATGTGCATAGTACATACAAATGTCTCAACCGAGTTCGTTGGCCAACTTCATCCGCCATTTTGTTTCAAAATGGCGGCCATTTTAAATTTTTTTAAAAATTTAAAATTTAAAATTAAATGCGAAAAAATTAAAAGTTGAAAAATATTTTTCTTTTAAGTGTTAGAACCTAAAACAATGATTCCAGAACACTTTTTATTTTGTCTATATCTTAAAAAGTGATTGAGTTATAGCACTTTGAATTTTTCTTATGGCTGACATTTTGAAACAATCTGATTTTTGTCACGTGATGACAAGCGTATTTTTGAATCGATTTGAATGTAACTTGGTGTGTACATAGTATATACTGAGGCCTGAATTGAGATCGATACTCAGTTCCATCCGCCATCTTATTTCAAAATGGCGGCCATTTAAAAATTTTTATAAGTTTTAAAATTAAAAATTAGGTACAAGAAAGGGAGAAATTGAAAAAGATTTTTCTCTTATGCATTTGACCTTGATACAAAGATTCCAGAGCATTTTTTGTTCCGTCTGTATCTTAAAAAATGGCTGAATTATCGCATATATATATTAATCGATTTCAATATGAGTGTGCATGTGCACCTGAATTAAGATTTCGACCAAGCTCATAATCAGGTTCTACTAATTTGAGCTTAGTAATTTTGAATAATATAATTTAATTTAAAATAAATAAATATATATATAAGTATATGAAAGCTACCTCTTCCTCCCGGCACTGCCGGAAGGACTATAATATATTTTATACGAGATGCAGTTAGCCGACATATCTTTTATTCGGAGCCAGATTAAATCGGCCAGAACTGATAAAATTAAACTGCTTCACCAGCTAATTTTTTCATCCGATTTTTAACATCCGACGAACACCGTCAGAATCGCCAAAATTTACGATTATTTTCCGGGTTTCCCTTTGCAACCCAAACTCCAGAATATGACGCGAAATTAATGGAGATTTCTGACACTTTTGATAAGCTACAATTAATTACTGTAGCGAACCTGCTAAATCTCGATATTTCGGGAGAAATTCCCGAGTTAGCTAAGCGCATAGTAGATTCTTTAAATTGAAATCTTCATTTGACAATGCCTCGAATTCTGACTCGGATGAACCCAAAAATACTTCTCATATCAGTACAGAGACAGCTAACTTCGCATACGAAGACAGTGATACACAAACCGAAGCATTTCACCCTACACAACAACACTCCATTTCTTTTCACGACTTAGAGCATCTTATAACACCCTTTAGTGGTGCAAAGCACGAGGATATCACAGTTTGGATTGATCGTTTTGAAAAGCTAGCGAACTCTTTTAAACTTTCCCATTTTCAAAAATTCTTGTTCGCGGAACGTGCGCTTTCTGGGATCGCATTACAATACGTTCGGGCTGAACCTAACATTTCCTCGTATCCCTCACTCAAACAAGCGCTTTTGCGCGAATTTTCGAAATCCGTTTCCCCCGCAGAAATTCATAGGTTACTAGCGAGCTACGCCCGCTAGCTGGGCCAGTTTTTCCAAACGAACCTCGATATTAAGCAATATATAATAAACAAAAAAATTCATTTAATAAGCAAGTCTTGGTGTTCGAATCCTCAAGCACAAAAAAAGTAAATTAAAGAGCTATGGTTGTTATGCGCCCATTATCCCGTTAAAAAGATGTGATTTCGCACAGTGGGCTCTACGCTCCATGGTCGCCATCGTCCCATTAAAAATATTTGGTTTTGTACGGTTGGCTCTACGCGCCCATAAGACATTTTCTCGTATTTTTTGGTTCATCAGAAGCAGACTTTTACGCAGATTCTGAATATGTAATCAGTTTTTTCTACTTTAAAAACTGTCTGCATGATGGTTTAAGAAAAAACGCGCAAAAAAGGGAGAAAAAGAAGTTTTCGACTGCTTCTTCTTTTAGCCAAAGGGGAAAAGTTCTTTTCCTTCACAGCAAGGTGACGCAGTGTTCTGCCTCAGAGCTCCGTTTGAGCGCCGTTTGGGATTTGAGACATTTTTCGTTCCGATTCCCAAGGGGTTTTTAATTCATAACTTTTTTATTTTTGGTCCCACGGTCTCGAAAATGCCCGAAATGACTTCCCCGGAATTTTTCCAATCGAAAGACACTTCTCGCGACTTCCAACTCGCCCGCGTTGCGAACTGTAATCGGCTTCAAGCAGACAGAGGCGCACGGATTTTATTAGTAGACTCTCGGTGCGACATAAGAAGAATTCCGAGTCATTAATGGAATACTTCTTAAAAATTAAGGAGTTGGCTCAAAGAGCAAATATTGATGACATGTCTGTCATCTATTACATCATCCAAGGTATCCCAGATCCACCGGCTAACAAATCTATTTTGTACGGATGCTCGGATTTAGCCGATTTTAAACAAAAACTTCTCATATATGACGAAATTTCTGCTTCCGACTCGCATCCTAAACCCAAAATTCATCACAATACACCTAACCGTGTCCCTCCCCCTCCCATCCCCACCCCCCGAAAGATAGAACGCGTAAGCTGGTCTGTTTTAACTGTAATCAAATCGGCCATGTTAGTTCAGTATGCAATAAGAAAAATCTAGGCCCTAAGTGCCATGCTTGCTCCCGTTTTGGCCATGTCGCTTCCAAATGCAACGAGCGCTTTACTAAGCCTCAGAAACCGCCTAAGACCAACCCCCCTTCCCGCGCGGTCATTTCCGGAAAAAACTGACAGATTCATACCGTCGAACTCACTCGCTCTTCCCACAGTATGCAAAAATCGGTCAAAATCGCTGATTTAGACATTACTTCCCTCGTGGACACGGGCAGCCCAGTTACGCTTGCCCGCGAGGATATTTATCGGTTATTAGGATCACCACCCCTGGCACCAGTACCCCTCAAATTTACCGGATTTGGTAGTGGCGACGTTCGCCTCAATGGCTCTTTTTCTACCGATATTGAGATAGACAGTTCAGTTTTTTCCGCTAATGTTTACGTTATCCCTTTTGCTCATATGTCCCACCCTTTTATCTTAGGAACAGACGTTATAAGTCAAGGTACACTTGTATGTAATGAGAGTGGTATATCTCTCACAAAACAACCCCAATCAGATATTTTTATTAACCTCATTAATGTCAGTGATGATATCTCTGATGTAGACTTAGTTCATATAACTGATCGCGCAGTTCGCGAGGAAGTAGCTGATTTAATCAAATATTACCGTCCCACCAAATCGAAATCTACTAATTTAAAAATGTCTATCGTATTGACCGATGATAAACCAGTCTGTCAGTGACCACGTCGAATGTCCATAGCTGAGAAGGAAATTGTCCGGAATCAGACTCAGCAGTGGCTACATGACGGAATAATCCGACCCTCTACCAATGATTACGCCAGCCCTATCGTGTTAGTTAAGAAAAAAGATAACTCCACACGCTTGTGCATCGATTATCGTACCCTCAATAAAAAAATTGTTAAAGATCGTTTTCCCCTCCCCCTTATTGACGATGTTCTCGATCAACTGCAACAAGCAAAAGTCTTCACAACACTTGACCTCAAAAATGGATTTTTCCATGTGGATATCGACCCCCCATAGCACCAAGTACACAGCGTTTATTACACATGATGGTCTCTACGAATTTCTCAAAGCCCCTTTTGGCCTCACGTCCAGCCCTGCCGTTTTTTCAAGATTCCTAGCTTGTGTTTTCCGCACACTATTAACGAACGGTACTTTGATTCAATATATGGACGATTTTATAATCCCCTCAGAAACCGAAGCCGAAAACCTACAGAAACTTCGACAAGTCTTACAGACTGCGGCCGACTATGGGTTAGAAATCAACTTTAAAAAGTGTCAGTTTCTACAGCGAAAAATAGAGTTCCTAGGCCATATCATTCAAAACAATGCTATTGCACTTTCCCCGTCAAAAATTAAAGCGGTCCTACACTTTTCGGAACCCACAAATGTCAGACAATTCCAGTCACTACTTGGATTGACAGGTTACTTCCGAAAATTTATTCCTAACTATGCTTCTATCGCTCGACCCCTCAGTGATCTCTTACGCAAAACATCGAACGTCGAGTTCGGACAGGAGCAAAAACACGCGCTCCATAGCTTACGGCATATACTCACAAGCGCCCTGCTGCTACATATTTTCATTCCCGGTTCTGACTTAGAGGTGCATACGGATGCTAGTAAACTTGGATTTGGCGCAGTTCTCTTACAAAAAGCCGACGATGGTCATTATCACCCGATTCAGTACATGAGTAAAAAAACATCCCCCCAAGAAGAAAAACTTAGTAGTTATGAGCTAGAGGGCTAGCGGTAATAGAGGCACTTAAAAAATTCCGCGTCTACCTCCATAGGACACAGTTTCGAATTATTACGGACTGTCAAGCGTTTCAGAAAACTCTGGACAAAAAAGATTTGACACCGAAAATAGCTCGCTGGGCTCTCTTCCTCCAGGAATTTGACTTTCAAATAAAGCATCGGCCAGCGACTAAGATGCCGCATGTAGACCCTCTCAGCCGCTATCCTGTATTAAATATAACTTATGATGAATTAACGCTTAAAATTATGAGAGCTCAGGAACAAGGCCCATTTCTTGCTGGGCTTAAAACTGCAGCGACGGACACACCAATTACTGATTTTGTTGTACGTAATAATATTTTATATAAGATACTAAATGATCGTGATTTATTGGTGGTCCCCGAGGCTATGCAAATTAATGTACTTCGGGATATCCACACAAAGGGTCATTACTCTGCTAAGAAAACGGAAGAAATAGCGTCTCAAACTTTTTTGATTCCTAATATATTGGAATTATCACATACAGTAGTAACTAATTGTATCCCTTGCATCTTAGCTACAAAAAATTAGTGAAACAAGAAGGATTTTTACACCCGATTCCTAAGGGAGATCAAGCTTTAGACACTTACCATTGCGATTTTTTAGGACCACTCCCTTCCACGAATAAAAACTATCAGCACATTTTCCTCGTCGTCGACGCTTTTAAGAAATTTTTATGGTTATACCCCGTTAAATCAATGTCTGCCAAAGAGATGCCCTGGATAAACTCAAGCTGAAACAAGTCACATTTGGAAATCCTAGACGAATAATTACGGACAAAGGTCCTGCCTTCACGTCTGTTGACTTTAAAAATTATTGCGACATAGAAGGTATAGATTTTCACCCGATTACAACCGGCATCTGCCGCGGAAACGGGCAAATTGAAAGATATATTCAATCCATTATTCCTGTTCTCACCAAACTCTCTTTAGACGATCCGAAAAAGTGGTATAAACATGCACCTGCCGTCCAACGAATTTTAAACAGTACAACTTCCTCGGTAACTAAATATTCACCATTTGAATTACTAATGGTCGTTACTATGAAAAACAAAGATGACTTACGAATAAAACAGCTCTTGGAGCTCGAAAATGTAGAAATGATCATGGATCATAAAAAGCAGTTACAAGAGAATGCCAAACTTAATATTTTGAAGCAACAGGAAATTAACCGAAAACAATTCAATAAACGACGTAAAACGCCATACATATATCAAATAAACGATTTAGTAGCAATTAAGCGTATTCAATTCGGCAGTGGATTAAAGTTACGAATCAAATTCCTTGGACCATACAAAATTACTGCTATTAAACCAAATGATCGATACAGCGTCATGAAAATTGGAAATCATGAAGGCCCAAATGTCACAGAAACGTCAGTCGATTATATCAAACCGTGGTCCATGACGCAATAGGGTCAACATTCTCACACCCATATATGCCTGGAATCGAAACTTTCTCCGCGCCAAGCTATCAATCAACCACACCCCCCTTTTTTGACAGCTGCGGAGAGCCAACATTTCTTTCAGCTAGTTCGTTTTTTTTCTCTCTCTCCTGTGTAAAGTTTCTCGCCTATTATGGTGAACACTATCAAGATTTGTTGTGAAGTGTGCATTTTTTTTTACCTTTCACCGCTAGTTTACAAAAATTACTGTGTATTATTCAAGAAATCATCTTTTTCTCCGTTTTTCTTTATCATGTGTAAATACGGCCAGCGTTCTTCTCCAAGCTTGTGTAAATGTGCTCAGTGCACCATCTGCTTCATACCAAGTGCACCAATTTCTTTTTTGTGTTGTTCTCCAGTTATGTAAATTGTGAACTTCCTGTGAAATCAATCAGTGTGTGCTCGCTTATGTGTAAAGTGCATTGCCAAGTTACACAGCTTTCTCATCTAATAGTGCTGTTTTGAAACTACAATTTTTATTAGAGGCACAATTTTTTTTTAAATATTTTTTTTGCGAAATATGCTCTACGATTATAAACCTTTTCTTTTTTTTCTCTCTGGACGACCATATTTGTGAGAATATGCCAATGTTATCATCACATTTTTTTTCTCTCTCCTTTTGCGTCTCTCTCAAGATTGTGAAAACATTGACTATAGACAATTTTAGACAGTTTAACCAGGACTGCCAACACTTTTCGAAAAGAAACTATCGTTATTATCTCCATACTTTTACCTCATCATATTGTTGTAATATATATTATCTGATTGTTATGTATATTATTATCTTTTGATTATTGTGTATTTTATTATCTAATTTCTTTCCTGTATATTGTAATATTGTGCCCACCCGTTCCCAATTTTTTTCTCTCCCTTGCTTTAAGTTTTTTTCTCTTTTCAGTTATAGTCTAAATTTTATTGTCGTGGCACGGATAACTTTAAACTCGGTACAACGGAGGAAAATTGTTTTTTTTACCCGCCGCCCAGACGGGGCAAGAAGCGGTAGAATTTTTTTAAAATGATATATGGGTCGTGTGCCTGCGTTTTTTCAGACGGAAATTTCGCAGAACATCACAAGAACAGACGGTTCTTGTTGCCTCTTGTGAGAGTGGCATTCAAGCAGACGGCTTGATACGCACAGACGGTGCGATGGCTACTCGCGCTGTTTTGTTTTGGTTTCGTTTTCCTTCCGTTCGCAACTTGTTTTGTTTCCGTGTACCACTTAAAGTTAATTTAACTTTAATTAATTCTGTACAGCCGAATTTTGAAAAATTCACCGTTTTTTTTCTCTCAGTTAGACATTAATAATTTAAATTTTAAATTATTTTTTTTCTAATTTTTATTTTTTCTCTCTGTGGTTATTTTTTTATTTTTATTTTTAAAATACATGTGCGAGGGCGCACTGTCGTCGATGGCCGAGTGTACGTTGCAGTTTGCCTCCCAAAACATCCAATTAGTATTATTGCTGTACTAAGCATTCTCCCACGAGAACCGAATGACTCGTACACATTTGTTTATCTGCAGACGATCAAGTTTTATCCAATTAGCCTGATAGCAAAGAAAAGAAAAATAGATTAGATTCATTCTGGGAGTGATACAGGGCAGACGGCCCAAAATCTCTCCGCTTTATGTCTAAGCGCCCCGGACGACGAATGCGCCCCGGACTTGCTCGGAATGGCCTAAGCTTCCCCCTTTTACCCTGATATACTGTAAATAGAAATATCTAACCCAGAATTCTAATAAACTTTTGTTATGTTATTAAGTGATGACTCCTGCAATTATGATCTACATACATCACATATATATCGTGCGTAAACTCATTAATTTTTACTACAAGTTTTTTTTTTTTTTTTTTTTTTTTTTTTTTAAGAAAACATTTTTTTATTACTTAATCACCGCATTTCAGCGAGTAAATCAGGTAAAAGTTTCCATTTGGAAAAACTTGTGCTTAATCATTAAAAATGTGTACGTGACGGTTAAAGATATGATTACGTGTTTAAATTCAGGTACGATAGTTTACTTTGATTAATAGATAAATATGATGAATCATATAATATTTTTGTATTTTAAGAAAGAATTTTATTCACAATCTATTATCAGCTAATGACAGATAAAATACTTTTTAAAAATAATACTTTACATTGTAGTGTTTCTCTTTATCAAAAATTACGAGATGATATGATTCAAAGATTATCAAAATTGATATTTAGACATATGTTCAGAGATTATTTTTTAAAAGTTAAAGATTTGTGACAATTTGATAAATTTGATTAAAGAAATGAAAAATTATGAACTAGAATTTCCTTGAAATGTAGCATTTAAAAAAATAAGTATAAATGACAAAACTAGACTTTTAATGAAGGGAACAATGAGGGATGTATGTATAAACGCAAAATTTCTCGACCTCTGATGCTCAATGGTGGATTGTACAGCCCTGGGATTGTACAGGCACGGCCAAACTCGATTCTTCCCCTTTCTTATACGAGATTCCTAATCACCGTTTAGTTTTAGGAATCGTCAAAGGACTACAGTTACCGCTAGATGGCGCGAATGACCAGTGTAAATAATGCTTATTAAATGCTATTTTTACGCATACAAATACGAAAAACGTCGCGGTATATGTGTTATATAAGGCACAGATAATATACGTTTTTTTTTGCCTCAGCGTTTTTTATACTACACACCGAAAAACTAAAATATTTGGAGGTAAAATAAGTAAATACAATGCAATTGCTTAATTAATTTAAAAATATTAAATAACATACTACTATTACACGAAAAAAAATAAAGATTATAAGTAATTTTCTGCATTTAATTGCATTTAATTTCTTAATTGCTTGAAACACTGAGAATTCTGCGGGAAAAAATACCGAATACACTGGCGATAATTAATAATTAAAATAATAGACTTTGTAAAAATCACCATAAAATAAGAAACAAAGCAGGACGTAATTCGAAATAAAACAATAACAGCCCGTCATCAGCTGAAGCATACACGCGTCCATAAGGGGTTTATATCAGAGATAAACTGAAAAAAAGAAGGTGGAGATTACAAAAGAGTGCAACACTGTCATACTCTTTGTTATTGTTTAAGCTCGAAACGCGTTCTGCTTTGTTCCTTACTTAATGGGGATTTTTACAAAGTCTATTATTTTAATTATTGGGGAAACTGATCGTAAAATAAATTGTACAAAATTTTGTACGAATTTTCTTGATAGTTTTTGCTAATTTGTGTTTTATAGACACCAAAAAGTCAGAAAAAGGCAATCCCATCATTGATTAAGAAGTGTTATAGTGCATATTTTAACTTGGATGTTCGTAAGCAAGATCAAAATTTGGTGCCATATATCTATTGTCTTACATGCTTTACAAAATTGACGTGTTGGTTTAGAGGAAGATGCAAAAAAATGCCTTTTGGTCAACCTGTAATATGGCGCGAACCTAAAGATCACGGAAATGCTCCTTTTGTCTCACTAATACAAAAGGATTTTCAAGAAAATCGAAGTATACAACAAAATACCCTGACGTACTATCTGTTACAAAAACAGTACCACATTCCGATGACCTTCCAATACCTAAACCACCTAATACCGAAGTCGCTGAAAACTTTTTAGGTAATCATAAATCCCCGCAATATGTTAACCCTGTTGAGAAAATGTTACAAGTGTTTCATAAAATGAATTGCAACATATCTTTGAAAATACATTTTTTGGATTCACATTTAGATTTTGCCCCCGAAAATATGGAAGCTATTAGTGATGAACACGGAGAGCGATTTCACCAAGGTATAACTGTTATTGAAAAACGATATCAAGGAAAATGGAACCTTGGGATGTTGGCAGACTTGTACTGCTGGTTGGTAATTAGGGAAACCTCAACCGCAAAGTACCATCGACAAACAAAAAAAAAAAAAAAAAAAAAAAAAAAAATGAAAAAGGAAGCTTTTTTTATCCAAAATAAATTTGTTTAAAATTAAAATTTGTAAAAAACGTAAAAAAATTAATATTTATAAATCATAAAATTGTGACGTGATAGAAATGTTTTATTTGACTTTCTAGTCTACTTCTAGAACACAGAACACTAAATACATAACATTATTTGCGATACTAAAAAAAGTTATTTTTTTGTTGACTATTGTTATTATAGATTTCTATCATGTTTAGAAAACAAATAAGCCAAAACAGGAGAGGAGTTATAAAATCAAATATTTGAATTTTAGATCATTATTAAGTCAGGGGAATTATTAAGTCATAGTATAAAAAAAACTGATAAAATATTTAAGCAATATTAAAAGAATAATCAAGTTCGGAAATATCCGGCAATCAACTCATAACGAAATAAGATTTTCATAGCATAGATTATTTTTGCACGATTGTTAATTAATTTAAAAACAAAGATATATGTACGATGCAAACAATTTTCAATAAATTTGGCTGTTATATGCGTTGATATGAAATATTCAAACATACATAAAAATTTCTAAATTACATACTCTTTTTTGGATAGACATGGAATAAAAGTATACAATTAAAATAAAAATATATTTACATATTTCATAATAAAGAAACGATAGTATAAAGCAAGATTTTTCGCCAATATCCGCCAATCAGCCCATATCGATTTTTTTTATTTATTTACTTTATTATTATTATTATTTTTCTTTTTTTACATGAACATTTATACAAGTCGTAATTATTCAGAAAAAATATACATCTGTACATTGCGAACGATTTTCAATAGATTTAGCCTTAATATATGTGTTAATCTTAACCATACAAGCGTTTAGAAAAATTATATATAAAATTAAATATTCTATTTTTGGCAACCATAATAAAAATAAAAATACATTCACATGTTTCATAGAGACCTGCACGGGGCGAGCAGGCCAAGTGTGAATAATGAAACCGAATTATCAAATGGACAATTAAAACATTGTTTTCAAAAGAAACTAAACGGGATAAACCCGATAAACGAAATAAACAAAATAAACGGGCCGGCAAAAAAATTCAACGGGTTAGCCGAACCGACCCGGTCCAATAAAAAAAATTAGCGGGCCTGCCGGCTCGATATAAAAGTTTAGGTAAGTCGATAAAATATTAGCTACTTGCAAAGAATAAGTCTTTCTCGAGAGCAAGTATAAATGTGCGCCATGAGCCGATGCTTGTTTAATAACATTAGTACATAAATATAACATGTCCACCGTAGAGACCGGCATCGGGTATCCATTTTTTTCTTAAAAAATGTATATTTACATCATTTTTAAATATTTAAAAATATGTATATATATATGTGTGTGTGTTTACATTGCGAACAATTTTCAGTTAATTTAAATATTGTAGGTGCTGATCATGAAATACGGGGAAACAAAAAACTGATAAACAAATAATAATTTTTTCCAGATTTCATTACTTTGAACAATCAATAAGTATTTTTTCCCTTTCCAACAGTTTGTACTCCAAATTCGAGCGAAATTCTTGAAAAGAAATTTCGGGATTTTTTTTTAATCGTAAGTGTAGTATGGAGAACAGCAATGAGCCGGTTTTTACTAAAAAAGATAAGAAATTACAATTTCAGTAATGTTATAGGGGAGACCGGGGCAAGGTGATTATACTAACATTTTTTGTTGTTTATTAATTTATTTTTAAGCAACAGAAAGTCAGATAAAACCGGGACCCTAATGCTTTTCTTTTTATTATTGAGCACTATGTCAACAAAACAGTCAAAATTTGTATAAAAACGATAAATTGATTCCTTGTTAAGAAAAAAGTATTCATTCAGTCGCGAACAATAGCAATTGAGATCATAACAACACTTTTTTAGAAGAGTGCAATGTCCCGGTTTTGTCTGACCAGATCGGAAATTATCGGGAATTGGAAAAAATAATAGAAAGCACACTGTAACTTTGCAGTAATACTATTTATTAAAGGAAAATTGACAAAAAATTAATGTCTCAAAAATAAATTGAGATACAGCTTTTGAACAAGCTGCATTTAAAATTGCATTTTTCCCCTATACAATGGTGTAAAAATTGAAAAATGTGCGATGTTTACCTAAACTAAATCCTTAGGTATTTAGGATTGGTAACGTAATATTGCAGACGCCAAATTTTTAACTTTTTCACGTGAAATCTTTAAAAAATCGCCACTTCGAAATAAGTCCGTTTACATTACTTCTGCGTACTGGGAGCTGGCATGCCGCTCGCCTAGAAGTAATTCTAGAAGTTTCCTCTGGATACCGCTACAAATAAAGCCATAAAGCCTGGTTCCCGGTTTTATCCAACTTTCCCCTATAATAAAATTAATATTGAATGAACTCTTAGAGTATTCCTTTGTAATATTAAATATATTACCATTTAATTTTTCAAATAAAAAATAAAGGATAACTCTTTTTTTTCATAACATTAACAAATCGTCATTTTGCTGCAGTACTGTGGCAAGATGACTACACTGAAAAAAGTTGAACATATTTTATCTTTTGAATATGTTATATAGTTTAACAAATGATAACTTTGTTTTTACATCTTACAAAGTATAAAACTAAACATACTGCATCGTAACGTAACGTTGAAGTGTTTAGTTGTGTAGCTAACAACAATAGTCACAAATAAAAATGCCATTTTCATAAATGGAACACCCCTCATGCCATCCCTCTTGGCATTTACAGCACTGGACTGATCCTTCTGTTGCTGAATCACGATATTCTTCGGCACAAACAGGACATCTGAATTTCTTTTTTTAATTTTTTATTCTGGTAGGAGGTCCTGACCCTAAAGTCGAACCCTGTCGAACGGTACCCCGTACTGTTCGGACGCTTGTAACCGGAGATAAGGAACGAAAACTTTAAGGTTTTTTTTCGGAGTTGCTATGGGGGGCTTAGCGGATGGCAAAAATGTCTTCCTCTGGTCACCCCTTTAGAACGACACCTCCCCCGATCCGATGCACCCCTTAGCCCCAGAGAAGATAGAAACAGAAACGCAATGTCGCGAGGACAAACACACAAACAAACAAGCGTTACAGGATTTAAATAGTATGGACAACATACCCGTAAGGCATGGTGACGTCACTGCGACGTCGTTGTAAAGTCACACTGTGACTTTGTGACAATCTATTGTCGATGTGACGTCGCGTGACGTCGATGTGAAGTCACAGTGACTAAAATGTGAAGTCGTTATGGTCGTTTTAGAGCTCGTTTGTGACGTCACATTGTAACCATTTTGTGAAGTCACGGTGTGACAAATTTGTGAAAAATGTGTCATTTGTGACTACTTTGACATTGACATTGTGACGAAACTGTGACAAAAGCGACGACATTTAAATTCCCAGAAACATGCTTTTTAAAGTAAATAACATGTTTTGAGGAATATTTGTAATTTTCTAAAAATTTTTAAGAAAGTTACATCTCAGTCACAATGTGACGTCACTGAGTGGTGGCATTTTGGTCACAGATGTGATTTGACGAAAGTGACTCACAGTGACAGCATTGTGACGTCCCTGTGACCATGCATGCTATGAGGGTAGTTTAATAAATTTCGAAACATGGGACAACATGGCGAGCTCGTCATTTTGCCCTGGACTACCTGTTTAAAAATATTCGTTTTTATTGCCATGAAGGAAGGTTATTAACTGACATTCATTCATGGTAATTGGTAGTATTTAAACTAAGCTATTCAGAAATTTTAAAAAGAAACGATATATCTTACCTGTATCTGTAGCAGAGCTTATTTACACATGCATAAAAGTTTTAACATGCCAGCAGTAAACAATTAAAGCTTCACAACTAACACAAAAATGGCGATTTCAACGTCTCTATACTATTTTTAACGAACGGCCGATAGGAGAACAAGTAATGTCCGGTTGATCCTGCTACCTAGTGGAAAATGGAAAAATTAAGACATTCGCCATTTTGCCTTGATGTTCATCTTGCAGCAGTCTCCCCTACCTAAGAAAACAGGCGTAAATGGCAAATTCTTCATTAGACACAGCGTGTTAAACGCGCCACATACAATTCTCTGGAGAGAAACTCTGATTCCCAGAAAACAAAGGGATTTCAACTTTTTGTTACGGGTGGCCGCATAAGGGGAATCAAGTTTTGCCGTGGTACAGGTTATCCCGTCTTATCGTTCATCAATAGCTGATTCTTATGGCTTTTAATTTTACAGATATAGTCTGAATTGCAAAAGTGTTACAAATATTATTATTTTTAGGTGCTTCCGTAATTGTATAAATACATAGCTCTTATAGTTGTCGTTTGGTCCGTCCGTCTGTCTGCCTGTCAGCATATAACAGCTCAAAAACTATCCAAACGAATCGATCGAAATTTTAAATATACATTTGTTGCATAATTTTGTCGACTCATTGAAAATTTGATGTAAATCAGATAAATTGTTTAATTCCATGGACAGTTAAAAATATTCCGTTACATTACAGCCAATGGTAAAAAAAAAATAGTTACATAGGCATTATAATGATGTTACACTCCTTTAAATATAATGGTATTGATATGACTTTATGAAGAGCACTATAATATGGATTCTGTAGAATATGCGTCCAAAGAATAGTTAATACTTATGAATGGGGCGCCACAAATGAATTCTGCTAAATAATGGCATAGGAGGGAACATCATTTGCGGAGTACTATAATTATGTAAAAAATATTCCTATGTGTATATATATATATATATATGTATATATTCATATATTCAGGGTGTTTCGCTACCAGACCGACAAACTTTGAGGGATGATAGTAGACATGAAAACAAACATTATTAAATAGGAAACCATGGGGCGCAAACGTCTTCTGTAGGAGCTAGGGGCCATTAAAATTTGAGGTCCAAAATTTCAAACGATGATAAAAAACGGAAAAAAGGGTCGATTCGTTTACGGTTTTTAATAAAATCATTCATTACATCACGATTTTCTTAGAAAAAATTTTAAAGGTTATGTTCAAAAATTGTCGATAGAGGGCGCTTTAGACTTTAGAGTAACGAACAGTTACTTTTTACCGTTATTTTGTGCATGTGGTTGAAATTATTCTAAAGTTTAAACTTAAATTTTAAGCCCAAAATCGGAAACAGTGGAATTAGGTAAATAGCGAAAATTGAACTGTGAACAGAGGGGAAGATTTTAAATGCTCATAAATACTGGACAAACAAATCGATTTTGTTGCGGTTTGCGTGTGAGTCATTCCCTTGGAAATTATTTTATTCAAAATGACGTACAGCTTTGGTGTCCTCATTTTTTGACAGAGGGCGCTTCCGACACATCTCTGATATTTCAATGACATTACTGTTGGGTGTTTTACTACCAGACCAACATACTTCCAGGAAGTATTATCGATGCAAAGACGACTCGAAATCACATAGGAATGTAACGTTGGAAATGACTTTTTTGCGAA
Organism: Maratus speculifer; assembly: GCA_964019185.1. Taxonomy (NCBI): domain Eukaryota; kingdom Metazoa; phylum Arthropoda; class Arachnida; order Araneae; family Salticidae; genus Maratus; species Maratus speculifer. Next base: position 120,947 of record CAXHSM010000492.1, on the reverse strand, counting down.
CTACAGTCAAAGGAAGCAGAGAAAAGAAAACAGAAACAGCAGAGAAAGAGCAACACGTTAATGCAACAGAAAACAGTTTATTTAAATGTTTTACTAGAAGAGGTGTTCAAAATTACGACCAGAAGTGGTCCGGCATGCTTGACAGCGGCGTCACATGGAATTCCTCACGCTTTGAAAGATTCCTGGCATCTCTGATAGTTTTCTGGCAGATACAGAAATACCAGCTGCGAGGTCTTCAACTGATGGCACGGGAAACTCATACACCCAATTTTTCATTTGACCCCAGCAGAAGAAGTCCATACATGATAGGTCCGGCGATCTGGCAGGCCAATGAACTGGGCCACCACGACCTATCCACCACTGTCCATATGTTACTTTGAAGTGTGGGCAAACGTCATTGGTAAAATATGGAGGAGCCCTATCAAGCTGTTCATCGTTCAAATACTTCATTCTGCTACCTTTGGAACCGGTTCGCGAATGATCACTTCAAAGTGATCTCTGCGCAGGCGCATTACCGTTTAGCACCATCTACCGTCGCTGTCCAACTTACCGGACTACTACTGGTCGTAATTTCGAACATATTTTCTAGTAAAACCTTTAAATAAACTGTTTTCTGTCACATTAACGTGTCGCTTTTTCTCTGCTGTTTCTGTTACTTTTTTTCTATGCTTCCTTTAACCGTAACTTGCAAAAAAGGCATTTCCAACGTTACATTCCTATGTGATTCCGAGTCGTCTTTGTATCCCTAACGCTTCCTGGAAGTATGATGGTCTGGTAGTAAAACACCCAGGAGTAATGCCACATAAATGTCAGAGATGTGTCGGAAGCGCCCTCTATCAAAAAATGAGGGCACCAAAGCTTTACGTAATTTTGAATAAAATAATTATCAAGGAAATGACTTACATGCAAATTGCAACAAAATCGATTTGTTTGTCCAATATTTATGAGCGTTTAAAATTTCCCCCTCTGTTCACAGTTAAATTTTCGCTAGTTACCCGATCCCAATGTTTCAGATTTTGGTCTTAAAATTTAAGTTAAAGTCTATACTTTAGAGTAATTTCAACCCCATGCACAAAATAACGCTAAAAAGTAGTTGTTCGTTACTCTAAAGTCTAAAGCGCCCTCTATCGACAATTTTTGAACGTAAACTTTAAAAAATTTTTCTAAAAAAATCGTGATATAAAGAATGATTTTAGTGAAAACCGCAAAAGAATCGACCCTTTTTTCTGTTTTTTATCATCGTTTGAAATTTTGGACCTTTAATTTTAATGGCCCCTAGCTCCTACAGAAGACGTTTGCGCCCCATGGTTTCCTATTTAATAATGTTTGTCTTCGTGCTTACTATCATCTCTCAAAGTTTGTCGGTCTGGTAGTGAAACATCCTGTATATAATAGAATTTATATACGTTGATGAGATTTACTACAAGTTACTTCCTGCATAATAGAAAGTGCGTTGTATTTACAGGGATACACAAAAGATTTTGGATACTATATGGTATTCGAAATGCTGTAAATTAGCGATGGTTGCTAAAACTGCATTTTTCGAACACGTACGAATATTTTTACTGGTATTTAGAGATGTACTGTTAGAGATGTACTATATACCATCAAAAAGGCTTTCAATATGAAATCAAATATTGTTCAAAGGCTGAATTTATTGAACTAGGTGAAGTTTTAAAAGCGATCCGCAAGTGTTTGGGCCGAATTGTAACTTGTTTAAATCAGTTTCAGGGTTGAATTTTTAGCTTTACGATAAAACAACACATTTCACCTCTATCTTTTCTTAACTCTGTGGTTTGTTTTGACCCAATTTCTGGAGTTGTGACGTCATCACTGATGAGCTCTATATCCCAATATTTGACGATTCACATTATTCGCATGTGATTTTTATCTGTTTCTCAAGGTCAAATCTTCATTGATAAAAACCAAGTTTCAGATCGTTAAAACTAAAAAAAAAAAAGAATAGCCACGTCTCTTAACCCGGGAGAACACGCACTTACCCCAGGGTAGAAATGGTTTAAACTTTATCACCAATAAAATCAAATTATAACCGTCATTTTATTTAGGCAGAGACAATCCTTACAAATTTTGCGATAAAATAAGTTGAGGATTACTTTTAAAAGATAAGTGGCTACAATAGCAAAAATCACAAGGACCCCGATTCAAAAAGACCCGGTGCGTGTACTCCCGGGTTAAAGGACGACGACTTCCACAATTGTTCCAAACAATGAAAAATTGGAAATGGCGTGTTGTAGAAAATTATAGCTATATTTTGATGGGGATAATAACTAAATATCTTTAAATTTAAAATAAAATATTTTACAGTATTAGTCTCATTATTTCATACCCAAACCTCATATATCTGCATACTATTTGGGTTGGGATTCGCAAGGAATTTTCCAATTTTAACCCTATGATGCCCCTAGTAGGATATATGCTACCACCCATATTTCAAATATAGTGGATATTTTAATCCAGATAGTCCAAATTCATACCAGAAATTTAAAATAGCAATATTTGTTTTTTTAATAACAGAAATTCCGTGATTAAAAGAAACAATTTTTTTATTGAAATTTTCCGGTGTAAATTCAGATTTTCTGAATTATGAAATTTGCAGAACGTACTCTGCCCTGGGAATAAGAGGGTTAAGGCAGGGATCGAAGCGTATAGGACAAATTTTATTATTCTACTAGTATATTTTACCGATAACCTACATGGTATATTCCTATTGCATATCTTAGAAAAATATATATTGTGGCTTGTTGATAACAGATACTAGTAAGAACAAGAATTTTTTTTCCATATGCTCACGATCTTTGGTTAACCTTTCAGAGTCAACTAGTAATTCTATTGATAAAATGCTGAAATGAGTGAATGACACCAGAATTTGCATCCAAATTTGTTATAAAATAGACAAAATCTTTTATTCACGAACTTGATCCTCCGAACCGGAATACCAACAAAAAATGGCATAGAGTTATAACGTTCCGGCTGAAAATCCCCCCTGCAATCACCGATGCCGCAGACAACGGAACGCAGCCAGAACAACAGGCAGAACTGTTGTTCTGGCCATAATTTTCACCATATTTGCTGATATGGTGAAAATCCATATCAGCAAATCATAATAATGTTGCAAAACAATTGATATAGCTTTCATCATCACAATAAAAATATAAATATATATAACAATAGTGAATTATTGTACAATGCACAATGTTGAGCTCGATTCTAACGCACTGTCAAAAAATAAAATCCCCACAAAATATTTGTAGTAAAACACTGATAAATATTTATAGTAGGGGAAGGTGGTGTACCTCGGACCTATTTTGTTTTTTTAATTTTTAATTAAAAAAAAATCCAAAACTAAAAAACAAAAGATTTTATAAAACTTTATGATGTTATACACTACATATATTTATCTTAAACTTTTATATAAATAATTGCCATGAAAAATTTTGAATTACAAAATAAAATGAAAATAGGACCGAGGTACACCACTAGTGGTGTACCTTGGTCCCATTACTAATAATGGGAAAAAACTTGTTTTTAGTGAATAAAATCAACTTTTATTAATCAACAAGTTAGGTATATAAAGTTTTGATACATTTCATTGTTTATTAGGTTTTAAAAATAAGAAAGTCTAAATAGATGTAAAACTTCAGACCAATTATACTTACTATAATCACAAAAGATATTAAAACTTATTTATATTACTAATTATATTTATTTTTAGCCAAGAATGTAATTAGATAAGTCAATTCCAAATGTTATCTTCTTGAGCTGCTTTTCAGATCCATTAGACAATACCTAGTGTACCTTAGACTGGGTCCAAAGTACACCACTTTTATTAGGTTCAAGGTACACCACTTGACACTTAAAAACGAAACTACCAATCATGATGTTAAGGTTAAGCCTAACTTTATTTAAACCACATGGTGTAGTAGCTAGAGCATTGCTTTATTATTCATAATCCTCATCTTTTAAAAAAATAGATTTTTTTAGTATAAAAGTAACATAGAAATATCTAAGAAAAATTTACTTTTGAAAAGTGAATTTCTTTTTTTTTTAAATGTACAATTAGTCGAGCTTCTAAACAAATGCCAAGAACTTAAATGAGACCTCTGGTGGCAAATATTTAATATACAAATGCTCTTGTTGAATGATCCAAACAAGTAAATCTAGAATTAGCATAAGACCGAGGTACACATATTTCCAAGGTGCACCATTCTCCCCTATGTTAGGAAGCAAATAGTTACACGCATTGCTCACGAATTTAATAAAAGAAAAATTTTCATTCCAGTATTCTAATGCCAGAGTGGCATTTAGGAATTAAAATTAAGTGCTCCAAAAATGAACAACCCCCTTTAGGGGATTAAAATGGATAGCATAAAATTAAAGTTTGGGGACCATTGCTCTTGAGGATAAATAATTTCTTACAAAATTATTATGCTTGCATTTTACCTTCCTATAAATTGTATTCGTCTATTTCATTTAAGTTAGTGTACTTTTATATGGATTTGTTTGGAAGGTATTCCATGAAACAGGAAAAACAAAGTTAAATAGTTTATTTTCTTTTTCTTGTTTTGTTTTCATCGCTTCGTGACCTTTGCAAGGAAAGCTGATTCAGCACAGAAGGAAAGAAGACTGAAAAAAATACTTGTATCTTGCTAATACTAAATAACATTATCGCATAACGGGATTAATTGCTAGGCGATACATTTTCGAGTTATGTAAAAAAAAAAGCCGTAATAAACCCAACTATGTTTTTGATTAACGATTATTAAAACTCTAAAATGCTTAATCTTATTTGTAGTTTAGAAACAGCTTTGAAAAATCTTTTTTTTCTTGTTGTTGTTGTAAAAATTTATTAAATTGCGTATTGCTTCAGGTATTTTTTTAAAATAATTTCTTGAATTCTATGATCTTTTAGAAATGTATCGCAATGTACACATTATGCATTTTTATAGACAATTAAATAAAATAAATAGCAGCTACACAAGGAAAAATCCTTCCATGTCTTATTCTGAGATAGCGTGTTTTAAGATTATTTGAACGATTTCATATCATTATATTCTATTCACATACAGTTAAAAATAAGATATAGAAAAATCACATGCGCATATATTCACGGTTCCACTACTACTCAATGTAACAGTCTCTCTAAGTTAGTTGATAATTGTTATGATCAAATGCTCAATGCACACCCTTCATTAATCTGCTCAAGTTAACTCTATAAACTCATTTCAGTTGTTTTTCATTGATAATTTGCACTGCAGCGCAAATGTGATTTTGCGATTTACATACAATTTGGTTTATTTCAAATGTCTACTACGAATAGTATGGTCAAATCTAGTATTGTAAAAAGCGAGACAATGGCAGAAAAAAAAAGTAGGAAAAGTCCTTCAAAATCGAGACAACATAAAAACTATAGTAAAACCTGTTAAAAAATCATGCTTCAAACAGGAAAATTTCGTAGTCTGAGTTAAAATGATACAATTCAAACATAAAGAACAGCATACCTGCAAAGACTGAATTTGATCTAAACAGAACATTTTTAGACCCTTAGCTTTCCATTTTATCTGGTTGCTGTATTAAGCAGTTTATTTTCGTCTTATTGAATTTAAGGGGACTATACTTTATCCATAAAGAATGATGTGAAATTAAGTAGTCAAATTACATTTTTTTTTAAAAACAACATTTTTTATAACAAAATGCTCCTTTTATAAATACCATGCTTTATTTTGTCATTTTTCTGTATTTCAATTAAAATTGACATTGAAATCTACCATTGTCGAGATTGCTTTTAGACCTATAACATCTATGGCTTTTGCTTCAAATGATCTTTATTTAGATTAGAAACAACAACAAGACACAACTATTTTTATTTCCTTTTCCATTGCATATTTTTATGACTACAAATGAGCACTAACAATCACATCCATGTCTTCTGTGTCTCTCGTTTGTAAGAAAAAAATTCTTTTACCTATATAAATCGAATGGATACCGCGTCATTATACAACACCTGAAAACAAAATTTTGAATTTGAACAAAATTTTAAATCTGAAATTGAAATACAAAATCCTCAAGAAAAATGTAAGTAAAATGAAAATTTGAACTGCATAGCTTAGAATTTTAAAGCGCAATATTTTAATATTGGTTCAATAATAAGACAAATTATTTCTTAATGATGCAAAAAAATCATTTAATCTCTAAATTCATTAGTTTTGAAAAAACGAAGGTAAAATTAATTTATTTATTGAAAGTGTTTATTTTAATAATACAAAAAGTTAATTATCGTAAATTTGTAATTAGTATTTTAGTGTTTTTGTAATTAGTATAATTACAAAAAGTAAATTAGTCACATCTATCGTCCCGTGGGACGGTAACATGAGGTCCCTGAAAATTGGGATACCTGGTAATACTAATTACATATCACCACATAAAATTACCACCCAATGTGAAATTCAGTCTTCTCACTCCGTGGATACACACAGAAACGAGCCCGGATGGTGCAGAATCAGCTTTGCTAAATTATCTCTTTTTCATTTAAAACAACCTATCAGAATTTTTAGAATATTTATTCTAAATTATTACAGACATTTTGTGATTAAATAAAACAAAAATTACTGTGCGAAAATTCCGGTAGGGATTTTGAATTAATAAAGGGTTCTTAATTTGAAAAATTACACAGAATAATGGACCGTGTTAACATTGAACATTTTTGAGCTAAATATATGATAATTATTTATACTTAAACTTGGACTCATTATGTATATGAGATTATATCTGTTTTTGACAATTTTTGAATATAAAAGAAAAACTGCGTTAATTAATAAATAAAATGGATAGAAATATAATTCATTAAAATCGTGCATATCATTTTGAAACACGCTGAAGTAAGTATTTAGTTCTCTTGATAGTATTTCATTTACATCAGAGTAGCGTGAAAAAGACATTATACTAGATGCTTAGAGCTCAGACACAACGTCTTTATTCTTTATTTATATGGAGATCCAGTTATTTTTATAGGATTTCCTAGCCTACCAAGAGAAACTTTTCCTGTTAGTTCTAAAAATATTTTGTATAATACGCAATTATCATAGAAATATAAATATAAATGAGGACGCATGAGATTCAAAATTCGCCTTATTCAAAATTTTAAAAAGCCAAGTTTTCTATATGACTCTATTCTATTGGGGAATCTGCGTTTAAAAAAAAAAACACCATAATTTGCAAAATCTAGTCTATCGTGTATTTCTGACATTGTAAAATCTTGGATTACAATGAAAATCAATGGATGCAGTCAGAGGTTTTTTGCGTTTCGTAAAATTTGATTTTCAGGATAACATGAATTTTGAAGCTTGCGTACTCAAATAAAATTATGTGTTTGAAAACTAGATTTTTATATTAATAAACTAATTGTATTCATTTTATAAGTGCAATAAGATTAACTATATGAATGAGAATATACAGGGTGTCCCTAAACAAATGGTATATACGCTAGGGGGTGATAGAGCACATCAAGACGAGTAATAATAAATAGGAAACCAAGGGTCCCAAACGTTTTCCAAAAGAGATAACCGCCATTAATGTTTGGGATCCAAAATTTCAAATACACACCAAAAACGAAAAAATTGGTCGATTGATTTGCGGTTTTCACTAAAATTATTTTTTATGTTGGTATTTTCTTGAAAATAAATTATAAAGATAAATTTTGAAAAATGCCGATAGAGGGCGCTTTAGACTTTGAAGTAATGAAAAACTATTTTTTGCCGTGATTTTTGCACCTCATTAAATGGTTTCGTAAGCTTAGACTTAAACTTAAATTTTGAGCTCAAAATCTGAATAGTTGGAAGCGGTTAAGTAGCACGAACTTAACTGTGTTCAGAAGGTTTAAATTTCAAATGATTATAAAAAACGGAAAAATTGGTCGATTGATTTGCGGTTTTCACTAAAACTATTCTTTATATCGGTATTTTATTGAAAATAAATTATAAAGATAAATTTCGAAAAATGCCGATAGAGGGCGCTTTAGACTTTGAAGTAATGAAAAACTATTTTTTGCCGTGATTTTTTGCATCTAATTAAATGGTTTCGTAAGCTTAGCCTTAAACTTAAATTTTGAGCTCAAAATCTGAATAGTTGGGAGTGGTTAAGTAGCACAAACTTAACTGTGTTCAGAGGGTTTAAATTTCAAATGATTATAAGAAACGGAAAAATTGGTCGATTGATTTGCATTTTTCACTAAAACTATTCTTTATGTCGGTATTTTATTGAAAATGAATTATAAAGATAAATTTCAAAAAATGCCGATAGAGGGCGCTTTAGACTTTGGCGTAACGGACAACTATTTTTTACGTTATTTTTTGCATCTGATTAAATGTTTTCGTAAACTTAGACTTAAAATTAAATTTTGAGCTCAAAATGTGAATAGTTGGGAGTGGTTAAGTAGCACAAACTGAACCGTGTTCAGAGGGTTTAAATTTCAAACGATTATAAAAAACGGAAAAATTAGTCGATTCGTTTGCGGTTTTTGCTAAAACTACTCTTTAAATCAGTGTTTTCTTCAAAATAAATGTTAAAGATAAATTTCACAATTGCCGATAGAGGGCGCCTTAGACATTGGAGTAGCGTACAATTATTTATGACCGTTATTTTTTTAAATCTCATTAAGTGATTTCAAATGCTTAGATTTAAATTTTGAGATCAAATTCTGAATCGTTGCGAGTGTTTAAGTAGCGCAAAAATGAACTATGTTCTATGTGGGGGGGGGGGGGGTTAAATTTCAATTCCTGAACACATTTCCGTTTGCGCTTCTTAACCCCTACCAACGATTCAGAATTTGAGTTCAAAATTTAAATTTTAAATCTAAGATTTCGAAAACATTTAATAAGTTTTGGAAAGCATTTAATAAAACACAAAAAATAACGGTTAAAATTAGTTGTTGGTTACTCAAGTTTAAGGCGCCCTCTAACGGAATTGTTTGAAATTTAGCTTTAAAATTTATTTTCAAGAAGATACTGCCTTAAAGAATAGTTTTATTTTAAACCGCAAACGAATCGACCAATTTTTTTCCGTTTTTTATAATCGTTTGAAATTTGAACCCTCTGAACACAGTTTAGTTTTTGCTACTTGACGACTCCCAACTATTCAGATTTTGAGCTCAAAATTTAAATTTAAGTCTAAGTTTACGAAAACATTTAATGAGATGCAAAAAATAACGTAAAAAATAGTTGTTCGTTACTCCAAAGTCTAAAGCGCCCTCTATCGGCATTTTTTGAAATTTATCTTCATAATTCATTTTCAATAAAATACCGACACAAAAAATAGTTTTAGTGAAAACTGCAAATCAATCGACCAATTTTTCCGTTTCTTATAATCATTTGAAATTTAAACCTTCTGAACACAAATAAGTTTGTGCTACTTAACCACTCCCAACTATTCAGATTTTGAGCTCAAAATTTAAGTTTAAGTCTAAGCTTACGAAACCATTTAATAAGATGCAAAAAATAGTTTTTCATTACTTCAAAGTCTAAAGCGTCCTCTGTCGGCATTTTCTGAAATTTATCTTTATAATTTACTTTCAAGAAAATACCAACATAAAGACGTACCAACATAAACATTACTCCAAAGTCTAAAGCGCCCTCTATCGGCATTTTTTGAAATTCATCTACATAATTCATTTTCAATAAAATACCGACATAAAGAATAGTTTTAGTGAAAACCGCAAATCAATCGACCAATATTTCCGTTTTTTATGTGTTTGAAATTTTGGACCCCAAACTTTAAAGGCGGCTATCTCTTTTTGAAAACGTTTGGGACCCTTGGGTTCCTATTTACTATTACTCGTCTTGATGTGTTCTATCACCCCCTAGCGTATATACCATTTGTTTAGGGACAACCTGTATAAGAATTAAATGCGGACACTGTTCTATAATATTTAAATATAATCAATCTAAATTTAGTCATAAGCACGAATTAAATTCGTGCATTTAAGCATAAGCATTTTTTCCATAGCAATCATCTATAATTACTAAAACAAACACATGATTCTAATATTTAACATTGTATTCTAAATGCATTTCGATTTCATCTATCTGCTTTTTTAGGGTTTCGAACTTAAAAAGTAAAAACGGAACAAGTATAAGATCATTCTCTTGTCTGTCTGCCACAGCCATTTTACTCGCAAACTATGAATCGTGAAAAGCTCAAATTGGGGGAAGTAATAAAAGCTATTGACCCAGATATTTACTAGTTATTAAACATTCACAAATATATTTAGGGAAAATGTAGAGGGGCTTATTAAGTTACTTGAAAATAAAATCTTTTCTTTGTATATCGTGTGAAAGCTTTTGTAACGTTGAACTCAAAAATACTTTTTTTTTATTTATTTATATATATTTTTTTAATTTTAGTTATTGAAATCTCAGTATATCATCAAAAATATAGAACAAAAATATATTCCCCCATCTATTTCCGAATCTACTGAGAGTAAAATTCTCAAAAGAATTAGATGTAGTAAATAATAATGTAAGTCTTGCAGGAAAACTATATCGATTACTTTAGCTCGCATAGTTTTTGAGAAAAGCACATTTTTCCGTTGCATACAAATTTCAATTTGCGGTCATTCAGCAAAGGTTTTTTAGGAGCATTGGAGGTACCTATCGTAGCAGAAGTATAAAAACATTGTTGATAATGCTTTTCGAAAAAAATCATCTCTAATTTTTCGAGATAAACGCTAAAAACCCTAGACAATTCGGACATACATATGATAGGATTGGCGTATTTATGTGCAATCACTTTTAAAGCCTAGATATAATTTTAAAGATATATTTGTATAATGCAATACCTAGTAGAAGTATAAAAGCAATAAATGTCAAAATGTTAAAAATAGACTAATTTATAATTAATCGCAAAGATACTATTAGTCCAAGAGCCGACCACACAAAATCCTAAATCATCGAGCACAAGAAAAATTCCTTTATTTTATGGAAGAGTACTCATAGGGGAATCTAATCATCCATGTCTGCCGTAAGTGAAGTGGAGCATAACCCAAAAATTGATACCACTAGTGGTTCCCACGTACGTTTAACATTGTGTTTGCCGTACAAGTAAAAGCATGAAAACACGGAAAATTGGATGCAGGGAAACATAATGCTAAGTCTACGAATCAACCACCAGTGGTATTTATTTTTGGCTTATGCACCACTTCGCTTCCGGCAAACATGGATGATTAGATTCTCCTATTACTACTCTTTCATAAAATAAAGGAATTTTTCTTGTGCTCGATGACTTAGGGTCTTGTACGGTCGGCTCTTGGACTGCATGGGATTCTTATAGAGTCTGCATTGAGTGAGTCTCTCAAAATGATTCCCGTTTCTTTAAAAGTTAATTAAAAATCTACCTGAAAAAATGCGGCACGGCGTTGCAAATTTGCAGAGCGCTTAGCACAATGCCAAGTTTAAAGTTTCAATAAAGGATTTGTGTTAGCTACACAGTGAAAAGAAAATATTTTTACGCTGAATTAAGTTTTATGAAATGTCAAATGAAGCTTAAATATGCACTAATTTTATTCTTAGTACCAAATTAAGTTCAAGTAAGTAATGCAGTAAGTTAAGTAATGCAGTCTTCTCCAGCTACGTTGGTCGGTTTCTCTAAAAGAATCTTGAAACAAACGACAATACATCTAGTAAAGATAAAAAAAATTAATATCAAATCAAACGTCATAATTATTGTCTTATTAGTATAATCTTACATTAAACTGTTCAAAATCTATGTTGACTACATAATAGTCAAAATATCTCTAAAATGATTAAAGTACATATGTTTAACTATTTTTTAATAGGTGGGTTAACTTGAAATTCCCGCTTCTACCTAAATCTGCTGCTGAGAATAGAGAAATATCCTAAACGTGCGATCATTCCATTAAATCTGCTTAGGTGGGAATTTCTGAAATAGGTAAAATGCATGTTTAAGTATATTTTAGTATATTAGGAAATCTCAAATTCATGTCTCTATCTAAAACGGCTGCTGATGTATGGCGGAATGACCTATATTTTCGTACTTCTTGTTAATTCTTTTAGAAGGGAAAGATATATAAAATCACTGGAATAAATATTTAACATTTTTTTAATGTGTTTGTTATTTTGACTTTCACTTTTGAAAATTGATCCAAGGATATGACTAGTGATGGGCGATTCTCGAATATTTAAAAATCGAAAAAAAAATTGTCATCATAAAAAACACAATTCATACAGTCATCGATTATTTCCGAGAATCCACAATCAAGATATCCTACAATTGATCATTAGAATAATTGCTTTTACATGCTTATAAAGGATTTTAATAAATACATGTCAACTAAAAACAGGTGGATTTAAGCAATAAAACATCGAAGAAACTGGTTGCAAAATCTTTAAAAAGCGCGTGTAAAAAATTAATACAAGGAATTTTAAGTATAAAAAAATTAGAATGTTTCGACAATCAGCAGAACAATGTAAAAAAAAAGGAGAGATAGAAAAAAAAAAAGAATTAAATAAAAAAGAATTAAATGCACAGCTGGTCGCAAAATCAGGAATTAAAAGGATGGCAAATAGAATCAACATTTTCTATTGATTTTTTCACTTCATTGAGATTAATTTGGTAATTTTCGCATTATTAGAAAACCTTCTCATGGAATACGATAACTGCAACCCCTGAAAGAAGCAAATTGGGGGAAGAGGCACAGAAAATGCATAACATGAATAAGTGGTCACAGGGCTTTCCAACAATACATCCATTGAGGACTGTCGGTTAAATTTAGAAAAGCTCTATCCCCGCCCCCCCCCCCCCCCAAAGTGGGCAAAGTGGGTAGAGAGGCGCTGGAAGTGTATAATTAAAAATAATGGTAAGAAACCTTTCATTGATATGTCACATAAGCGGTGTACGCCACATTTAGAAAATTGCCCCTCCACCCCCCCCCCCCCCCCAGAGTTCCAGCTATCACGCCTCTTCGGTGTAAAACCTTCGCTTCTCTTTGAGGTTTTCATATACAGGGTGGTCATAAAAAACTTTGCCGATATATGGAGCTCTAGCAGACAGTCAGCTTAACCAATCGAGGTGAAATTTCAGATATAGCTTCAGATATAGATTCAGATATAGATTCAGAGGTATGAGCTCGAGATTCTGTGAACGGCAACAAAAAAAGCCCTCAGATCTTTCATATTAGGAAACTTTCTACCAGCGTTGTATCGTTTTATCATTACAGATCGGATTTTTTTACGAGACTCTCTGATAAGTATTAGTTATAATAGAGGGTGGTCATTAAAAAACTTTGCCGATATACGGAGCTCTAGCGGCCAGTCAGCTCAACTGACCGAAATGAAATTTCAGATATAGCTATTCAGAGGTATGAGCCCGAGATTCTGTGAACGACAAAAAAATGGCGCTCACGGTTACGGTTATAGTTACATAAACTCAATATTTCTAATGGCAACACCCTTTTTTTTCATCGCAAAATTCTCAGGGCATGCGAAAACTCTAAAGAGCGTTAGAACCGTACGTGTATTGCAAGAAACAGACATATGTTATGCACGCACAAAAAACCGTTCTGGGAATCCTCCCTCCCCATAGAAAAAAACTCGCTTGGGGCGCAAGGAGGAAATTTGCATATGACACAGAGTCAGTACACTAGTCTCTGATTACAATACAGATCGGAGAAACTAAAACTTTTATTTTGATTACACATTTTCCACATGGGTACCATCACAGGCAATTACACCATGTGGCACCCATGTGGAAAATGTGTAATCAAAATGAAAGTTTTAGTTTCTCTGATCTGTATTGTAATCAGAGATTGGTGTACTGACCCTGTGTCATATGCAAATTTCCTCCTTGCGCCGCAATCGAGTTTTTTCTATGGGGAGGGGGAGGATTCCCAGAACGGTTTTTTGTGCGTGCATAACATGTCCGTATCTTGCGATACACGTACGGTTCCAACGCTCTCTAGGGTTTTGGCATGCGCTGAGCATTTTGCGATGAAAAAAAATGGGTGTTGCTATTGGAAATTTTCGAGTTTCTGTAACTATAACCGTAACCGTGAGCGCCATTTTGTTGTCGTTCACAGAATCTCGAGCTCATACCTCTGAATAGCTATATCTGAAATTTCATTTCGATCAGTTGAGCTGACTGGCCGCTAGAGCTCCGTATATCGGCAAAGTTTTTTAATGACCACCCTCTATTATAACTAATACTTATCAGAGAGTCTCGTAAAAAAATCCGATCTGTAATGATAAAACGATACAACGCTGGTAGAAAGTTTCCTAATATGAAAGATCTGAGGGCTCTGCGATGATATATTATATGACGGGTCCAAAAAATGTTTTTAAAATATTGGTCCCCACCACTTAACCCCTACGGGGGTGAAAATTTTAAAATCGTTAAAATACGCCTTTAATTTTTTTTTTTTTTTTTTTTTTGTTATTTTACGTTTTTACTTAAAATGACTGCTTACGTGTATCACAAAGTTCTAAATTGTGTAACCCCCTTTTAAACCCCTCTGGGAACCAATATCTAAAATGGTTGGAATATGTTTAATTATATTTTAGTACATTTATTTTCTATAATTTCACGCTGCTACTTTAAACGATTACTGAGATATAGGATGTTCCAGAATTTTCGACTCCCCGTTTGTGCTCCTTAGAAGGGGAATTTTCAAAAATCCCATCTTAGTGCACGCTTACATCATGAGAAGTATATTTTCCCCAATTTTCATGTTTGTACGTTCAGCAGTTTTGGCTGTGCGTTGATTATCAGTCAGTCAGGACAAGCAACACTGTCCTCCAAAAATTAAGTTACAACATGTTTTTCGAAGCTCACCAGAAAAAAAAATGGTAGTCCGATTAAACTTCATAGTTTATATGAATGACAATAATAAGCTTTAAAAAAAATTATGCAAAAATTACAACTACCACTTTTATTTTTTTTTTAAATAGGTATTTCTGAATGAGAGAAAAATATGCAATTACGAAGCTTTCGTAATTTCGCGTGTAAGTTTTGTTGTATTTTCACAATTGTTCTCAGTTTTGTTCACAACAACCAGTAGAATCCAGAGATGTCTAATAGTTGAAGTCGTTTGCCCGATTGATTAAGGTGGCGAGCGGTAAGATGAATGGAAATGGGGTTGTCACAGGCCGATACTGCTAGACGGCTCAATGTGTCTGGCAGTGTAGTCCAACGACTCTGGGATCAGTATGAATCCGAAGATTCTGTATCCAGAAAACATATTCTAGGCCGCACAGTTGTTACAACTGCAGAAGACTAGTTTCTAGCTCTTTCGGCCCGAAGGAGAAGACGCTCTACTGTGCCGCAACTCATTGCAAACCACTTTGCAGCATCAGGGAGAAGAATCTCCGCTACTACGGTGCGAAGATGTCTTCACAATGCAGGTCTCTATGCAAGGCGACCAGTTGTGTGTGTCCCCCTCAACAGACGACAGAGAATGGCCCGCTTATGTTGGGCAAGAGAACAGGTTTACTAGACCAGACAACATTGAGCTTCTGTACTTTTCACAGACGAGGCCAGATTCACAGTGGAGAGCGATTCAGGACATCTTCTGATCTGGAGAGAACAATGCACTCGATACCATCAATCAAACACTGTCGAAACACACAAGTACAGAAACGGTGGAATCATGGTTTTGGCAGGGATCTCACTCGGAGGCCACATTGACCTGTATGCGTTCATGGAGGAACTCTGGTTCGTGCGAGATATGATGAGATTATTGCTTCATATGTGCGCCCATATGCCGGTGCTATTGGCAATGGTTTCAATCTAATGGATGATAATGCGAGGCCACACCGAGCTGTGTTTGTTGAGGATTATCTTGAGGATCACAGTTTGGAGAGAATGGAATGCATTCAAGTCCGGGGTGGAGATATTCCGTATTAGAACCAGTTTTTTAATGTTTCTGTCACATTTTATGGCATAATACCGCTATGTACTGATTTCTCCAAGAATGGAATTTTCCACCATGGGTGCTTTTTTGTTGTAATTTCATTTATACGTTTAACTTACGTAAATTTCTATGTCGTATTTAATAAATAAAAGTTTAGCGCACATTTTCGCTTAATTTGTGGTTTCTATATTTATTCATTTGCAAATTAGACGCAAAAAACCGGTTGTACCATAATTTTTTGAGGTCAGTGTATTTTATATATCTATAGATAAGGATAAGATTTAAAAAAAGAGCTATGCGTAATAAAAATAGTTTATATTATTTAGGTTTCATATTTATTTTAACTTTTATGGTATACCCATTCATACTTTTCCAGTATATAGAGCTATAACCAACCCTATAGTGTATAGTTTTTTTGCAAAGCGTTACTATACAGTTAACAACGGATTTTTAGCACTTTGCAACAAAATTGAAAAGTGTTTACGCATTCGGTTTGTCTGTCCGAATGTTTACACTCTAACCCTCATAAAAATATTCGAAATTTAATACAATTTATAAAGTTTATTTAGGTTCACCGAAGCATGTTTTGTATTGCATACACTTTAAAAAATAAATGTGTAAATTAGTCAAAATTACGCATATTTATGTGTAAATTTGAAAATTCACACACTTGCCATGAACTTTACACATTTTTTGCAGAATTTTACCTGTTTTTATGTGTATTTAGCTTATAAAACTAAGTGTATAATTTGTTATCACTTGAAAAACATATACAAGTGTGTAAAATTAGAAAAATACCTAAATGTGCACTAATTAATGTGTTATTGTAATTTACGCACAGTTCTGTATATACTGATAAGTGTGTAAATTTCTAAAATTACCCATTTGTCATAAAAAATACACATTTTGTAAAAAGAATTACCTGTTTTTATGTGCGTTTATTTTGGGACATTAAGACTGCAAGTTGTTGTCAGTCAATTTACACAGACAAATGTGTAAAATTAGAAAATACCTGTATTTACATGAAATGGTGTGTTACACAAAATTATAAGTAAATATCGGTCCAAAATTCGGTTTCATTTTCGTTTTCGGTTCAAAATCTGAGCTTCGCCGAAAATTCATTTTCGGAAAAAATATTGCTGAAAATTCAGCGGGACCGAAAGTGTTAGTAATACATCAATCTCGTTTTTTAATTCGGAAATTTTCTTCATGAATCTTCGATTTGAGCTGTTTCAGTTCAAAAGGTACTATTTATTTCTGTAAAGATAATTGTTTATTATTAACTGTCAAGTATGACTGAAAACATTTGTGCAAATTATAAAGCAAGAAACGCATATATCACTAGATTTTGAAAACGCTTTTCATGTGTTCATTAAAAGCTGTAGACTTAACAGAAATAGGAAATTTTTAGTTTGAAACCGAAAAAGTGTTTCGAAAACTCTTTGAAAAAATTGTACTATAATATAACAGATATCATTTTCACAATAATTAACAGATGATTAGCACCACCTATTGAGCGATATACACCAAAGACTAATTAAATCTAGTTTATATCAAGGTCTCACAGAATAGAATGTTTAGTGAAATTCTGTGCATTAGTTCTTGAGATAGAGGAATTGCAAGAATAACGAATAATTCACCATGGCAGTGCCACTTGTTGAGCGATTTGCACCCAAACATAATCATAACTATGTTATGTGAAGTGCTAACAAAATCTAAAGTTTTATAAAAATATCTACACGAGTTCTTGCGATAGGGCTAATGTGGAAAATGTGAATAATGCATCATAGCAGCGCCACCTGTAGAGCGATATACACCAAAAACTAATCAGATCTAGTTTATATCAAGGTTTAACAGAATCTAAAGTTTTGTGAAATTCCATGCATTAATTCTTGAGATAGAGTTCGCGCAAAATTTTTGACACATACATACAGACTGACACCCTGAAACTCATAGACAGACATTTTATAAAAAACATGTTTTTCGGGTTCTCTGACCCTTTAAATATATAAATCCGTCGAAAACCCGATCTCGAAATTTTACACGAATCCAATACTTTCTTTTTTATACATAGAAGAAAATAAAAATCGAACTTTGTAGGAGTTATAGATTTTAAATTATTTTTATTTATTTATACAACAATCAAATTAAATATAATATTGTAATATGCATTTGTATAATGGTAAAACAGACGTATATTTTGAAACACTATGATGTGTCTTCAAAAAATATTTCATTTATTCATTTTTTTAAAGAAAAAAAAATCAGTCTACAAAATTTAATTATTATCAAATTGTCTGCATTCTGTATAATAGCAAGTACGCAGGTGAACAATGAAAAATGAAAACATCTGCCAGTATCGAAGTTTCGCCATTTTTAGAAGACGTCAAAAGAGGAAACTCGGTTCTCCTCTGTTAACTCAAAAAATAAAATTAAATCATAATGTAATTACAAACAATCGTGGATTGTTAATTTTTATGGAATGTTTGTCTTCATATTTAGAAAAATGTGGACTGTCTTTTCTTTTCTATTGTCATTTTATGGGCGATAGAAGTTGGATATTCTGTAACAAAGGTATGTAAATGTTTTGTTCTAATGAAAATAATGCTTTTCAATTGACAACTGTTTTAAATGATTTTCACGGTTCAATTTTTTATGTTTAAACTATAAGTTTTTTTTTTTTTAACATACAACTAAAAACAGCAGTATTAACCGTATTAACAGCATTATTATATTTGAAAACATGATAAAATTTCGGCGCTTTTATTTTCTAATACTGTCCGCTTTTTTCTGTTTGAATAAATCATATTTTTCTTGCTCAGATTCCTTTTATTGTGCAAAAATGTGAAATAATGTTTATGGTTTCTGTGTGTTAAGTTTTATCATAAAAAAGTGCTATCATATTTCAACTAAATTCCGATTATTTTATTGAATTAGTAAAATTTACATTACAAAATCTCAATTATTGTCCGAGTTCAAAAGGTGTCGCAAAAGTGACTTTCTTCCTTCATGTTAAGTATGTTATGCGTGCTTATGACAATTCTGTGAAAGCTATGACTATGAGGAAAAATAAATATACTTATATTTATTATTGAATTGATTTATAAATTTAATTAAACACACTAATTTAACACATTTTTTCTGCACTTATTCGAAAAATAATTATATATTTGTGAAATGTCTCATTTTTGCAAGAATGAGATTATTTTTGGTTAGAAATTGAAATAACCGTATAAATGAGCTTTTTTTAAACTGAGCTCATTTTTTTTTTATTAAATTAGCTAGTGTTTTTAATTTTAGTATATTTATGAATTTATTATCTTAAAAATGTAACTAATTTGTGTACATTAATAGAATAATAATAAAATTAAATAGTTTGCATTTTATTACTTCATTTATGCTTTTTTGTGTGTTTATAAACAAATTTTGGTACTTCTTAAGATGTAATATATAAACCTGTAATATATATATATATATATATATATATATATATATATATAGGAATGTAAAAATAATAATAATAAAATTTATGCGCGTACTTTTTTTTGAGGGGGGGAGGGGGCGTTTTTTGAGGCAAGTCATTTGAAAGTATTCCAAATTACATTTCAATACATAGATAGATGTGCTAGTAATGGACATTCTTCTAGTAATGTACACCCTCCATGCTTTTGGTTCACAAAATAAATAAATGAATGCAAACCAAGCTTTTATTACTTTTTTCATAGGGAGCGAACGATTTTAATCAGTTGACTTAAATCGGTAATTAAATCGTGATTTAAATGAATTGATTTTTAAAAAAATCATTTACTAAAATCATAAATTTTCTAAAGATTTAAAGTGACATAAAAAGTATTAAAACCTAAGATGACCATAATTTGGCAAGTTTCTATGGGTATTTACTTTTGAATGCACAAAAAAACCTTTAAATAATTATTTCTAAGCTTAATTCCTGAGTATTGTCAAAAACTTATATGCACGATAATTTTGTAAAAAGCATAGTTTTTATCTTATAAACATAAAACTCATTTCATTTAATAAATTTATATATTCTTTATTTTTTTCAAAAATTGAATGTTTTTGTTTGAGTAGTAAGAGAAAACTTTGAATTATATATACTAGCGGCCATTCAAAAAAATTCATTTAATTTTAAGGTTTTAATAGGGGGGGGGGGGTCCATTACAGGAATGGTTAATTAGTTATTTTTCAGTAATGGGCACTCCGTATAAACATTGCTAAAAATGCAATTTCAGTGTTGTTAATGAGTGCATAAAATATTTTGACTTAACTGAAAATCTAAATAATCAAATTTAATGTCCAAATTTCATTTATCAAAATGTAATAACACCAGAATTATTATAAATAGATGCTTTTAGTTTTTTTTTTTATGTAGTTAGTAAAATTTCAATACTTTATTCATTTTTATGTATATTTTTTAAATAAATGTAAACTCTGTTTGCATATTTTATAATATATAATCAAACCAATCACGAAGCTGAAGATAAAGTATTGTTTAAAGACACAGTCAATGAGAGGCCCATAGTGCTTAATCTCTCTTTATATAAAGAAAAAAAATAAGTTATAGAAGCTATTAAATATCTATTTTCTATCTTAGATGTTCCTTATTCATCTCTAACAAAAAAAAGTAATATTAAGGAAAGTTATAGTAACCATGAAACTATTAAATCTGCAGATTATTGGTCTCAAACATCAGTTCTACAGTTTTATTTTGAAATTATTTTATTTAGTATTTAAAATATTCAACTCACAATATCATTTCTTCTACATTTGTAAGATTAATTATTATAAATGATACATCAAATAGTCTCTGGCAGATAAATTGTAAAAAATAATGAGACAAAACTATAAACTAATATTCAAAAACTTTTTTAAAATTACCTTTTAATCGCTTTGGGATGAGCGTCTTTTACAGAATTTTTAAAGTTTTATCACCGTTTTTTGCCTTTTTGAATCTCGAAAATGCTCTGATTAAATAAGCCAAACTTTACAATAAAATTTTACTGATGAGAATAATCAGGAATTCTGAGCACTTTCAGCGTCCTCAAGAGGTTAAATCATCCCAGTTTTCCAATTACTTGACAGCTGCAATTGCCTGATATTTAGTATTTCAAACTATCCATCAAAAATAATTAAAATATAAAATCTTCCGATAATTACAATGATTAATGCAAACAATCAATGATTATCACAATTATTTTATTAATTATTAGCATCCTAATTGATAAATTTATTTGAAAATAACTATGTCGTTTCATTAGTGTGTTTTTATTAAATTCTGGTTCTAAATACAGTCATAAAAACCATTATATTTTTTATTTTTTGTGGGTGTGTCCATTACTGGAACAAAGGGTTCCATTACGAGGCCAGAGGGCGTCCATTACTGGGCTTTTAGGTGTTTTTATATATTTCTGTTATTTAAAACTAAATTTTGATCATATTGGAAAATGAGACTATAGGAATGATTAAGTATCGTTGATTGATTAATCTAATATGGAAAAAAACTGCAATATAATAATTATAACTTTAAATAAAAATATAATTTTAAAAGAAATGGCTTAAGGATTCCATAACTGGCGCATCTACCCCATAGAAATTAATCTGAGTTTCATAAACATTAAATTGAAGTAAATTTTTAGGCGACTGACGAAAAAACTGTATTCCTAAACAATATTTTTGTTAGTATTAAATACAATTAAAGCTATCCAATTTTCAGTATGTGAGGTTGAGAAGGAAATGCATAAATATTTCTGAAAAAATTGCTCTTTAAAATATTAAAAACAGTATGAGTTGTTCTAGTTGTAAATATGAGCGAGAGAATTTCTTTTTAAATTTAAAAGACAGAAATTGTACTGGGTTGAAATTATGCACAGTCTGCGCAAAAATTGTGATCTCACGATTTAAAACTGTAAACCAACTCTAAAAGAAATTACAAATTGGTAACTAAAATTTCAGTTTATCATACTTTTATATAAAAACGGGTATATTGATGATAAGAAAATGATTTGTCTATTATTTAGCGTGATGTGTAAATTGCCAAAATACATTGCGGGTACACTATTTTCTGGGCATCAAACAAAGCTACCAGAAAATATAATCTCAATCAGTATATGAAATTGTTCTTTGTACAACCCTTGGCAAAAAGTTCCTGATCACTGTTATCAAGTTTATGAGTTTTCTATTTACAACTATATATTTCACGATTCAAAAGCATATGAGCGTTTTACAATATTCCAAATAAAAGAGAGCGTATTAAAATATAAAATAAAAGGTAAATTCAGTATAACAATCATATAATTTATAATTACAATGCAGGAAAAAATGTTTCTTCATGAGAAAAAAAAATATCAGATCAAGACGGAGGTTGGAAAATAGTAATCAATCACTGAGAAAACAAGTTTGAAATTTGCATATTGAAGACAGATTAGAGTGCCTGTGCATACGTACGATATCTGAAACCTATTTAAAAGAAGAAATCTTCCAGTTGCGAGATGAAAAGCAGCTCTGAAGTGCTAAAAAATTACTCGTGTGAAAAATTTGACTCGTCATTTCAAAATTCACATGATTTAATTCTTGGAAGAAGGAAATTCACAATGGAAAGTGGCTGCTTTATTAAATTGCTCTCAAAGTACGGTATGCAATATTTGGAAAAAATATCAGTTGACTAACAGCATGAAAAATTTACCTCGAATTGGACGGCCACGAATCTTAGTACCTAGGAAGGAAAATAAAACTCATAGAAAGAGCGAAAAGAAATCAGCGAGCAACCTCAAAGAAGCTTGATTTCGAATGGTCTAAGTATAACGTAAAGGTATGTGACAGAACTCTGTGTAATCGTCTAAATGTAGGTACATTTAAATCCTGTAAAGTTAAAACAAAACCTTACATGACAAAGAAGCATAGAAAAGAGCACCTGCAATGGTATAAAAACATGTGCACTGGCCATATGATAAATAAAATAAAGTTATTTTTATCATTGAATCTCATATATCACACAGTAAAAGTGATGACATTGGAATATTTGTTTGAAGGAGAGTTGGTGAAAAGTTCAATGATAAGTGCGTCAAAACGAAGACTAAATTTTCACCTGCATTTGCAGTTTGAAGTTATATTACACCACAAAGCATCAGCAAGTTGTGTATTGTATTACATGCAGTAAATTTTTAAGTTTACATTGACAGTTTAGAGGATTTTTTTATTCTGAGCATCGATCAAAGTTTCGGAGATCAAAATGACTTCTTATTTCAAGATGACAACGCAGCCCCCTATCACACCAAATCAGCGAAGAAATTCTTAGAAATTTTAGGTAAAAATCCAATTAAAACTGTGATTTGGCTGCCCATTACTCCGGATCTTAATCCCATCGAAAATTCGCGGAATATATTAAAAAGAAAAACTGATTTTTGAAGGATCACAAATGCCATAGAACTACATAAAGCTATAAGGGAATATTGGTGTGAAATCGCTCCCAATGTGTATAAAAAGCTTATTGAGTCTATTACACAAATAATTTCGGATGTCATCCGATCTAAAAGTGGATTTACTAAATATTGATTACAGTGATCGGTTATTTTTTTCCAAATCAAAGCGTGATTGGATAATTTTTTCTTTGGTGTTTAAATTTCAATCACCATTATTATGTTTATAAATTGATGTATGATGATTTTAATTCATTGCATATTCTTGTTCATGATATATACTAAAAATTTATTATCTTCAGTAATCGTTTAACTTTCATGCAGTGAAAATAAATAATGCTTTCTTATTAAAAATGGTAGTGTTGGAGTAATGATCGAAAACTTTTTACCAAGGGTTGTACATATTTTTAACCATAAAAACAATTAATTCCTATTTTAAACATTCCAAAACGTAGAATGTTAAAGCTAAATACATAAAAATATGTCTGCTTGGAATATTATACAAATATCTAAGTATTTTGATTATTACACACAAATCTGTGCTTTGCATATCCTGCAGAAATATTTGTATGAACAGAATACTACCTAAAAATCTGTGTATTTTGCATATTAAACAAAAAGCTGTGTATTTTACATGTTACACAAAAAGCTGAGTATTTTACATAAAACACAAAAGTATGTGTTTTTTGCATTATACACAAAAATACGTTTAATCACAAAAATTGCACATATGAATGTGTGAGAATATTACACATAAATATGTGTATTCTTCTGCAATTTACACATTAAAGTGTGTATTTCAAGACTTATCAGTTAACATTTACACATATGGACTTATCATCAAATTACACTTTAAAATGTGTTTTTTCAAAATTACAAATTAGGCGCGTATTTCGGCACTTTATACACCAATTTACACATATAGACAAATCGTTTTTGTATCATCAATATACCTGTTTTTATGTGTAAATTTACACATATTTTTTTAGTGTATGAAGTTTGTATAATTAATGGTTCATTTACAGGGACACTCGAAATAATCGATAACATTATGGTTTACGGGGAAAAATCGCTTGGAGAGTATTTTAATAACATTATGCTGTTTCAAATTTATTGAAACTGATAAAAAATAATCTAATTTCACTACGTTTACATTGAAACAGAGAATACATAGCATTTTTTATTAATTTACAGGGTACACAAAAATATGATACAGTCCAGTCTTTGCGTAATAATTTTTGGAGAGTACGTTTTAAAATTCGGTATGCACATTTAAATTTAATTAGTATTTTGAACATTACTCTTTTTATATAAATTTCATACCTCGTATAGAGGGTTGCACAAAAGTATTCGCATACTATTCTCCTTATTATAGGAAATTGCTGAAGGTGAATTTTCAACTAAAATATATGTATCACTCAAATGAACTAAATTGAATAAATATTGTTAATAGATACAGATCTCTATTCCATATTCAGGGCTGCTAAAAAAAAAAAAAAAAAAAATATATATATATATATATATATATATATATATATATATATATATATATATATATATATATATATATATATATATATATATATATATATATATATATATATATATATATATATATATATTCGATTATAGATGAGAACAGCTAAAATTCAGTTTTGAAATGCGTTATTCATTTCCATATGCTGAAATGAGACATAATATTTTAATTTTTTAATCGGTGCAGTTCTGTTACATTATTATGAATGTGTTGGAAAATGCTTCATTTTCTATGCTTGAAAATGATTTTTTCTTTCTTATTTTAATAGTACAATTAACTCCTTCGCAACGAGAGCTCTTTGCTTAGCTTTTAAATTTTTACTACTGGTTTTTCAAAGCAGAAAATTTTCCGTAGTTAAATCGCGAAAATACTCCGATTGAAAAAGACAAACTTTACAATGAAAAAAGAAACTGGTGGGAATAATGAAAGATTATGAGAGTCTTAAGTTGCACTTATGCCATTCACTTGTTTCCAATGTGATAATAATTCATGCAGTTACTGTACAGAACCCTCTGATCGCGAGTAATACTCGCAATTAATCGTTTATTATTAACATTGAAATCTTTACAAATGTTTATTATTCAGTGAAATGTTGAATGTTATTACAGTTGAACTTTATCATAAAAAGATCGAAGAGAATACAGCATTTTCTTGTTATAACTCAGTTCTGACACCTCCCCCTCTCAAAAAAATAAGATATCGTATTATGAAACAGTTGAAAATAAGTTAAATTTTTTAAAAAGTATGAAATTACTTTCAGACTTCGCCTCTTACGCTTGTCGGTTTCTCTAAAACAATCTTGAATCAAAGGGAGAAATAATAATAGCAAGGATGAAATAATAATTTTAAAAAATCATTTCCTTAACATTTATTCAAATACCTTCAATTGTTGTCTCATTCGTATTGTTGTCTTATTGTCATTATTCGGCTCGTAATCGATGTTGGCGACATAATAAACAAAATTGCTCTATAATTTCTAAAAAGCCTATATTTCATCTTTTTATTAGGTTTATTATCTTGAACTTCCCACTTCTTACCTGAAACTGCTGCTGATATATGGCGAAACCTATGAAATTTTCAAATATTCCTTTTACTCTCCGTAGGGGGATTTCTAAAATCACTGAAATATATATTTAACAATATTTTAACAGATGTATCATAAAGAATTTCTCGCTCCTACCTAAAACTGCTGCTAAGGTATCACGAAATGACCAAAAATTTGAGACGAACTCAGTAAACCACCTTGTGTGGGAATTTTTAAAATCGCTGAAATACATGTTTATTTATTAATTTTTTTATTAGATTTATTTTCTGGAATTTTGCAATCCTACAAAAAACAGCTACTAAAATATGCCAAATGTTCTGTGGAATTTCTAAAATTGCTAAAAAGCGTGTTTAATTATTTTTTAAGTAGATTTATTATCAGGAATTTCATGCTATATCTAAAACGGCTGCTAAGATAAATTAAATATTCTCAAATTTCCGACCCACACACTTATGTAATGGCTTAACTGAGGATTTCCTAAAACCGGTGAAACACGTATTTAATTACTTTTTAGTAGATTTATTTTCTGAAATTTCACGCTCCTACCTAAAATGGCTGCAGAGATACGCCAAATGCTCTATAATTTTCGTCCCTTCCCTTTTTCATCCTTTCGATGCAGAATTCCTAAAACCACTGTAATATATCTTTAATTGCTTTTTAGCCGATTAATTTTTTGGAATTTTACACCTTTACATAAACGGGTGCTAAAACATGCGAAATACTCAGAAATGTTCAAACTCCCGTAGGTAGTAAATTTCTAAAGTCACTGAAATACCTGTATAATTACTCTTTTGTTGTTGTTGTAGATTATTTTTTTTCGAAATTTCACGCTTTTACCTAAATTGGCTGCTGAGATATTCCTAATGCTAAAAATTGTTCGGCCCCACTTTTAACATCCTGAGAGGGGAATTTGTAAGATCGCTGAAATACGTGTTTCATTATTTTTTAATAGGTTTGTTTTCTGGAATTTCACGCTGCTACTTAAGACGGCTGCTGAGATATTCCAAATGTTCTAAAATTTTCGACCTCCCTTTTTCACTCCCTTAGAGGTGAGGGTAATTAGTGAAATCTCCGAAACACGGATTCAATAATAATTTTAGTAGATTTATTTTCTGAAATTTCAAGCTCCTACATAGAATGAAAGCTTAGATATGGCCATGTAGTCTAAAATTTTCGACCTCCTTTTTAACTCTCTTAGGAGATAATTTTCAAAAATCCTGTCTCAGTGCACGCTTACGTCATGAGAAGTATTTTCCCCCAACTAAGTTTAGTAGTTTGGGCTTGCATTGATTAAGAGTACAGCTATTGCAAACACCATGTATTAAATACTGAGTAACGAGTATTCTCTTTAATACAAAAGTGCTGAATCATTACTTTGGAATACGTGTCATTAATCGTTGCTACATCACTGTACTGCAGAACTAAGGAACAAACTTTAAACGCTACCTACATTTCGTGATTCATGAAGATTTCTTTATCATTTAATAATTTAATTAGACTAATTTCGTATTAATTCTGCTTTTATTCTAATGTTATTGCTCATAATTTTACTATAAAAAGAATTCAAGCTTATGATATAAAAAAATATTCGTTATAGCTGTATTTAAGGATTGATAAGGTGTTTCTATGAAATATAACTTTTTAAATCATTGATTTTCACTCATTCTCGCATAAGATCAGTCGGCGCTCTTGATTAGAAATTAAGCAATCGATTAGCGTCTCTCCTTTTCATTTAAATTCAAAAGATATTTTTACGATAATTTGAAAATGAGTGTTATGAACTAAACTTCTAAAAACGACAGTAATTGAAGAATCTTCATAGCGTTCGATTATAGCTTGAGCTGCAACACGTTTAAGAAAAAGTGGAAAAAGCTATTCGATTCCATATCATTACTATGACTACCAGTTTTATTATTTTATGCATTAGAATGAGTCTGTGAATGTACCAGAAAGTTTTCTGATATTCAGCGGAGGTAAACATGTTTTTCAGAACCGGTTTAATACTAGTTTCTGTTATACAAGGATTCCGTTGTCGCATGTTTGCTGTTTTCAGTAAGCAGTGGACATTTCTATCAGGATACTCAGTCACTATTTTTTCTGTAATACAGTGGCGCAGCCAGAATTCGGCTCTGGGGGGATAGAGTTGCTTCAGGGGTGATTCTGGATGAAATTTTTTTTCGGAAATCGGCGGGGGGGGGGTCCGCGAGTTACCCCCCCCCCGCGTGGGGGGTTTATCCGCGATCTTCAGACGAAATGGGCGTTTTCCTGCGACCTTCAGACGAAATCAGCAATTTATTTGCGATATTTTAGCAAAATCGGCGTTTTTCCGCGACCTCTAAACGAAATCAGCAATTTATCTGCGATATTTTAGCAAAATCGGTAATTTATTGCGATCTTTTGTCGAAATCGGCGGTTTTTCCGCGATTTTTTGACAAAATCGGTGTTTTTTTTCATGAAATTGGCGTTCTTTTCGACGATCTTTAGACAAATTTTGCAATTTTACGCGATCTTTTCTTGAAAACGGCGCTTTATCCCCGCGGTTTTTCGACGAAATCGGCGTTTTTTCCGTGATCTTTTGATGAAAGCGGCCTTTTCTTTCAATGATCTTTTGACAAAATATTTTTAAGCAATCTTTTATCGAAAACGGCGATTTTTTCGCGATTTTTTAACGAAATCGGCATTATATCAGAAATCTTTAGACCAAATCGACGTTTTCCCGCGTCTTCAGACGAAATCAGCGTTTTATCTGCGATCTTTGGTGAAATTGCAGTTTTCTCCGCGATCCGCACAGGAAACTCGCGTTTTTCGAAGATCTTTTGACAAAGTTCGTTGACAAAAACATTGACGAAAGTGTCTTTTTTTTTTCACGAAACATTGACGAAATGTGTGCTTTTTCGGCGATCCTTTCACGAAATTTTCATTTCTCCGCGATTGTTTTATCCGCGCTCAAACCATACAAGTTGGCAACTATGCGGAACTGATAACCCAATTTCAAATTTTCGGAAGAGATTGCCTTAAATTTTCGGACGAAAATCACCCCTGAGTTGCTTATAGATAAACAAAATCGCCATTTTTTTTTTTTTTTTTAAATAAATAAATTAGTTAACGAGTTATAAGCAATTTTGATCGCATGGCAACCATTTTTTCTACTTTTTGTTGCTACTACGTCGTAAATTCGTTTCAAATCATCCACTGTGAGAATCGTCTTCTGAAAGATCTTATCAAAGAATAAAGAACATTTCTCAGCTACAGCGTTTTAATCATGATATCTACTTGCCTGAATCTAGGAAAAAGTGTTATCGGAAAAAAGTGACAAACTACAAAAGCGGAAAAAAATGACACGAAAAAAAGGGACAAGATAAACATGTTACTGGGAAAAAAGTGACAAGGAGTTGATTTTGGGGATATATTTTTGATTTTGGGGATTTATTGGCAAAGTATGAAAAGGGAAGGGGGTCGGGTGCCGGCTCTTAATTTAAGTGAATGATTTCTTCATGCTGAATTAACTGTTTTGGTTCAATTTTTGGATATACGTTCATACTGAAAAGACGCTTGCCTGATTAGTTTTGGGAACGGACGATTACCCCCCCCCCTCCGCCCTAAATAAGATGAATGGTTTTTTAAGCAGAATTTTCCAACGTGTGTCAAATTTTGGATATAGGTTCTTTCTGATAAGGCTTATATATAGTATTGTGGTGTCGCGCCCTGAGTTTCTCTTTACTAAGTTGGTTTATTTTTTAAGTTCATCAATACCACATTTTTAATTCCTCATGTTCTTTATTAGAACCATAGATCAATTATTAAAAAAATAAATAAAACGACATTACAACTACATAGGAGCCACACTCAAATATTACATTTCGCTTAGCACGTCTAAGCCATCTTACATCAATGTACTTTCTTGTACATTACCAGCACATGTCTCTCTTCCAACTACCTTCCTTCCCTCTCGGTGCTCAATAATCCCAGTGTCCCCCTCAGCTCATTGCCGCTAGACCAGTGCAATTATTTTCTAGGTGTGTCCCTTGAGGTCAATAGCACCTATTCTCAGCTTTTGAATGAAGGTATTTTCACCCCTGCATACCTTTTCACAATAAGACTTCGCTATCTATCTTCTGCCACGATTAATATTTCCAGCTAGTCGTCAGAGTATATAATGCCTGAAGAATTTTGGGAGTTTAATGGTTAAGTATAGAGGGTGCATGGGGGGATAACCTCTCTTAAATTAAATAAATGGCTTTTTACGCAGAATTATCCGATTTGCTTCAAATTTTGAATATAGGCTCATTAAGATAAGTGGCTCTGAGTAGTTATGGGGTTCTCTTGCCAATAAAAAGGGGGCCGCGATTATTCCCCCTTTAAATTAGATAAATTGTTTTTGTGCACAATTATCCAATGTATTTCAAATTTTGGCTATAGTTTCTTTCTCATAAAGTGAATCCCTGAATAGTTTTAAGGGTTTGTTTATATATCCTCAATAGCTGTTTGCATTTAAAACTGTGTTTTGTGTTTCTGCATAGCATTTTTTAGTATTTTATAAACATCGTAACAAAGAAAAAAATATCCTGTTTTGCTTAAAATCTTTTTTTTTTTTTATTTAAATCCGTTTATTTTTTTAAGCGTTCAAACCTGAAGATCTATCAAGAACTACAGGTTTTTAAATAATTAACTTTCTAATTACTAACATAAGCTAGTAATAAAAAACTACTTTTATTACTGCAAATTAATGAATTCATAGTTCATTTGTTCGTGACTTACTAGTTTGTACATTAAAATTTTCTAACATATATATTTTTAATGTTTTATATTATATTTTGTGATGTGTAATATGGGACATTAATTAGCAAAAATCCAGTTTTAAATGATAAATATTTGGCGTAAATTAAAATAACAATTACAGCAAATAATTTAGTATATGACTTTTATCACAAATAAAAAAAATAAATAAATCAGTTTTAAATGCAAAATGAATGGAAATTAATCATTATCAGAAAAAAGGTAAAATGTATTATAATGTTTTCTGACATAATAATTTTCAATCAGTAAATTAAAAAATAAAGAAATATTGTTTTTAATTGTTATTTGCGTTCAGTTGCATTCAACTCGTTGTTTTATGTTACTTGATTATTTTTACGACAAACCTTTACCGGGAAATCCCCTTATCGACAAATTTCCTAAGAGACTAGCCGCCCACGATATCTACCGGACATCCCCCTCCGTCGAATGGGGAAACCAAGCTTCTTTCCCCGAAAAGGTTTCCTGAATGGACTGCTGCATCCCTCCCTATTTTAACTATATTCATTAGCTTATACGCCTTACCATAATGAAACTACATCTAAAATTGAAGTAAATCGGACAATTCTGCATAAAAAGCCATTTATGTAATTTAAGTGGGGTTATCCCCATCCCCCCCCCTCTATACTTAGCCATTAAGCCCTTAAAATTATTTAGGGATCCACTTTATGAGAAAAAAACCTATATCAAAAATTTGAAATACATCGGATAATTATGCCTAAACAATTTATCTAATTTAAGGGGGGGGGGGGGGTAATCGTCCGTTTCCCTATTTATACTTAGCAAAAGAACCTCATAACTAATCCGGGATACCCTTATCATAAAGAACCTATATCCAAAATTTTAATAATAATTCTTTAAACGGATAATTCGGCATAAGAAGCTATTTATTTAATTTAAAGCTGGGGGGTATCCTCTGTTTTTGCCTTTATACTTAGCCATTAAACCCTTAAAACTATTCAGGGATTCACCTTATCAGATAGAATCTATATTTAAAATTTGAAATACATCAGATAATTCTGCATAAAAACCGATTTATCTAATTTGAGGGGGAAATAATTGCTTGTCTCCCCCTTTCTAATAAGGAAAAAAAACCCCTTAACTAATCAGAGATACGTTTTATCATAATGAACCTATGTCCAAAATTCGAAGCAAATCGGATAATTCTGCGTAAAAAGCCATCTATTTAATTTAAGAGGGATTATCCCCCATCACCCTCCCCTTTATACTTACAAGGAAGGTCTCCATACGGGCATACTCAGAAGAATCTGAAAAAATTACAGAATGTTCTTCTCATATAGTTATATATGTTTATAAAAAAAATTTCGGCGGAACCTCCTTATAACGTCCGTAAAAAAATAATAAAAAATTCGTTTATTTGGCGATTTATCTCCGGTTGGCGAAAAAACGAAATTTTGAAAAATACGCTTTTACGCTTCGAATACTTTTTAAAGAAAAAACTTTCTATGTTCAATTTATTTAAATAAGTTTAGTTTAAGTAATTTTAGTTTTGTATTTTTACTTTACTTTAAGTGTAATTTTGTCATATACGTTTATATGTACTTATAACAAAATGAAATTAATATATTTTATGATTTAAAACACAATTTAAATTGATTAAAATTGTTCCAAATTGAAAAATACACTGTTAAAAATCTGCTGCATTTTGTTGCAACGCACTCCCTTGCATGTATAGAAAACTTGTTATGTTACTTGGCCGTGAAATGGAGCTTTCTCATTGGTTGGGATAGAGATATTATATACAAGCGGTGGAGTGCGTTGGAACAAAATGCAGCAGATTTTTAACAGTGTATGACACGGTCAATTCACCTTGCTAGGGAGCATTCTCATTGGTCAGAAGAGAGATATTCTATAAAAGTAGTGGAGTGACGTTGCAGTAAATGCTGCAGATTTTTAACAGTGAAGTCAATTAAAATCAATTTTCAGATTCGTTAAAATCGTCTGCTTTTGGCGAGGAAATGCATTGCTCGCCAAATCCCGCGTCGCTTTCAGCTTTTCATGCCAATTATTCCAAACTATTTTATTTTTTTTACATATCTAATAATGTAATTCCACCGCTAATTTTCACTGATCCTTTATTACCTACATGAGTAGTTTAATTCGTATTTTTTTCAAAAAATTCTGAGTATGCCCCCAATGGAGACCTTCCTTGTTAGTCATTAAACTCTTAAAACTATTCAGGGATTCACCTTATCAGAAAGAATCCATATCTAAAATTTGAAATACATCGGATAGCTTTGATCCGATCTTAAAAACCGATCTATCTAATTTGTGTGTGTGTAAGGGGGGGAGGGGGAAGTAATTGACCATCCTCCCTTTATAATAAGCAAAATAACTCTATAACTAATCAGAGATACGTCTTATCATAATGAACTTATGTCCGAAATTCCAACCGAATCGGATAAATCTGCTGTTACGGATGGGGAAAGGGGGGGGGGGGGGTTATCATATGTCCAAAAACTGAACCAAAACAGTTAATTCAGCACGAAAACCCATTTACTTAAATTAAGAGCCTCCCCCTGATACCCCCTAAATACTTAACCAATGAATCCTCAAAATCAATTATGAATTCCCAAAATCAATTCCTTGTCCCTTTTTTTTTCGGTAACTTCTTTTCCGCTTTTGTAGTTATGTCACTTTTTTTTCCGATAACTTTTTTTCCTGTAACTTTTTTTCCGTTTACCCACTTGCCTATTTCGGGCGTTTTTTAAAAAAGAATTAATATTAATTAAAAAAATTGTCTGAAAGTAGTCCCTTTAAAATAGTAGTAAGTAGAAAGTTGTTAGAAATTTGGCACCCCTTAAATCTTTGCGCCCGGCGCGACCGCCCTCTCCCCCCCCCCCCACCCTTTCGCACGGCGCTGTTAATATATTTCCAGAAACATAAATATAAATGTATTATATACTTTCCAAACATACCTGGATTTTAAGAATGCTTGAAGGGATTCGAAAGATTTTAAAAAATGATCTCTTATATCCATCTTTTTCATATTTTCTTCTCTGAAGAGAATTTAATATCCATAGCGAAACGCACAATAAAGGAATCCTTAGCATTACAACAACTAACAGCAGAATGTTTGTGAAATTAAGCCTATCCTTCAAAGCAAGCGTTTTTGTGTTTTTCCTGGAATTCGAGAGTCCAGTCCCGTTTCCAAAAAAAGAGCAAGAAACAGATGTAACTAATTAAGACCCCCCCCCCCCCAATGGCGCAGTATTGAAAAACCCGAGACGGCATTGGCAGTGACAGGAAATGACCATTCCTTTTAGCCTTCGGCTGATTTCCAATAGTATAAATGAATGCCGGCCTTTTCCGAAATGAGTGACCAGTTTTCGATATTGATACCGTTACCATGTTCTATCCCTATTTTTAAACGAAAATACATTACTGCCGCTTAAATGAGTCAAATTTTTAAATAAAATTTGATTCAATAAAGCGGCAGATTTCGAGAACAAAACAAATAAAATTCTAATTTTAGTTTTGTTTTTTATGATTCGGTTCATAAAAATGGAAATTTCTATATTTTTGTCATGGCTCTGGGGGGGGGGGTTTAACCCCCACCCGCCCCCCCCCTCGCTGCGCCACTCTGTAATACATATAATAATGTTTGCTGAGACGGAATCGCGAGAAACCACAGAAGAATTCCGTTTTAGTGAGATTTTTCGTCTTAGCAGATGAAATTACGTTATATCATTTTCACGGGAATGGACCTTGGAATATTTCCATTCAAGGTAGAATTCCACTTTCACATGATGTATTTATTTATTTGTGATTATATTGTGATAGTTTACGCATATTTTCGTTACAGGTTTCGTAAAGAATTCAATTATGGGTCTAGGTAGCGATAACGGATTCTTGCAAAGATCTCGCTTACGGTATATAATTATTTACAGTACATGTAATATTTGCTGCAGTCATGTGATCACTTATTTCAAATGTAGTTTTTCTTAGCTTTATACATTATAAAATGTTAAATCAGTGCAAGCATCCTACTTTTTATCTATTATTTTAAGGACAAGTCAAAACTAATTATAATCGAAGACAAACCCTAAAAAAAGTACAATATACACTGATTATAGGAGTAGTAATACTTATACGATTTTTAATACCCGTTTTCTAAAGAGTAACAAAAGTAACGGGTAAGGACTACTTTCTAACCGTTTTAAAGTAACGAATACATACGTGTGTGTTCCCTTAGTCGTTACTTTTAGAACACTAATTGACACTCAGTCGGATCAAAATTTTTAATATAAATTGATTACTCTAACAGGAGATAATTTTACGTTTCTAAACTTTCAACATAAAATTAAATTTAAATGAGAAAATGATAATTAATTTTAAAATATGGCAATTATTAATTTTTGCGCAGTAAATCGTATATGAAAGCGATTGAAAAAGAACTTGCTTACCATTCATTTATTAAGAAAAGATTCTACTCCTTTCGCTCAAAATTTTCATTTTTTGCATCCTTTATGTGAGTAGATTGTTTCTCTAAAGCAATTCCGTGCAGTATTTTCTATACATTGAATGCAATGCTATTGTAAAATTAAACTTATTTTTCTCGAAACCATGTTTTTGAAACTGGGCGAATATTTTTCTCGAGAACTATAAGACCAATTTCCTTTACTTTTTATTTAAAAGAAAGCTAATATATATGCTAGAGTTTTTAACAACTGAAAGTACACTTTTCATTGATTAAATGTATTTTAGATTTCACAAAACATTAAAAGAATGGCGAAAAAGTGACATCTTTCCTCAAATGACCACCATTTTGTCAAAAAATAACATTTTAAACTAAATATTAGCATAAAGTCCAGATAATTTAATGAAATTTCATAATATGGTAACCAAGCTTGTTTAAGATGATTGTAACTACAAAAAAAAAAAAAAAAAAAAAAAAAAAAAAAAAAAAAAATGTTTGCCTGATGGGATGTCTTAGTCGCTCATCTGCAGTTACATAACACATAATATTTTTTTCACGAAAAAAATTAAATACATATTTGATATATAAATAAATATAATAGAAAAATACAACAGAAAAAAAGAAATTTAATTAAAAAATGTTATTTAATTTTATTTATTTATTTATTTTTGGTTATTACATTTACATTATGCAGAAGTCGAAACCATATTGAAAATTTTTTTTATTCTTACTAATATATTTTATCTATAATTTTTATGAATATTCCTATTACATATCTTATAAAAATGTCTCTTGAAAAATTTTGATAAAAGATACTGGTAAGAACAATAAAATTTGCCCTAAATGCTCCGACCCATGCATTGTATAATTGCACTTAATTAATTTTCTGAAATAAAAGGCACTATCATTTATTTCCTTTGTTGAAAAGACGTTAAACCTTTATGAAGAATGACTGCATAAATAATGATTTTAAATAAATATTGATTTTAAATAGCTAATAAATTTTACCATTTGCACAAACAATGATTCTTGCAAGTGGTTTCACTCGCAAGTTTTTTTCATATTAAAATTGAAGAATATACAAAACAATGTTAATTAATTTTGATAATGGAAAGGGAAAGAAGTCACAAATATTTTTGTTTAAAAGTTTTTGGTTGATATGGCCAGAATTTACATCATTACAACTAAGTTTTTTTTTCAATAATTTCAAATATGTTCAGGATTTTTGTAATAAATCAAACATTTTCTTACTTCTTTTCTTTTTAAAATAGGATTCTCATAATACATAAGCTCGCCATAAATGAAATTGAAAGCATTGTAATGTTGTTATTTGAAAGTCCTTGTTTAAATATTTTTATTTAGAGATTATTTTTCAAATTTTTTTAAGTTTATTAATGTGTATATGTATTAAATTATATACATATATATCTATATAATAATAATAATTATTATTATTTATCGTTTATTTATTTATTATTTTTTTTAATTTATTTATCTCATTTTCCAATTTCTAATTTTTATTTTAATCAATTATCTATTATTTTATATATTTGTATTTTGACTTAGTTTTTTTTAATTAATTTTCTTCATTATTCTCCTGCCATTTTTCTTTTTGCGTAATGCTCTTGTGTGATTGGCTAAAGCCTCCTGCTGTTCTATTTTCTGCATTCTACTCATGTTTCACTATTGGCTGTTTCTTTAACATCTTCTTTTCTTTATCGCTTCCCTGTGAGTTTTTCTACTGTTTTCAAAGTAGCAGGGCACATTCTCTGAATCTGATAAAGAAAAACTAGCCCTTTCGAAAAGCCTTGCTCATTTATAAAACATGCATGGTGTTTTTGAGAAATTCTTTCTATATCATATTAATGTTCATCATGTGATATTATTTAAAATATTAATATCTTGAATCAGATTCTATACGCCGCAGAATAAAACTTGAGTAACTGAAAAAAGTAGGGATGAGAAATCTCATGCATAATATAAAAAAATATTCATGTCTCAAATTCGTACTTCACTCTACTAGTTTTGATTCCAGACACTTACTTGATAGTTTTTAGAAAAAACTGATACATGGAGATATTTTCTACGATTGATTTTGTTTAAAATTTCATTTTATCTCTACTTGTCCTCTCCCTATTGCTTAGACACAGTAAGAATATTTATGATACTGGAATATTTTACTATGCAACGAGAAAAAAACTAATTGATACGATAAGTACTGCCGGAAACACGTACTTTTATGAAAACCTAGATTTTAAATTTTATCTTGATTTTCAGTTTGTATTACGAATAAATTTGCATAAAGCTGTGTGTCTCATCATGGTTCAATAATAGTTTTACCAGGTTCAGTATAAACAAGTTGGACATTGCACATCAAGCGTAGCAAATGAGGTGCGTTCGTACTATAAGGAAGTTTTAAAAATATTCGGAACTTGGTATAATAGTATGCACTTGGTGTAACAGTACTTCAGATACAGTAGCGTATCTGAAATCCTTTATGTATTTCTGAAAATACTATCTGCTTTCTATTATACAGGAATTAATTTGTAGTGAGCTTCAGCAATGTATACCAATATCATAAAAGGTGAAACAGATTAATATTATTAAAACGCGCCCCAAACAATTTTCCCTCTATACCATTATGTGATGGAATATATTTGTGTAGCCCTGTAAATTAAAAACAAATATAAGGTGCGCAACTGAGTCTCTGGGGTTTTTTATCAATGAAAAATGAAAGATTTCACAAAAGATAAAATACAAAAAATGATTTATTGAAAGTATCGTCCCTCGCTAGCTACACATTTTAGCTATCTTTCTGATAATATATGAATACCACAACGATAAAATGACGCATCTTTGGACCGAAACCATTTGACCAATCAATTTTGCACTCCGTCATAATTAGCCAAGTGTATCCCAGCTAAGCAATGCGCCATCGACCAGAACAAGTGATAATCGGGAGGGACCAAGTCTGACATATATGGCGGGTGCGGTAGCACATCCTATTTCAGCGTTTTGGTGGTGTCCTGAACGACGGAATTCGATATCATCAGGGCCTGATTATCAACGGGGCACTCTCCCACCAGAAAAAGTAAATAGAAATTTTTTCCTTATTCATGATAGTAATTTTGACTGAAAAGGGCGTTTAAACAAGGCGAAAATTTCTATGTAATTTTACTGGGGAGAGAGTGCCCCGTTAGTAATCAGGCTCTGGATATCATGGAAAGTTGCTTTTCTGGAATATCACTCGTTTGTGTCTTGTGCGCCATTTTGGCCGTTTTTCGAGCAATGCATGGTTCAAATTAATCAGCTTTTCTTGGTAGCGATGCCTATTGTCAGTTTCGCTCAGTTTCAGCAACTCATTGTACGCGATTCCTTTCTGGTCCCACCAAACGCAGTCCATTGTCTTCTTTTTGAAGTGATTTGGCAATGTCGTTCGATGTTAATGCTTCGCCAGATGAAAGACACGATGTTTTGGATTTGATATTCTCTAAATATATATCCTTCTCATCGCCAATGAAAATTCGATGCGGAAAGATTTCTTTCGTGCCAAAAAAGCAAAATTTCGATAGTGGTTTTTCCATTTTTCATCTTTCTTTCAGTCAACTCATGCGGCACTCATTTTTCTTCCTGTTAAATTTTTCCCATGACATGTAGGCGTTTAGAAATACTTTGGCGAGTCATGTTTAATGCTTCCCCAAGTTAATCTTACATTTTTGTTGTCATCTTCCTGCAATAAAGCTTGGAGATCGGCATCCTCAATTGTTTTGGTTTTCCGGAGAAATCGTCATTTCTAATATATTAAAACAAATCTTCACATGTAGTTTTCAGTAATACGTGTTCGTCATAGACCTCCTAATTAGACGACGTCCTTCAGATGCATTTTTTTTATAGATTAAACCAGAAAAACAAAACTTCCCGCAAACGCTGTTTATTTGGCGCAATACTGGACATCTTCGTTGTTAGAAAAAAATGACGTTGCGTTGTGATACGTTTTCGTATTACGACAGTTTATAGTTAATAAATGTCCAAGCTATTAGAAAAACATAACTTTAGATACGTATGCCACCTACATGTGCCGTTAGCGCCATTCATGCGTGAAACCCAGAAACTTATTTGCACAACTAGCATTCTTTGCACCACAGATTGTACATAATGTATAATTGTATACATTTCATAGATGCATATCAATTTTATTATGTTCAAAGAAGTGTAACACCATTAAAATGCACGAAACTTTTTTTTTTTTTATTGGCCGTAATGTAACGGAATACTTTTAATTGTCCCTGTAATTAAACTATGCATCCTATTTTCATAAAATTTGAAATGATTCGAAAAAAAGTATGCAAAAATTATACAGTGGCGGTCAAAAGTTTCTGGCCAGTTACTTTCTTTGATTTGTTTACCTGAAGGTTTCAGAGAAGATAAGCGCAATTGCTTCAAAAGTTAGAACTATCTGAATGACCTCTGACCAAGTGATACTGAAGGCACTTCGTGCAAAGTGGCAGAATTCGAAATTCGCGTATGCAAAATTTTCCGGCCACTTGTCATTCCTTAGTAATTTTTTTCTATCGGTAAAGGGATTTTTTGCCGTGTTTGTGAATGAATCAACGCGAATAGTGTAGTTTCAATTCAAAAATGAATATTCCAACAATTATTGGTCGTAAATGAGGGATTAGTTTGTCGCTGAAGGGCCAATCTTCTCGTAAGATTGCGGCAACGTTATCGATCAGAAAATCTATTGTGAACAATATTTAAAAAATATATAAAGAGGGCCATGGTCTCCAGAACCTATATACTAATTCTATACTATACGGAATACTAAGTTCTGGTTGACCCCGGAAAACGACTATTCTTGTAGACAGAATTATCAGAAGAAAAACAGTCGATGACTAGCATAAAAATGCCGTTGCAATATCCCACAATTTACAGAATAAAAATGCTATTTAAATAAGTCAGTCTATCATGTCAAGGTGCTGATGTAATGCAGAACTTTATGGGAGAGTAGATGTTATATAAATTTCCATTTGTAAAAATAAAAAATGTACTCGAGTGGCGTTTTCCAAAAAACGCAAAGACCGGTCAAGTGGAAACTGGAAAAAGTACTATTTTCCCACGAATCGAAGTTCAAACGTTTTGGGAGTAATGACAGGCACTACGTATGATAACCTAACAACAAAAGATATGATTCGACATATGTTATTCCCACAATGAAGCATGGCGGAGCACACGTAATGATGTGAGGAGTAATTTTTTTTAGAATGTGTCGGTCTGTTATTTGAAATACGCAACAAGATTATGTAATGTATATCTTGCAAGATCATTTTCTGCTTTATTAGAGGAAAAAATGTGGCCGAAACTATTGTTTCGACAGCATAACGACTCAAAGAATGTATGCAAGCTCGTCAAGCAATGACTTTTGCACACAAAAAATTGCTTTTGAAATGACCAGCCCGAAAATTCGACATGGATCCAAGATTGGATTATAATAGAAAATCTTTGAAAAGAACTTGGTAAACGTGTGCGGAATTATAAATATTACAATTCAGCTGAAATTTCCAAAAAATTACAAGAACTGTGAAAAAATGCATATAGACGATCTTCAACCGTTGATTGAATCAATGTCACGTTGCTGCGCCACAGTACGTATTACTAAGGTTATGGCGATTAAAAACTAATTGTAAATGTTGTTGATCACTGTTATTTTAGATTACAATACCATTTTTTTAAAGCTTGCGAAGATGGCCGAAAATTTTGAGAACATGCGTTTTCCTTTTTA
The DNA here is from genome assembly GCA_964019185.1 of Maratus speculifer. Lineage (NCBI taxonomy): Eukaryota > Metazoa > Arthropoda > Arachnida > Araneae > Salticidae > Maratus > Maratus speculifer. The sequence continues at coordinate 79,984 of CAXHSM010000492.1, read as the reverse complement.
CTTTATTGATATTTATGATTGCTTATTATATTATTGATATTATTGATATAGTACTTTATTGATATTTATTTAATTTTATTGATATTTATGAGTTATTCCATAAATAAGTTTTTAACTATTATGTCAATAAAATGTATAAGTATCACTTTGTGATTCTTCTTTATATGGATATACTTACAAATTAACTAAAACAATTTTTCTGGCTGGAAATTTTTGACAGCCACTGTATATTTTAAATTTCAAATGATTCGGTTGGGTAGTTTTTGCTCTGTTGTATGCGGACAAACAGACGGACTAAACGGCGACTGTAGGTGCTACGTATTTACATAATTATGAACGCATCTCAAAGGGGAGGGGGGGGCTGTAGATAAGTAAAGCGGTAAAAATTCTTTTGAAATGGGACATGCATAAACATACCAGCTCACTTCAGCCTTATTAAATTTGTGCGAATTAAACTACACTTAAAATACGCAGTGGGATATTAGTTAGGCATAACCATTCTTTGGAATAATTAGAAATATATGTATCACAATATTCACTTAAATGAAAGTTTAGCAACGTTACTTTTAAGAACTTGTAGCTTCGGAAGCTGCAATACAGCAAAAAGTCAAACTATTTATTTAAACATTTGTGAGTTGTTTTTAATTAACAACAATATATAAATAAAACTCAACAATACTATAGGCAGTTAAGTCAATAAAACTGTGTCCTTTTTTATTTATTCAGGAATTATAATCTCACCTTCTTTGAAAAATATTATCTATATGAATACCTTGTTAAATAAATTGCACATCACAGCCAATAAAGTTTTAGTCTCAAAATATTTGATTATCATTTATATTGTTTAGAAATTTATATATAGTTTTAAGAGTTTAACACAAAGTCATATTAATGCTTGCAAAGCGATAAATTTATCAGTAAAGAATTGCCTCACTATGAAAAATCAAAACATTTGACATGCAGTCGCTCCACAAGAAAACCCTTGTGGAATATCTGAATGTCGATATACTTCAAAGCACTACTTCTTCTTTTTATTATCTAACTATACTCTAAAATAATATATTAGGAATCATCATTTTTATAACTTATTTTCTCCGTGTATTGAGCCTATTTTTTTTCGTTAACAATTGCGCATTGGCTTTGAACGAAAGAAAAAGAAAACTAAAATTTTACAAACATTTGTACCAGAAATTAAAAAGAAAATAAAAGAAAACGATCCAAGCCAAATTCAAGCTGATTTTTTAATATAAATAAATTAGGGTTTTAAATCCTTTTTCGTATAAAAACTGTATTGCTATCATAGATTTTAAATATTCATTGAAAAATGAATAAATAAGAAACATATATGGGAAAATGTAGTATAATTTTCGTTTCCTGATAGTATGATAAAAAGATCCAAGTTCAAAGATAACAATAATTTTGATCAATGTTTTTCATCTTCTTTATCCCTAAAAGTTTTCAAAATAAACAATAGAATTTTCATTGTGTTATCAAGTTCTGGAGAAACTAATTCGTTTTGTTTCATGATAGCAAATACAGATAATTTAAAATATGATGTATTTAGAAAAAAAAATTATATCTAAACTGTTAGCCGCTCGCTCCCCAATTAACAGATTGTACTAAAAATGTGCTACGACAACTGTATGATACTTCTCTTTCTAACATAGTATAGAAAATGCCACCGCGACCAGTTCACAGACAGAGGACGAGCCTAAGAACAAAAATGTTTCAGGTAACTTTTTTAAGTTGTTACTTGGGGAAAAAACCATAGAAAAGAATGTTATTCCTAAAATATGTATACGATTTTTGCACCTTTTAATGTACATAATTTCTTTTATTAAATGAAATGTATGATTCGAAACACGAAAATCTTAATGAAAATACCTAATGCAAAGGATTTCCCGAATTAGAACTTCATATGCATATACACTATATTGCCATTGATTATGGGACACTTGCGATTTTAGACATTTTACTAAATATCTAGAAAAATACATGAGGAATCATCTCGAAACTCTTAGTGTATAAATATAATAGATCATACATCTATAATAGATCATATAGCATCATACATCTCCGTGAAGATTTTTTACCGAAACTTAATAGGGGAGCGTCAACAAATTAAAAAATAATGAATATCTTTTGAATAACCCTGTCAAAACTAATGTAGCAAAAGCGCTCAAACTCTAGATTATGATTGAATGCCTTATTGTAATACACTGTGTTCATTTTTATGCAAATAGCATGCATACTCGCAGAGTAATTAAGGTTTTTATAAAAATGGCCCCCAATTTTTTTAAGTTTTTCCCTTATAATTTTCAGAGTTCTTAATATAAAATAATATTTTTTTTTAGAAAATATGACAAACAACATTGCACACAGTACCCTGTAATCAGAATTAAAAAATAATAAAAATTGTATGAAAAATGAGTAGGTTTACTAAATAATTTTTTACTGCGCATGCGTCAAAGATATCAAAATTTCATTTGCATATTATGTTAGCTAAATGTATAGAGCAACTTTTATAAAAGTCTCAAAATTATGGCTTGAAAATTCTGAAAGTAATCGGCTATAGAAAAGGGACAAAATCCGTTTTTTCCAAAATGAAGCAAAAAAATGAGGGATTTTATCCAAAAGTAGTCGTAACATCCCGTATTGTGTATTCGATATTGACACTAATCAATGAATATATGGATACAGCCCCTCTTGTTTTTGCTTCATTTTGAGAATAACGGATTTTCAACTTATTCAATTGACGATTATTTTCAGAATTTTCAAGTTATGATTTTGTGACTTTCACAAAAGTTGCTCTATACATTTAGCTAACATAATATGCAAATGAAATTTTGATATCGTTGACGCATGCGCAGTAAAAAATTATTTAGTAAACCTACTCATTTTGTATACAATTTTCATTATTTTTTAATTCTGATTACAGGGTACTGTGTGCAATGTTGTTTGTCATATTTTCTGAAAAAAATTTTATTTTATATTAAGAACTCTGAAAATTATAAGGAAAAAACTTGGAAAAATTTGGGACCATTTTTATAAAAACCTTAATTACTCTGCGAGTATGCATGCTATTTGCATAAAAATGAACACAGTGTATTACAATAAGGCATTCAATCATAATCTAGAGTTTGAGCGCTTTTGCTACATTAGTTTTGACAGGGTTATTCAAAAGATATTCATTCTTTTTTAATTTGTTGACGGTCCCCTATGGAGTTTCGGTAAAAAATCTTCACGGAGATGTATGACGTATACTATTATATTTATATACTAAGAGTTTCGAGATGATTCCTAATGTATTTTTCTAGATATTTAGTAAAATGTCTAAAATCGCAAGTGTCCAATAATCAATGGCAATATAGTGTATATGCATTTAATATGTGTGGAGAAAAGTACTTTAATTTTAAAAAAGAGAATATTTTTATTGTTTATTCTTCAAAATAAAGTAATTTAATTTAAAAAAAATTTCATTTGTTGAGTAATGTGTCCAAGTTCTTTACTTATATCCCATATTTCTGACCAACCTCGGTTATTAGTCACTCAGTTATTGCTTAATAATTATTGCTGTCCCTTGAATGACGTTATAACCGAGTTCGACTATATACATGTTTGTCTACATATACATATGTACAGAATGTATCTAAACTACTGGGAAAGACTTTAAGGGGTGATAGTGCACAGCAAGACAAATAATATTAAATGGGAAACTAAGGGTCCCAAACGTCTTCCGAAGGAGATAGGCTCCATCAAAGTTTAGGGTCCAAAATTTGAAATGATTATAATAAACGGAAAAATTGGTCGATTCGTTTGCGGTTTTCACGAAAATTATTCTTTATGTCAGTATTGTCTGGAAAATAAATTATAAAGATAAATTTTTAAAAAATGCCTATAGAGGGCGCTTTAGACTTTGAAGTAACGAACAACTATTTTTTACAGTTATTTTTTTCATCTCATTATATTTTTCTACAAGTTTAGACATTAACTTGAATTTTGAGCTCAAAATCTGTGGTTAAGTAGCGCAAAATGAACTGTGTTCATAGGGAGTGGGTAGGTTCAAATTTTAAATGATTATAAAAAACAGAATAATTGGTCAATTGATTTGCGGTTTTCAGTCAAACTTTTCTTTATGACAGTATTGTCTTGAAAATAAATTATAAACATAAATTTTTAAAATGTCGGTAGAGGGCGCTTTAGACTTTGAAGTAACGTAGATCTATTTTTTACCGTTATTTTTTGCATCTCATTAAATTTTTTTGAAGCTTAGACATAAAAAATTCCCAAATTTTAATTTTCCAAACTTAAATTTTGTGCTGAAAATCTGAATCGTTGGCAGTGGTTAAGTAGCGCTAACTGAACTGTGTTCAATGGGGGTGGGAAGGTTCAAATTTCAAATGATTACACAAAACGGAAAAATTGGTCGATTCGTTTGCGGTTTTTTCTGAAACCATTCTTTATGTAATTATTTCCTTGAAAATAAATGTAAAAATAAATTTCAGAAAATTCTGTCAGAGCGCGCCTTAAACTTTAGAGTAACTATCAAAAACTTTTAACTCTTATTTTTTGAATCTAATTAAATGCTTGCAAAAGCTTAGACTTAAATTTTAAGCTGAAATTCTGGATCGTTGTGTGGGGTTAAAAAGCGCAAACTGAAGTATATTCAGGAGTTAAAATGTTACCCTGCCCACCCTTCGAACACAGTTCAATTTTTTTTGCTACTTAATTATTCACAACGATTCAGATTTTGAGCTCAAAATTTAAATCTAAACTTTTAAAACATTTTTTTTTAGATTTAAAAAAAAAATAACGGTTATTACAATAAAATTTAAGGCGCTCTCTAACGGAATTTTTTGAAATTTATCTTTAAAATTTATTTTTAAGGAAATACTGTCATAAAGAATGGTTTTAGAGAAAACCGCAAACGAATCGACCAATTTATCCGTTTTTTATAATCATTTGAAATTTGAACCTCCCCACCTCCATTGAACACAGTTCAGTTTGCGCTACTTAACCACTCTTAACGATTGAGATCTTCAGCTCAAAATTTTATTTTATGTCTAAGCTTCTAAAAAAATTTAATGAGATGCAAAATATAACGGTAAAAAATAGTTGTACGTTTCTCCAAAGTTTAAAGCGCTCTCTATCGGCATTTTTTGAAATGTATTTGTATAATTTATATTCAAGACAATACTGATATAAAGAATAATTTTAGTGAAAACCGCAAATCAATTGACCAATTTATCTGTTTTTTTATAATCATTTGAAATTTGAACCTACCCACTCCCTATGAACACAGTTCATTTTGCGCTACTTAACCACAGATTTTGAGCTCAAAATTCAAGTTTATGTCTAAACTTGTAGAAAAATATAATGAGATGAAAAAAAATAAGTGTAAAAAATAGTTGTTCGTTACTTCAAAGTCTAAAGCGCCCTCTATAGGCATTTTTTAAAAATTTATCTTTATAATTTATTTTCCAGACAATACTGACATAAAGAATAATTTTCGTGAAAACCGCAAACGAATCGAACAATTTTTCCGTTTATTATAATCATTTCAAATTTTGGACCCTAAACTTTGATGGCGCCTATCTCCTTCGAAAGACTTTTGGGACCCTTAGTTTCCCATTTAATATTATTTGTCTTGATGTGTACTATCACCCCTTAAAGTTTTGAGCAGTAGTTTAGATACATCCTGTATATAAAAAAACATATAATAGGATAGGGACAGGGTAGATGTTAGAGTACGGCGGAGGGTGGTGTTGTCTGGATAATACGCAATGGTTAATTATTTAAACAAAAAAAACTGAGGGGGTGAGACATCTTCTAAATTTCAATAATACATTTTATACTGGATGTTGAATTAACACATATGTATGAATAATTATATAGTTATATTATTTAAATATATTAATATAATTTAATAAATGATATTAAAGATTAACTTGAATCTAACTTTCAACAATTTGGGCAATACCTAAAATATTATTTCTAAGTATATAAAATGCGAACATTAACTAGCTATTTTATTCCTTCTTTTATCTTACATTAAGATATTGAATTTAGGTTAGTATTGTCAAATTAAATGAAATTAATTTTAATTTTAATTTTTAATATTTTTCCCTTCTGTTTACCTTTTTATCCTCTTTTTACTTAACACTTTCTAAACATTAGTGTCTGATACGTTTTTTCCTTATATATCCATTTTAGTAAGGTTATTATGATTTATTTTTAATGTTTTTCTTCATTTTATTATGGTTTTACGCGTGTTGGAAACCCCAAATTCGTATCATTTTGCTTTCCGTGGCTGATGTGAAGAAGAAACCACATACTTTATTTGTGGTTCTATAGTATTTGGGATCCGACGAGTCTACTATAGTTCTGCAAATTTTAAATATTAATTTTAATAACATTTTTCTCTTTTTGTTGATATATATTGTTTTACAATTAATAGTTATATATTTAAATATAATTTAAGTTATATATCATAATTATGTAAATACGTAGCACCTATAGTTTTCGTTCAATTCTTCCGTCTATCCGCATAAAACAGAAAAAAAACTCTACCCAATCTAATAATTTGAAACTTAAAATATATAAGTGTTGCATAATTTTATCGAGTAATTTCAAGTTTTATGAAAATCAGATGCCTAGTTTAATTACAGGGACCATCAAAAGTATTCCGTTACATTACGGCCAATAGGAAAAAATAGTTTCACGTGCAATTTAATGATATTACACTCTTTCAAACATAATGAAATTGATATGCGTCTATGAAGTATAAGCTAAGGTATACATTTTGTACAATCTATGGTGAAAAGACTATTTTTTATCAATTTACAGGGCTACACAAAAGTATTCCATTACATAGTGGTATAGCGGGAAATATTGTTTGGGGGGGGGGGCGTTTTCATAATATTAATCTATTTCACATTTTAAGAAATTGATATACATTGCTGAGGTTTGCTCCAAGTTACTTCCTATATAATATAAATCAGATAGTATCACAGGGATACACAAAATATTTCGGATACTCAACTGTATCCGAAGTACTGTATACTATTACACCAAGATCTGAATGTTTTTAAAACTTTCTTATAGTACGAACGGCACCTCCTTTGCTACGCTTTGTGTGCAATTTCTAACTTGTATATTTTGTAGTGAAGTAAACCTTTTTTTAGGGTTTCGTTCATCTGAGAAAACCCTATTCGTCTCTGTCCTCTGTCTGGCTGCCCGTGAGCTTATTCGCAAACACTCAACGTCCCAGCGCTTTTGACGCCAACTTCTGTAGCCAAGCACTTTGGTGAGAAATTTTGGTACGAATGCGCACCGAAATTTATGCGGATAAACTTGCAAAGGTCTACACCGGTAATTGCACATTTCGACCGAGCAATTATTGTTTGTTTATATCAAATTTCTTCTGAATAATTATAATAAATATGCATTTATATACATTGTGAACATCAGAATGCTTTAGATTCGCTTATGCCTTTCCATATATAAAATGATTGCCTTAAATAAAATCAGTTAGGAAGTAAAAAATAATGTTTCAAAGTTTCACAGTCTTTCAGTGAAAATTGTACGGAGCAAACTAATAGCTCATTATAAATAATTCATTTATATTTTCCTTATTTTATTCCAAAAATGCGATATTTTTGCTTTTCTTTTTAATGAATAAATTATTATAAGAAGTAGAGATGGTTCAATAAGGATTATTATTAAACATTCATTATAACTGATGTTTATAAAAATTCATTACATTACAAATGGGTGCTTTTACAAAACATTGTTTACATTTATTTTCATGTTTAAAAAACATGAGATGATTTTCCGTAAGCGTATCCATAATATAAAAACATTTGACAAAACAAAAACATAAACATCCACTGAAGCGAACAGAATGCTGCAGCTGTATTCACGAATGCGCGCCGACGTTCGTTTTCTCGCCAAAGTGCTTGGCAAAAGAGGTTGGCGTCCAGAGCGCTGGGACGTTGAGTGTTTGCGAATTTGCTGCCCGTGACAGAGTCCGTACACAAAAAATGTATAAGTCAGAGACTTCAAATTTTGTTTATTTACAGCTGAATACCTCGTGTCACACGAAAAATCATAAAACTTTGGAAAAGTCCATTATTTTAATTAAATATGTTTTATCGACGCATCGGTTCATTTTTGAGATTTAAATTTTAAAAGAGACTCTTTATTTCAACTTTTTCCATGCAGACATCATTAGATGGGCAGAAAGCATTTCTCTAGTAAACAGTTCTTAATTCGATTAATATTTCTCTCAAGTTCTTAATTCGAACCCCGGTGCTGGATCATGAAATTTTCATAATGAGATATACTTCATTAAAAGAAGTTTCGAATTTTTGACCTGTTTAAGGGTTTATATTATTATGATAATTATCTTTCAATCTCTGACTTTATATTATTTTTTTGGATTTCCATTTTCTTTCTATTTTAAAAAACTACTGTGATTTATTAATGATTCAGCATTATAAATTTGGTTTAAACATATTTTTTTTTCGTTTTTCAAAATTTAAAATACAGTAATCCCTTCTCCAGGATCAGGTTCCACAAAACATCCGCGAATGTCAAAATTGCGAATGTTGAGTCTACTTCCCGTATATGTAAGCAAGGTTTTTTTTTTTTTTTTTTTTTTTTTTTAATAATGAAAAAGAGCATTTAAAAAATATATTTATCAAGCATTATGCATTAAAAGTGTATGCTATAAATAAATTAAAATAATTATTAACATATTGTGCAAAATTTATTTGCTAGTGTATGATGGAAGAAATGGGGATGTACGATTGTTTCACAGAACAGATTTTATATTTATGAATTTTCATGCAAGGAAAAGTTGCGGCGTCAGTTTCTATTTTAAATTTCAGACGCGTCACCAGTGAAGAATTGCGTTCTATTGATTTTTCAACAAACTGTAGTTGATGTTTTAAAATGTCCCCGACAATTTTCTCAAAAAATATTTCACATGTAATAAAAATTTAAAATTTTAGAAAATTTGGAAAATTGAAAAAAATCTTCATAAAAAAATAAAGTAAATTACTGATCTATATTTTCCCTCAACACAAGAGCTGAACTTCTTGCAACTTAAGCCATACAGTAATACAGTAGGCTACATAAGTGTCTAGTGTGATGTAGTTCATGGAACTGATAAAATAAAGTGAGTTTACTTAGTAATAAAACATTGTTTATAAAACAAAATTCATGAACAACCAAGTTCAGTATTTGCGAACATTGAAATGTTCCGCATTTTCTAATTCGCGAATAATCAAAACTCGCGATTGTTAAGGGAATTTTAATTTCGGATTTTCAAAAAAAAAAATAGAATTTTGTATTTTATTTAAATAATTTAATTTGATCATTTTAAATTTGTTTAAAATAACTGACTTCCTCTTATAACTATTTTCAAAATTAAATTTATTGGTACTTCCATCTATGTAAGAATTTAATAATTATAAATCAACAATTTGGATTTATAACTTAAAGGATAAGTTGTTTCGAAAGAAATACTAAACGAAACTCTCTGTGCGATCTGCGATCACACTTACTTACTTGTTTTAACACATCGATTCCGTTACTCTATATTGAATTTATCTAAAAATATATTCATTTTTATAAATCATTTAATTCTACCGGCCTACCCCTAATTATACGTGACTGAATATACATACGTATTTAAATACAAGATAAACAAAGTGTTTTAGTGTTGTAAAAATGTAAACGATAAAAACAGTTTCATACAATATCTATTTTCTGATAAGGAGAAAGATAAGTTGCATGTTATCAAGGGCAACTTTAGGTAGCAGATTATCTACAGATAGAGGATATTAGGTTTATTTAAAAATGCGTATTGATAAATATCAGATATTTCATATCAAGTGCAACGCAAAATCTTTTCTGACAGTTAAACGTAAATATTAGGAAATAAAAAGGAAATTGTTTTTTCTTTTGTATACCTTATATTTTATTAAATAAATAACCTTAGAAACAAACCTACATTGATTATGATGATCTGAAATATAATGAACTGCCCAGTACGCAATGTATTATATTGGGACCAATATTGTGTCAAGATTGTATTCGTCGAATGTACTTCCAATGAAATGCCAGTATTGGTCAATATTGTCTTTATACTGGGATTTTTTGCAAGGAAATACCTTAATACAGAACTATGTGCAATAGAACAGCAATATGGCAGATATTTTGGTTTTTCAATTGAAATATTGTCAAGGAAACAGAGAAATTATTCTACCAATATTAATAAAGTATGGCAAAATGTAAACATCTCAATGTTGAAGCAATATTTCATGCCAATATAGCTGATATTAACCAAGATATAACCAGTATAATCAATATCGATAAGCTAAATACTGTTCTGTTTCTGAAGTATTTCCCTTATTTTTTTTTTAATTTTCAACTGAGAACATTAGACAAGATCTTTAATTAGAAAATCCTCTTTTATTTCATATTACAGCAGGATATATTTTAAAAAGAATTTTTATTTGCGTAACATATTTTTAATTTAAAATGTCAAATAATATGCATTTTTTCAATTTATTTAAGGTATGACTCAATTTATTTAAGGATATTATATTTTATGCGGGTAATAATTTAGAGCTAAATGTTTGCAAATATATATATATATATATATATGTAATAATAATTCGACGAAGGCTATGTTCCGTAAACTTCCAAGAATGTTACTTCTAAGAATCAGCAGCAGCACGAGCAGAGTAGTCGCTCCGGCAGTTGGCAAGCAGTGGAAGAGTTGCATTGGGGAATTTCCCCATTATAAAAACAAAATCCATGAGTCTTTCAATTCTTTTATTTATTAACTCATAAAGTACGTAAGTTCTTCCCCACATTCACCTTGGCCTGATCATCAAATATTCCAAAACTTCGTAATTAAGCTGCATTCCAAGATATTAGAATTTTTCGGGGAAAAAGAAACAGCATCCTAATATTTTAAAAGTCAATCGCATTCTCGGAAAAAATGACATGGCTTCCGAGTAGTTTAAAGGAGAGATGCATTCTCACCTCCTAAAAGACCAAATGAAAAAATCATTTTCACGACAAAACTAGCGCCCTCCTACTCCGCGTCAATCATTTTAAAAAACCAATTAGGATGAACTCGAGCCTCAAACGGACAAAAATGATCAATTCTAATTGGTCGTAGCAGGCGGTCCTTGGCAAGAACTATATTTTTTCCTCGGAAGAACAAACCCTTTAGCTACGCGTAGTAACACCTGTCACGCGATGTTAAAAATAAAAAATAAAATTAAAACCCCAGGAATATTCCAGAAAGTAAAAAACTTACGAAATACCTCCCGCCTTTTTGAGAAGCAAGAAATGATTTATTAATAACTAAAGTAAGAAAAAGAATTTTAGCTGTTACAAGTTACGAAACTAAGATTGAAATATGTTCCACAAATTTAGAATTGAAGCTAAGAGAGAACAAAAAAAAAAAAAAAAAATGGCGAATTTTTTTTTATGTTATTACATATATACTAGCCGCCCTTGGCGTCCAATTTGGTCTCCCTTAAACGTATGTTAACCCATTGTATCATATTACTTTTATTCATAATTTAATTTATATGTTGAATTCTTTGCCAAATCAGAACATTCTGCTTTAAAATCAAGAACTGGGTATTTTTAATCTAGCCGGGTGCCAAACATTGCTCCCGTGACATCTTTTCGTATTTCATTAACTTAATTTAATACATAATTCGGGAACAGTTTTATATCCTGTTCTGGTTGGCGCGATTGGCGAAAAAATCGAAATTGGCGACAAAAAGTCATTTTAGCAACTTATCAGATTTCTGGAGATGGTGAAAAATCATGATTTTTAAATAATTTATTAAGATATATTTATATAATAAACATTATATAGGTTCACTTGTTAAAATAATATACGATGTTTATATAAATATTTTTATTTATACACATTTTAGATTATTAGATTTATTAGATTTTTTAGATTATTAGATTATTTAGATTAGATTTCTATTTAATATGTAATCATACATAGCGATATTCATACATAAATACATAATATATACACCTATAAATAAATACTATAAACTTATATGTATATTTTAATTCGATATCTTTCATATATTTACTATATATGTCAAATTTAAACAAAAGCTGAAAAAAATTCCGAAAAAAATATGCTAAATGCAAAAAATACAAAAAAAGAAATGGCGAAAGTCCTTTCCTGTAGTAAAAAATTAACCCCAAAGGTAATCACATCGATTCATTTAATGTAAAAAAAATTTTGCCAATAAAAACAAAACAGGATATGGAATTCTTCCCCATAATCCTTTCACTCATTTCATTTATAATACATAACTTTTAACTGAAGCATTAAATACATGAATTTTATTTATTTCTTTTTAAATGAAAATAACAGAAAAACAAAAATAATGATATTTTGAAGCTTCATAATTGCAACGAAAGAGCGAAACAATTTTTTGAGGTTTTCTTTGGACGTTGCCATTAAACAGTAACAAATAATCAAGATTTCTGTGCCACATACGTTAGCGTAATATATATATATATAGACACAATCTATTTATTGCCTAGTGACAGAGATAATATATAAAATCTTTAGGATATTGTTTGCTATTACTTCAAGTTCCTACAATAAAATAAAATAAACAGTCAAGTGCGACTATTACTCGTGCTTAGAGGGTTCGTACAATAAATAAATGAACTCTTAGCCACTTAGACACGAGAGACTGTTATACGTGCCAATAAAGCTTCTCAGAATCCTTCATTATTCCCACCACTTATTTTTTATTGTAAAGTTTATCTTATTGAATCGGAGCATTTTTGCAATTGAACTGCATACAATTTTCTGTTTTGAAATATTAGTGATAAAAGATTAAAAATTAAGAAAAGTATTCTCGTCGCTATGGATTTAACACGTTGCACTCGAAAGGTGACTCTCACTTACTACTAGTATCGTAAGATGTTCTTAGTAAATCCGGACACTAAATGCTTTGACGCCTCTAATATCTTATTATTATCTTATTATTTATTTCGCCATCTTTTATCACACATTCTTCGGCCATTAGATAAGGCGAAGAATATTAGTTTAAAATACTAGTGTCCATAGTATTCGGAGACTCATTTACACGGGAAACTAGCGATCAGTGATAATCACCTGTAGAGTGGATAGGATTAGTTGTATTATTTAAAAAATCGTTGCTAAAAGAATAATAAAACTTTGTAAAAAAAAAAAACTGTACAACATAGGGCTGGATGCTGTATATACTAGAAAAATATGAATGAGTATGCCATAAATGTTTAAAGAAATATGAAGGCTAAAAAATATCAATTATTTTTATTCTGTATAACTCGTCTTTTTTTAAAATCTTATCCTTATCTATTTATAAGGAACTTAATTCGGTACTGAGAATACTGAAGGTAGAGCATATTTAAATTTCATTTGGCATTTCATGAAACTAAATTCAGCGTAGTAACAATTTTTTCCTTTTCCTTTTTTTACAGTGTAGCTAACACAACCCTTGTTGAAATTTTAAACTTGGCATTTTGTTGAGGGCGCTTCGAAAGAAGATCGTAAAGTTGCAATGCCACCTTGATCCGTGCCAGATTTTTCCAGATAGGTTTTAATTAACATTTAAAGACACAGGAGCAATATTGAAAAACCCATTCTATGCAAATTAGTCGCAAATTCCATAGTATTTATGTGATTCATTCTAATTAAATTAGTTTCTTTTCAACTATTCGACGCATATTGCTTTTATACTACTACGAGGGAGGGGGGGAGGGGTCGCCAAATAAGTTTCTCTTGTCGATTATGGCCAGAAGTGTGTATGAAAGTCAAATAATAGAATGAGACATTAAAGATCAGTGATATCTTTATTTTTACAGATAATTTTCAAGTACATTGAGACATTTGTCACACCACTTGATAAGCTTCAAAAAGCCCTCCTGGAAAAACTCAGGTCTTTACATACGGAAAAAGCGTTTAATGGCTTGTCCGTATGCAAAGCTCTGATATTTTCCTAGAGGGCTTTTTTCAGCTTATCAAGTAGTATGACTAATGCCTCAACGTGCATGGTAGTTATGTTGACAAATAAAGTTGTGCTGTACCTTTCATGTCTCATTATATGTTTAACTTTCAAACACACCTCTGTCCACAGACGTTAATGGAAACTTATTTTCCGACTTCCCCTCGTACTAGGTAAAGCATTACAAAAATATATGAATAAAAATTGTTACGTAGACTTTAAAAGCCGATAGTACATAGAGAACGCCGCCCTTGTCAATATGTATGTCCAAACCGCCCGTATCTTTAAGAGTTAATATCTCGGGTAATTGCCGAAGGTTTTTTTTTTTTCAAAAATCTTTATCAACAATGCTTTTATTCTTCTGCTACGATAGGTACCTCCGGCACTCCTGACCTTTTTATGAATGCCGAAAATCGAAATTGCCGAAAATCGAAATTACCGAAAATCGAATTGTGTAACGGAAAAATGCGCTTTTCTCAAAAATTGTGCGATCTAGAGTAATTGCTATAGTTTTCCGGAAAAGTTTAAATTCACATAAACTACCTCTAATTTTTTCATAATTTGAATTTCAGTAGATTCGAATTAGATGGATGGGGGTGAGGCATATTTATACTTGTGCATTATATTTTCGAAGGTATCTCTAAAACTCATTTCTGACTCTATCTCTTTTGAGCTTAGCATTGCGAAAGCTTTTAAATGATACCCTAAACAATACAAAGAAAAGATTTTTTTCAAGTCACTTAATAAGCACCTGTATATTTTTCTAAATATATTTTTGAATGTTTAGTAATCTGTAAATATTTGAGTCAATAGTCTTTATTACTTCTCCCAATTTGAACTTTCCTCGTCTGCTAGTTTACGAGCAAAATGTCTTTGACAGACAGACACAGAAATGATCTTATGGTTCTATTTTTAATTTTTAAATACGAAACCCTTAAAAAAGCTAAACTGTATTGTAATAACATCCGAATGAAAATACATACTTTTTAATAAACTAAATTACGCTATCTAAAAATAAAGTCTACTAAGTTACCTTCATATTTTAAATTTGACGTCACAATGGTTCGCGCACCTTCTTCCTATCACAGTACGTCACACTTTGTTTACCACTTCCACTTCCTTCTTGAAGTGTGATGTAGCTAAGGGATTACCTCCAATTTGAAAGTTTAAAGAATGCTTTAATTTTATTAGTTAGAATAAAATTTATACTTTGAAATTATTATATGGAAAGTTATATTATTTTTATAAATCTATTTGCTATAAGCGTATAATTAAATCCACAGCAAATTTTATTTTAATCATGTGGAATGTTTCAAAAGAAAGTAGTCTAAGCGGGAGGAAAATAGAAAATGAAAATAATAATTTATTTGACTTGCACTAAAAAATAAGAAAAATGATCAACAAGAAGCAATGATTCTTATACAGTCGTGAAAAAAGGGGGTGGTACTAACTCTTTTGAAAATCTCTATATAAGAATGTGAGTATTGCCAATCGATTCGTAATAACGTCAAATAGTTAATGTTTTACTTAAATCTTACTTTTTGGCTCATCTACAAAAAGAAATTGTACCAAACTTTAAAACATTCACTATGCATCACACTTGCAGCGTTAGAATTCCTAAAAAAAAGTCACTGGTCCCAAGGACCAGTAAGCTTGAGAATTTACTGGTCCGCAGACTTCATCACTGGTCTGCTACATAAAATTCTATTAAATAATTTTAACACTTAGAGTGGCCTCCCCCCCCCCCTCCCTGGGAAATAAACCAATCTTACTTTGCATTTATCCAAAATTTTCAGCATAATAAAATGTTAAATTATAACTTGCTAAAAATTAAATAAACAGTACGTAAAGAAAAACTATCAAATTATTAATTAGATATTTTATTTGCCATTACTTATTTCAACTGACTAAGGTTTAATACACATTTTTTTCGATTTTTGCCAGAGTGGTGGAATTACAGCTAGTGTCAGTGATGCAGCTGGACTTGAAAAATTCTGGGTCCCTTTTCTACAGAAGCGGGTCCCCACTAATAATAAGTCATTTTTCGACGCAAAAATTGAGCTTGTTCATTTCCACAAGAAAAATAAAATGCAATAATTGTTTTAATAATAATAAATAATTAAAACCAATATTAATTTAAGAGAAATTTTCTGTACTTTTTAAAGAATCAATGTTCAAGATACAAATTTATTTATAAAATAATAGTTATTTGAGTGTAGAAGATAACAAGTATCACTATTGTCTGCCCCATTTTAAAATGAGATAAGACAGGTTTACTGAAAAAGACATTTTTGCTGAAAAAAGAGATATTTTTGTTGAGTAAATGGTTCATACTCAAATGATGCTTAATGAAATGCTGCTTTCAGGAGTCGCATTCACCCAGAAAGATTTGGAGGGAAAAAAAACCGATTGGGAAACAGGAAAATTTGTTTTTGGAGCAGCAACAACAATTTTGAAGCAGGAAAATTAGTTTTTAAAACAGAAAAATTCTCTCCCGGCTTCACTTTTTTTTTTTTTTTTTCCGTGCTTTTTTGTCGAAATTTCCGTTTTTTGAGTTATTTTGACGAAATCTTTTGTTTTTTCGGGATTTATTGACGAGATATACCGTTTTTCGCAATATTTTTGACAAAATTTGCCGTTTTATCGCGATTTTTGGACGATATTTGCCGTTTTTTCGCGATCTTTTGAAGAAATCTGTCGTTTTTTCGGGTTTCAGGATGAAATTATCCATTTTTTTCCGAATTTTTTGACGATATTTGCCGGGAATCAGCCGTTATTTAGCGATTTTTTTAACAAAATTTGTCGCTTTTTGCGATTTTTTGACAAATTTTGCCGTTTTATCACGATTTTCGGACAATATTTTTCGTTTTTTCACGATTTTTTGAAGAAATCTGTCTTTTTTTCACAATTTTTTGAAAAAAATCTGCCGTTTTTCATGATTTTTTTGACAAAATTTGCCATTTTATCGCTATTTTGGGCGAAATTTGCCGTTTTTTCGCGATATTTTGAAGAAATCTGCCCTTTTTTTCGGGTTTTGGAATGAAATTAGCCATTTTTTTTTAGAATTGTTTGACAAAATTTGCCGGAAATTAGTCGTTATTTAGCGTTTTTTTTTAACGAAATTTGCCGTTTTTTCGTGATCCTTTAACGAAATTACGCATCTTGTGGGACGCGTAAGAGCTATTTTTTTGCGTCCTTATCGCCGATTTTTTCGTAATTTACGCGTTATAGCGTGTCCGCGGCATCGCTGATTAATAAAAAAAAATCTTATGTGCGATCGGTTGCGTTTCTCTCAGGGCCTGAAAAAAAGGCACTGGTCCTGCGGACCACTAAATTTTTCAAATTAGTGATCCGATTGAATTATCGGTGGTCTCGGACCAGCGGACCACCGAGGATTTCGAACGCTGCACTTGGATACTTCGCTAAAATCTACCTTCAGATACTCAACAGAAAACGATTCGGTTAAGATGTTTAGAAATTATGCAGGTTTAAAGGTTGGAACTCCTAATTTTAAATTTGATTTTAATCTTTAAAAACCACGTTGTAATGCATGTAGTTTTATGAGATAATTTTAAAAAACTAGGCAAAATTAGCAGTAATTTTGGATTCACATATTTGAAGCTTTTAAAAATCAACTTTTTAAAAAATTCACTTGGTATGATTCACATTTTTTTCCCCGAATATTAACTTCAAATAATATATTTTTTTTAAATTCACAATAAAATCCCATAAACTTGTTAACATAAATTGGTTTTTGGCAGATTTAACTAAGCTAATTCAAAATTGCAGCTCATTATGTCAAGTACTTTTTTGAGTAATGTTAGACCATTCACCTTATAATGTGTGTGGGCCTCCATGGCTGAGTGGTTAAGACATCACGCCGCTGATCGTGAGGTTGTGGGTTTGAATCCCACTGGCTCCATTGCACACACTCTTTGTGTGGAGCTCCTGGTTGTACTTCTCTTGTGTTGTAATATTTCCTTGTGTGCTATCTTGTCCCTGTATATTGACGATGGCTTATAAGCAGGCTTCATGTCGAGCACACAAGTCAGATGTATGTTGTTCAATAAACAAACAAACAAACAAACCTTATAATATGTTTTGCACTATTTAACCCTTTCTCGAAGATAGCCCTTTGGTTAAAATTTAATCTTTTTCCAACGGCTTTAGAAACAAAAAAATTTCTGTAATTGAATCGCGAAAATGCTATTTTTTAAATAAGGCAAATTTTGCAATTAAAAATAACTGGTAGGAATAATGAAGGATTCTAAGCTCCTTAAGTAGCACGTATAATAATCAGATGTCTTCAAGGAGTTAAAAATAAATTTTACATCGGGAGTTTCAAATTTTAAAATTTCCTAATTCCTGAAGTACTTGACCTAATTACTTCACGTTTGGTATCCTACATCTGAAAACAAATTTATCGAAAAATCCAGATAAGAATCAAAATCATGTGTTAGTACTGAAAATTTTCAAGTTTGTTACGATATATACATATATATATATAGATATACAGATTTCGTCAAGAAAATTTTGAGTATAGCCTCAGGAGTGATTGTGTTCCGGGTGTACCCCGGATTTCCGGGTTTTCCGATCGATCCTCTCTCGGGTTTATGATATTGTTATGTTTAGCAGAAAATTCGGACATTAAAAAATATAGCTATTTTCGAAAAATCGCGCAAAAATCCAATTTCGTCTAACAGTCGCGTAAATTACACAAATTGTTTTAAAGAATTGAGGGGAAAAACCCGGCAAATTTCGTCAAAAAAATCGCGAAAAAACGGCAAATGTCAATAAAAAAATCACAGAAAAAGCCTTCGTCATGAGAATGAAAAAAAGACAGATTTCGTTAAAAATTCACTAAAAAACCACAAATTTTGTCAAAAGATCGCAAAAAACGACAAATTTTATCAAAA
Organism: Maratus speculifer; assembly: GCA_964019185.1. NCBI lineage: Eukaryota > Metazoa > Arthropoda > Arachnida > Araneae > Salticidae > Maratus > Maratus speculifer. The sequence goes on along the minus strand of CAXHSM010000492.1, from coordinate 61,008 downwards.
ATTTCAAAAAAAGATAAATTTTGTCAAAAGATCTTGAAAAACACGACGAATTTCGTGAAAAGATCACGAAAAAACGGCATTTTGTGAAAATACCGTAAAAAACGACAATTTTCGCTAAAAGATCGTGAAAAAATGACAAATTTTACAAAAAAATCGCGAAAAAACGACAAATTTTATCAAAAAGTCGCGAAAAAACAGCAGATTTCGTCAGTAAATCGCGAATAAATTCCGGTCATTGCCGGAGTGGATCTTTCTGTTCCAAAAACTGATTTTGTTGCTACAAATTGGTTTTTTTTTTCTATGCTTTCCCCCAAAACTGATATTTCTGCTCCATTTCTTTTTTCTCTCCTCTAAATCTTTCTCGTGAATGTGACCATTGCAGTTGTTATATAAATCGACATTGGTATATTTTGAATTTCAGGGTTATTTTTAGGGTTTTTTACTTTGAATCAATTAATTTTCTGGATTTTTCACTCTGAGTTACAATTACCCATGTTGAGTAAACTCTATTACTAATGGATTGGTACCGGTCATAATTTTTTAGGATAATCTACAACATTTTTTATTTTATTTTATTTTATTTTATTTTATTTTATTTAATGATTGTATATTTTTTAAATTAAAATTATTGTCCGTATAAAATAATTTATTTTTAAACGGCTTATTAGTTAGACTGTGCTGATTAACGTTAGAATATGCTTATTAGATTAACATAGTACTTGTAAAATAACACTTATAAAGTTAATACATTTTGCACTTTTATTTTTGAAGGCTAAAGAAATGTACTCCAAAACACTTGACAAAAGAAAGAAAAATTTGAGAAGATCAGTCTTATAAGCACCTTTCAGGTTCTGGAAGTATAAGAAATGCGCATTGCTAAGAAAAATCATGTAAATCATTAACTTTAAGAAAAACGTCTATCAGCCTGGGGAAAATAAGATTAAATATCCATTTAATAATAAATTTTATTTTAACATCAATTTAAATATAACGGTTCGCGATTTAGTTTCATCTTTTAGAAACTAAATCTAACGATTTTTTTCGACTTCATACACTTATGTCTCTTGGATCTCAGGCCGAAAAATTACTTAGCATTTCATTAAAGTTTTAAATGCAAGTTTTAAATTAAATAAGGAATTTTTTGACATTTTTTCATGGAAACTCATAAAATTTCTAGATAGAAAAAATACTATAAATTATATTAAATAATGCATGCATGAGAAATGCTTAGTAACTATTCTATTTAATAACGTTGAAATTTAATTACGTTATAGATAAAAACTAGTCAGACGTGGCAATCCCAAAATTTTCATCTATCTTTTAAATATTAATACATCCTGAAAAATAAATCTTAGATATCAGCGCCATCAGTTAGGTTGTTTACTCCAAAATCTAGGCATAGCAACAACTTGGATTTACAGCAAAATCTAAACAATACTAACCTTTATCACGGACTAACTGAATCTAAAGTTTGATAAAAATTCGTGCATTAGATCTTAAGCTATAACTGTTGTGATAATCATGAACAATGCAGCATGGCAGTGCCACCTGTTGAAAATTTGCACCAAAAGTTAGAAAACACCAAATCATATCAAAGAATACAGAATTTAAATTTTATGAAAATCGATGCATTATTTATCGAGATAAAGCTATTGTGGTTATTTTGCATAATGCAGCATAGGAGCTCCACCTCTTGAGCAATATGTGCTAAAAATTAATCAGCTCCAGTTTATATTAAGATCTAACTGAATCTAAAGTTTTGTGCAATTCCGTGCATTAGTTCTTGAGATAGACCGCCCACAAATTTTTTGTCACTTACAGACTCACATAGTGACAGAGTAATGACAGACAAGTGACAGAGTAATAGTAGTGACAGAGTGCCAGACTCACAGACAGACATTTTCTAAAAACCATCAAATTGCGTTCAGGATCTTCTAAAGCATATAAATCCACCGAAAACCGGAAGTCGACTTTTTTCACGAATCCAATACTCTCTTCTTGTAAACATAGAAGAAAAAAAAATGACTGTTAAAATTCAGCTATACGGACTTCGAATAATATTTAATTCAAATTTCACGCTTGAATTAGAGATTAATTTTGCAAAAATGATAAACATTTAGCAACACTTTGTTATTTTTTAAAGTTGTTTAGAGTGACTACAAATCACTTTCTTTTCGCTTTACTTTCGCTCATAATGTCACTATTAAAAAATTTTCTGTGAAATTACAAAGAATCTGAGGGTAATCCATTTTCCTAAGTCTTATGTAAAATTACAGAGATTAAGATTATTTAGAGATTCTGTTAGTCAACAAAGAAATTATTTGGTAAATTTACGATAGACTCTGTAACTTAACATCGTTAAAAATACGCAAGACTCTGCAAATTTATTTTTAATGGCAACAATTTAATTTAGTTTTCAAAATCAATAAATCGCTCAATCTTCACTGAGACTGAAAGAATTTGAATTCTTCGAGTAATTTTGAACTGCTGTATTATTTATTTATTTATTTACGCAATTTGTTTCCAGCCATCCTAGTGGTTGAACCCAAACCCGCTTGACAGTGGAAGAACACCCTATTGACAAAGCTGTCGGAGTTTTTATTATTTTAATCAAAATATGTCTTTTATGATTCAGCGGGAAAAAGTGTATAAAAATACCATGGTATCCGAGGAGATGATTTTTTTTCTTTCTAAATTATTATAACTTAAAAAAAATTAAATAATCTTTTTTTATATTTCTAATAAAATTGCAAACTAATTTTATAAATGCGAGTTTTGAATTATAAGTTTTAACAAAGTAAAAAATATCTTTAATAAACACGAAATACCTACAGGAATTTAGATATAACATAAGAGAACTGATGGTAAAACGATGACCGAGAAACTCGATTGAATGCATTCAATCGCGAACTAGTGTAATTTACAGAAAGCCTCGCTTTTTTTTCAGTGTCTTTACAAAAATTTTTAACAATGTACTCAGATGTTTGGTCCCGAATGAAATCCTATATAAGTAATGATTAGCAACTTTGGCCATCAGTGGTGACAATCCCCCCCAAACCCAATAACGCAAATCCCCCCCCCGAGAAATGGCCTGTTATGCTTGTATACAAAACACATAATTGTTTGTGACACTTACATTGCCTACACTGTTATAATAGATCAGTGGTGACCATCCCCCCCCCCCAAAACCCAATGACGCAAATTTCCCCCACCCCTTAAACAGAATATCAATTGTAAAATATATAATTTACTGCACATTCAAAAGATAGCGCGTTGAGCATAGCGGAATGAGCTCTTATTGCCCTTATCTAGAATTTAAAGAAAGAAAACACAAGAACATTTCTGAAAATTCAATGTTGGCAAAATTTAAAAGTGATATTTAAAAAAATCAAGATTTACAAAAGATTAGCTGACCCGCCCGGAGTTGCCCGGATCCGTAATAATAATATTAAACGAACTTGAAATTTGTATATTTTCTCTTTAATTCGAAATATATGGAAATACATTGTCTGAAATACGTGGCCACTGACTGTGTGAGAAATTGGTTTTAAAAAACAAAAAACTTATATTTAGCTGTAAAAATGCTCAAAATGACTGCAATGGGAAACGCGGGATGGAATATGTGTGTGTGCAGCGATTGCGTGATTTTCGTGTTAAAGTGTTGATATTTATCCGTAAAAATCACGGCTAAGTCATGTAACTAATTACTTTTATCACATAGAAATATCAAGTGAAATATTTTGAATTTCAAACTAAAAATATCACTCTCTAATCAGCCTATACCGTGAATGAAATCGATACTTGGATGATTAGCTAAAAATATATAATATTATAATAGCTAAAAGTATATAATATTATAAACATAGCTGTCAACTTTTAACTAATCTTCCGTAATACCTGGATTAGATTGATCCAGATTAACCTCATTTCGAACCAAAAAAATTATTTCACGAATCTTTATTTATTTACTTTCAATTTTTTAAGTACCACTTATTTAATTTCATTGCTTTAAAAAAAAAAAAAAAAAAAAAAAAAAATCTGGTTTGAAATTCAGCAGGATCAAATTAACACACGTATTACGGAAGATTAATGCAAGGTAGGCACCTATGTATAAAATGTAATCTAAATATATATAATATTATAATTTCAGAGCCATTGTAAAATAAAAAGTCTATATTTTTAATCGAAACATGCGTAATGTTCACACTGCTGTCAAAATCCTAACCGTAAGTAATTATATCGTAACCATAACCTGCCTGTAAACTAACTGCGACTTAACTGTAACCTAACCGTAACTTAAACATAACATAAATGTAACCTCTAGCCTTTATCTTATTGCATCCTTATCCGCAATCTAACCATAACCTAACTGCAACTTAACCCTTTCAGCTCTGGTGGGTAAATTTCTTGAAAATTCCAAATGTCACATTGGCTCTAGTATTTTGCAAAGACAAAAGCTGATTAAGGATATACTAAAAAAAAAAAAAAATGCATTAAACCTTTATCAAATAAATTTGGTCGAATTTTCTGGTGCCGTCATGACATTTCGAAATTAAAATTATGTGGTAGAAAATTCTTCCATCAGAGCTCAAAGGGTTAACCTTAATCTAAATGTAACTTAGCCGTGATCTAAGTGTAACCTAACCGGAAATTAAATATAGCCGAAGACAAACCGTAAACGTAATTGCAAACCATCCAGACAAAATTGCAATCCGAACCGAACTTAAAAATTCAATATGAAAAAATATTGGAATCTGACCCAATGCAAATTTGAACCGGACAAAAATATTCCAATGAACCATAACCCGATCCAATTACGACAAAATAATTTCTGTATACATGTTATTTGAGCTGAACATAAAAATTCAATTTCAAAAACTCCGAAATAATGAACCGAGTCAATTCCGAAACGGACAAAGTTATTCCAAATAACTATAACCGGATCCGAACAGGACAAAATAATTTCGATGGACATAAACCCAATCCGAAACTAAAAATTTCATTCGAAAAAAACCTTAATTTACAAAAAATTGTTGTCTCATGGCGATCTTCATTGGTCTATCACGTCCGAATATCTTTTTCCATAAAGAGAGATTAATAGAGTGGAAGTATAATGTCTTGGAGTGATGCTAAAAATGTAACCCTACATTAAGAATTAAGACCAATTAAGTACCAACAAAACCACGTGCTTTGACACGCCTATCAATTCAAACCGGTTTAAACCTGTATTTCTTCGCTCTTGTTACTAAACAGATGATTAACACTAGAACCGCGGGAAAATTTATTAAAGTTTTATACAAATATTTCTCACCGAAATTTTTATTTAAAACTGTTTAAGTTATTTATAGAAATTATATTTTCTCCCATTATATTTAGCTTATTGTATAAAGAGTTTTCTGGTTCGAATCAACATCTCTACATATGATACGGGTCAAAATGACCCGTCGCCGCGGTTCTAGTGTTAAAATTTCGTAATAAAATGACAATTTGTGCCATTATTTTATTATACGTGTTTAAAATATCAATATAGAAAATTCTTTTAACGTTTAGCTTTAAAAGATAACATTCTTTTGTTAATATTTTAAAATTGTTTGGAGTCAGAAATCTAGATTTTAGATCAATATTTATTATTTGAGTTTTCATACATGATTTTAAAAGAATGTTTTCATCATTATATTTTAAATATTTATTTACATGCAATTATTAATATGTTGTTAAAAAGATAGATTTTTCATCTGATATTTTAAAGTATTAAAAATTACTGTAAAGAAGGAAACTTTTAGTAATTCAATTTTTAGTTCGTATCAAATGTTTTCCATTTCTTTTTTAATTTTAATTTGACATTTAATTATTGCTAATTTATCAATTTAAATTATTTTAAAAGCAAACATTTATTTTAATAAATACTAGAACAAAGACCTTTTTAAAAATTCGCTATTTTTTCTTAAAATATGCTTTAGCTGTAATTCATTTCTTTCAATTTGTCTTATTAATACAAAATCCCTTCCGCGTGCTTTTGTTTGGGGCATTAAAATTTGAGCGATAAATGGTTTCATATTGCAAACATTTTTTGAGGTTTACTTCACCTCCACCTATCTCATTCCTCCATGATTTTTTTCAAAAAGCCAAGTTTGACAACATTATTTTAATAATCGTCTGGTTTTATCGAACAACAGAAATACATTAAATAGAAATAATTTTCTTTGCTATTTGATAATTTATTATAGTGTATTAATCGTCTGCCGATTCGAACAATTGTACGCTTAACATAAATTTTATTTTCGTTTTAAAAGCAATTTAAAGCCATACAAAATTTTACATTAAATAGAATACATTTAAATTTAATCAATGATTAAAAAAATAATAATAACTCCTAGAAAAGCCTCATATATATATATATATATATATATATATTTTTTTTTTTTTTTTTTTTTTTTTACTACAACATTAACCACACATACATTCTAATGTACGAAGTGCCAACATTCTGACATACAACAGCTGTGATCAAAATCCTAAATTAATCTGGATGTTTGCCGGTCTATGAATTTTAACAGGGGCGTGCCGACCCAGTGTGCAAAGTGTGCATCGCGCACAGGCGCCGAAGTAATAAAGGCACCAAAGATATCAGTTGAAGAGTAAATACTTAAAAAAATGGGGGATGGGGAAATTGTCTTTTGATACCTTTATCATTTTTAAATGATACAACCGAAATTTTCTCTTTCTATTCGTAATTTGTTTCTTGCATCAGAAATTTCTCTTTTTACTTATAACTTGCTATTTACAGCAAAACAGTCTGCATTATATATATTTTTTAGTCTGTTATCTATTTGTATGAAAATACAAAGTCATTAATGAAAATTAAAATCATTAAATGACTTAAAATGTTTTAATTTCAAAATATGGAATACCTCAGCACTTGGTACTTTTCTTCTGTCTTATGTGTATGCATGCATAATCTGCATTCGAGAACACAGGTGCAAGGCATGTTGGAAGTAACAATTGTGTTTACCAGTAAAGAAAAGTCCATATTGTCTGTTTTGTTGAAAAAAGTTCTCCCTACCCCCTCTCTCCTCTCCTCTTCTCTTGTGGAGGCAAGTGCAAGAAGGCATTATTACTGTTGAATGCATTCTGTAAAAAAAACCTATTATTAAATAGCTTTAATTAGTTACTATTTTTTTTTAAGTTTACTGTATGTAAAATTATTTTGTATATACTGTATATAAAAGTATTCTATCTATAATAGTGATAGTTTAATGATTTCTCTTCCTATGAATCTATAAAGCATGCAAATAATAAATTTATAACCATATCTGTATATCCTGGTAAAGAAAAAAAAATCAAAAGTCCAAAGAATTTAGAAACTTGAAAACGAGATCGTTAGGGCAGGAGTTAAGGAATGATAATGTGGGATATAATATCGAGGAGGGTAAAAATCCGAAATCGCCAAAAAAAAAAAAAAAAAAAAAAAAAAAATGATAACGTTTGTTATATTTGTATATCCCCTTGCATTCCCTTATTGTTCTGTTCAATGCACAGACTTTAGATTAGAGATATTGGCGTCAGCTATGGGACAAATTTTAACTGGTAAAAATGAAGCATCAGCCGTTTGTGAATCTGTTAGTATTCCATGTCATACGTAATTAGGTATCACCGTAATTTTCGCACTTAAAGAGTTAAGTTTAATTAATGCAGACGTGGCAATAATTTTGTTACAGTACTTCTACAAGTGATTACTTCTGTAAAAACTGTTATGTATTAGATAAAAATTATGTGTTTTTTGTCACCATAGACCTTTGAATAAAACAAATACTTTTTATCTATATTATTTGGTACTCTGGGCTTAACATGATGGCGAAAACTGGACTTACTACAATGGTGAAAAGACGGGGGGGGGGGGTGCTAAGACAGGCTAAACTTGGCCATAAATGCCCAAATATTCTTATTTTTCCTAATATTTACTATTTTAGATAAAGGGGAAGCCTTTCCCTGCACTCCCAGTCTGTGTTCGTCGCTCGTGTCTGTTCAAATATTGCATAAATGATTGTAAGATTTGTTCATTTCAATTCAGAACACAAAATTGAATTTTTGAAATATGAACACTTATTAGCATTACACATAACCTTAGACGTTACAAAAACTAAAATGGGGAAAAAAGGAAATTCAATTTAGACATAAATGAATTAGGAGCTACAATGATAGCTGTAATATGAACGAAAAAATATAAATTTATGAAATAACAGTTTTAAATTCTTGTTCAATTTATCTACTACTAACAAACCGCCCCGGATTGCCTAAGCCAGTATAACCTGAAATATTCCTTAAGTCAAATACGGAATGTTATTTTTTCCAAAAGAATCTAAAGATGGGGGGGGGGGGGGGCAATGTCTTCAGCAGCAAATTCGTTTGATTTTGTAAGTTTGAATAAACATTTTTTCGAATTAACCTAATATTGTCAGCAGCATACAATCTTGAAATTGTATGATTATTCATTTTTCATTGAAAATCCGTCCAATCAAAGCTCGAGCTGATTTCTCACTGCCTTCGGAAACGTAAACCGGGGGTGGGCTGCTATTTACGTTCCGATCTGAATTTTTAAGCTAACAGTGAATTTGTGTTTATTTTCTGACATGTAGATATAAAACTTTCAATCTTGATAAAACAAATAATAAAACTGATCATCATCCCTCATTTTTTTAAAACGCGAAATGATATCAAAAGCACATATTTCTTAAGTGGGAGACGATATCTTGAGATAATTTGCACCGAGAGAAAAAAAACATGTTTGCAAATCCTTGAAATGATTTTTAAATAAAATTAACAATAAGTATCAATATTTTTTCACATCAGATTTGTCGTTAGAACCTGGAAAATACAAAAAATGTATCAATTTTTTTTTTTTTTTTTTTTTTTTTTTTTTAGATTTTTGAAATAGTTATGAAAGATACCACTAAAATCGGAAAGATAAAGCGATTTTCTTTATTTATTTCTTCTTAATTTTATGTTTGTAACTCTACAGGATTCAAATATTCCAATTTCAAAACGCAGAAAATGTCGAGCGCTTTTTCAGAGGAAAAGGCTGCTGGAAATTTGAGAAGAACACATGCATGATTTCTTTGAAGAATGAAAGTTCGCTATTTTGTGATGATCATTAAAGGCTTTTAATTAATATTTCGGCTAATTAACAAAAAATGAAAAATCTAAGTTGTCTCACGTGCACCTGCCATCATCTATCCTTATCCAAATCTGTAAGTGCGGTGGTACATTTTCTTAACCATCGCCAGTACTTTCAAAGTAAAAACAAATTTCTTTCTTTTCTTTCTTCTTTCTTTTAGATGCAATCTATTATTATTATATTGAATTATTGTCCCTGGGATAATGAAATTTTACAGTTACACAGAATTCCGATACAGAGTGCTTCCATTTTCGCAGATTTTACTGTGTTATGAATTTTATTTGTGTAGCTGCCATTCTTCTTTACTTTTCAAGTAATTTAAGTATTTTGGGAACCAGAAACTTTATTTAATAAATGAAATAAATTTAATAAAATATGAACTGTATAGAAACACGACACATTTTATTAAACAAATCTTCTGGTTTAAAAAACTTTATTTGACATGGTGAACTCTAGAAAGATGGCAACTACGTATTTATAGATATTCAGTTTCTTTTTTTTTGGGGGGGGGGGAGATAAAGTTTTTTTTGGAGGCGAAGCGGAAGGGGGGGGTATAGGGTGCCAACTGAAGATCTGCACACAGGCGCCAGTTACTGTTGGCGCGCCCCTGAATTTTAAAGGTCTTTGGAAAAAAACAGTCACTTTTAAATTGGTTTCTTTAATTCTGTCCCAGATTTTTAATTATTGCGTCCAAAGTTTTAAACAACCAACCAACCATACGCAAGCGAATGGGGTAAAAAGCGAAAAAAATTATTTTTTGATGAGAGTGAGTTTTGGATTTTAATTAATTACTCAGTTAATAATTGGAATTTCGAAATTCTGAAGCTCAGGTACATCAAGAGAGATTTGGTGCAACTCTCAAAAAAATTTTGAGCCTCGTGCATGCTGTAGATTGCTAGCCATCGCAGACACACACACACGCAGACAGACAGAGCGTTTTGTTCTTTTATTAGTATAAATAGTGAATTGAGTATAGCAGAATGAGTTCTTATTGCCCTTATCTAGAATTAAAAGAAAGAAAACACAGAAACATTTCTAGAAATTAAATGTTGAAAAAATTTAAAAATAATATTAAAAAATCAAGTTTTTTTTTAAATTAAAAAGAAAAAGAGGAAATATTAAGAATTTAAAAATCTCCCCCCCCCCCCCAAAATGTACTTTTTCTCAAATTCCCCCCTAAAACTAAATTGTATGACGCACCTTACGTCACCAAACCCCTCTCTGGGCACCCCTGTTGGCCATAACAGAATCTGTAAAAGCCATAATCTGGTTATAATGTACTTTTCAGACTCGAACGAAAAATAAAATTGAGGTATCAACTTTGCTATTGCCAACTGGTTTAGAAATACGTAAACTGGTTTCGACTTTTATTCCAGTGAATTCTACGGCTGGATTTACGCCTTCAAAAGCAACTATCGTCCTTTATTCTGCAATTGTTTGTGGTGATTGACCAAAAGGACAGGGATATTCAACAATGGAAAAAGGCGAGGATGAATTTTAAGAAAAGATTTTTGTCCTTCAGAATGATTCATCAAAAGAAGAGAAAAAGAAAATACCGCGAAACCACAAAAAGGGACCCTGACAGTTGAAAAAAAAATCTATTTAGTCCTTTAATTTCTTAATAGAGGTTAACTATTGGTGTTTTTGTTGAGATGAGGCAGTGTTTTTTAATTACCTTTCAAGTATGAAGAATCATTTTGTAGGATGAAAGGAACTGATCTATTCCATCCTATTGTTTAATCTCCCAAATCTTTTGTTTTCAATCACAAACTGTTGTGGAAGAAACGGGATAATCAGTACTTCAAGTTGAAGGAAAGTAAAAAATTTGTAAACTCTGCCTTAGTCATTTTTCATGGAACAGACATGTAGTTTAACTTGACATATGAAAATGTAGATTTTATTGTGTGATATGTGTGATGTAATCAAAGAAAACAACAAAAAATACAAGATTATTTTTGTAAAATAAACATGTAAGTAGTTAAGCTATTTATTATTATTTTTTTATTTTGGTAAATCCATAAAATTTCTATTTTAAAACTCCATTAGTGCGTGTGCTTTTATGCGCCATTTTCTTTCACGTTATGTGCTGCAGTTTATTGGTTATTGCTTATAACGTACTTTTGTTATTACGTACCATATTTTAGGTCCTTCGAAAGCACATTATAACTGGTGTCGACTGTAAATTATCTTCTAGCTATACTTCGATCATTGATGGGTATCTGAAACATTGAAGAACATTTATTTTGAATTTCAGAATGATTTTTTTGCAGTATGACAAAATAATCTTGATTTTAAAGGACAGGAAAATGTTTGATAGAAATAGAAACACCTAATAGACATCTTATTCATTTTTTTTTAACTGCATGAAATACAATTGCTTGCAGAGCCGAATTCCGAATTCATGACCCATTTAAACATCTGAAAGAATTTAAACAAATAATTTCGTCTAATCATTCAATGAATAGATCAGATATTTCGTTAAAACATTTTTTGTTACTGATTACGAGAATTAACCGCTTCATTTTAATTGTTATTCGATATCAGATATCTGAGTCCAAAACTTTATTCACATGTCGAGAACTAGCGTGACGTAAACAAAAACACCAATTTAAAGTTTTAAGATAATCAATCACATCAAACAAAATGGGAAGTCTGAAAGGACATAATATAACAGTAAATATTGAAAAACCAAACGATGAAGAGGTAAGGAAATTTTTATAAAATTCTGTATGATATTTCCCATCAGATAAATAATGTATGTAGTAAAAACAATACTATTAAAATTAATTAAAATTAAATTTTTCATTGTGGATTCAGTGCAGATTATTTAGCTTAACCCTTTACTCCCCAACGGGAATTTAAAGTCCATTTAAACGAAATGTTATGTAAAATGTATTTAGTAGTGTCTATTTATAACAGAAAATTTTAGATTTTATGCAAAAAAAATTTCTTTACCATGCTTTAAAAAAAAAATCATTGCCAATTTAACGAAGTTATTTATACACTACATTGTCAAAACTAAACGAATATTTGCGATTTTAGTCCTTTTATTGAAAATCTAATGAAATATTTGGCGAACTCCTTTGGAATTTTTCGAATATAAAGAAAATATCTGACTTCATATATTTCAGAGAAGGTTGATCACGAGGGCTAACAGGGGACTAACCACAAATTGAAGAAAAAATATTATTTGCGATCACCCCTGTAAAAAATTATCTAAATGATTTGTAGCTACAGCACATAACTATGTGAATATTATACAATATTTGTGTATATTTTTGTGAAAAAAGCCGTGTTCAGTGGTTCTCAAAAGTGTTCGTACACTTGCGAATTTCAATGAAATAGTGTTCTATCCATTAATTAAAATTTATATTTCAGAATTGGAATTTAAGAATGAAATCTATAACTTATTCTTAACAAACTACGTAAAATATTTTTAAAATATAGTAAAACATTATTTTGAAGAAATCAATAGTCAAAAAATAACAAAAGAATAACCTCACCTCGTACACATAAAAAAATTTCTATATATTAGCAAATATCATAAAATTTCGTTAAATTAGCACTTAATAGGGTATCTTTTAGTATTCACAACGTTTTTAGAAACACCTGGGAATACACTCTCAAAAAAACTTCCGTCTTTTCACAGAAAATGCACTGGCAGCACTGCTGCCAGAAATTATCTGTAGATTGACGATTTTTCGTTTATTTTTTCTCCGTCAAAAGAGGTAAAATATCCGTCACTTGAAAAAAAATCAATGCGAAAGAGGTGGGGATCGAACTCACGACCCCAGCATTACAAGGCCAGCGCTTATCCTCGGCGCTACGGTTGCTCATGATTATTGTGCTTTAAAATAGAAGTGTTCATTTCATATGGGTGCGGTTTGGTGTATTTCGTTAAAAAGCTTTTAATTTTGCAATTAATCTCGGAAAGATTTCATCTTTAATGAAACTGAGGCTGGGTTTTTTTTACGTTTAGTATTAATATAGTATAAAAATGTGAATTTTAAATATATTACGTAGATTGTTGGAGAGAAAACATGGATGTTCTATTTTTATTCCATAATTTTTTTAATAATATCAATTTTTTTTTCATTTTATTTTTTAATTAAAATATTTTTTAAATGTGTTCACTTAAAGTATATTTTATATGCGAATATTTATCATAGAAATAACTTAGTATATTGAACTTTATTCAACTTATCCAAGTTTGAATAAAAGATTCTGAGAATTTTTGAACGAATAAAGAAAGTAATTGTTATTTATTTTTAAATTCGAAAACATTTTTGTCTTTTAAAACTAAATTAGACATTTTAATCAATAGAATATTTTTGTTTTTCATTTTAAAAATAAATTCGAATTTATTACTAACAGACCCATTGCGCATGCGTGCTAGATATAAACGGAATCTTTTCCTCATTTTTCGACGTTCGGAATGAACTCACAGAACAAATACGTTTTCTGGGAGAACAGAAGCTATTTGTGAAAAAGTAACGATAACTTAGTGTATATTGACAAATTTTTCTGGCAGTGTACATTACACAATTTGTTTCATAATTTCTGCACCAAAGTTAATTCTTTCATCGATCATTACTGTGTTTAGTTCACTTTTCGTTTTAATGTCGCATCTTCGTACATTTACCTTCAGTTCTCTCCAAACATTTTTTATTGGGTTTAAATCCGACGATTGAGGTAGTGTTATGAGAACTTGGGGACAATCATATAGACACCGCACTGTATATGTTGCGAAATCTGCAGTATGGTAATAATCTGCGAAATATTGAGAAATGTGCGCTTACGTCCATTATTTTGATAAAATACAAAGTTATTTCCTGTATCCAAATTTTGAGCTGACAACTTAAAATTGCCTTTTAAAATAATTAAATAAAGGGCATGGTTCATTGTGTCATCAATAAATGCCAGATTATTTATTTATTTATTTTTGCAGACATTTTTAACAGTGTAGGCAGATGGATATGTCGCTTAAAATTTTTGGACATGTTTAAGGATTCGCAAACTTTTAGCATTTCCTCTTACTACTCGTATTGATGCAGGAACCTATATCTGGCTTCATATTTCTTTTGCTGTCGCTCTTTTTTATTCCTGGTCGCATTTGGTTATTTTGGTATTGAAATGAAACATTGGAAACATATATAAATGTATCCCTTCAATCTTGTTAGAAATATTAAATTTATTCAAAGCTTAATCTGTTTAATCAATATTCAAAATTTAACTTTTATATATAAAAGAGAAATATTGAACAGATTATGCTTTGTAATGTGCAACCATTAGAAACTGGTTAGCTTTTCAATAAATTTGTGTATTTTGTTGAAATTAAAATAAGTTCGTAAGTCATTGCGCACATGGTATCTGGAGATCGTATGTGTGGATTGTTACGAAAATTGGTACAGACAAATTCACAACATCATTCATTTAAAACATCTTTGTTTTAAATGATCTACCTTAATTATTTGCAGAGACAATATGTTGTGGCTATTTTTATTTGTTAAAAAATTTAGTTATTTATTTTATTTAACAAAAATATTTCTTTTACATATTTATTGAAATATATTTGACCGAAGAGTAGATCATTAAAATATTCATAGCAATTTATGCACATGTTCTCAAGATATCATGCGCGTAATGACTTATCAAGCAAAAAAAAAAAGAGCTATTTTAACTTCAACCATGCACAAATTCTGTAAAACAATAGTCAATTTCTAGTGATATTGTATTAAAACGATAATCTGTTTAATCTATATGAAAATAAAATAATCTTCCCGCAGATTTTCAAAGTTCCGCTAATTAAATAAATAAAAATCTTCCCGCAAATTATCAAAAATCCAGAAATTCATTCAATTGCAGAAATAATTATCATCGTACTACAATTTCTTATTAGTTCACACTTGCACCAAAAGTCTGCCACCAAGTCTTATCAGCACTAGTGCGGTACGCATATATACCGGCAAACATATACTACTTATTACATATAATTTCCCTGAACGGAAAAACATTATAAATCTCATTATGTTCCACGAATTTGGCCTACATCATCGGTTTAATGGATCAAGAATAGTCCAAAGAATAGAATGACACTTATTTTGTCCATATCAGATGGCTGCATTAGAATTTGTTCTTCGGAATTAAAAAAAAAGTTTCAATCAAGATATTAAAGCGGAATTTACTTTTGTTATTTTTACTAAATACTTAAAAATATTAACATAACGAAAGTTGCAGTGTGTTAAGCAGATAAAATTAATTAATTTAAGCCCACTTAATTACAAAATATAGCAATACCATATTTAAAAAGGCTAATTGTGTTGTACAGGGACACGCAATAATATATAAAAGTCTAGCAAATTTTTATTTCTTTATTTATTTATTTATTTTATTTTATTTTTGCTATTTTCCTCATTGTTAGAGCGATATATAGATTTTTTAAAAAATCATAAAAATAGAAAAAATCGTGCAGTGAAGGGTTAAGGTGATATATTCGTTGTCTGCTAAGGACATGCCACCGTTTCGGCTCAAAAAACTTTAGCACCAGCCCCATTTCACCTGGCACGGCGAGTGGAAGTGATGTGCGGCGCCAAACTCAGTACTTTCACAAAGGCAATAAACTACTCAGTCCAGCAACCGTTAGCCACAATCAACAGACCTCGCCATTTGTCTGCGTAGATCGCCCCTACTTTGCCGGCTAAAATTCCATCATGTACGCTAATGGCGCCTGGTGCATGTAAAATCCGTCGTGGGTGCAAAGTCCTCCAAGTTACCTGTGAATTATACCTCTGGAGGTGCCTTGCCAGGTGAAAGTCTCGTCATCTGATTAAGGCTCTAAATTACGAGACCATCTTGTGAAGCCATTTGCAGTTCAAACAACAGGATGTACCATTAATTAACAGGCGAAACAAAGTATGCTCAATGATAAGCAAGCACTGCAGAAATGATGGCATGCGAAGCAAAGTTTATTGCCACTACGTGACAATTAGGCGGTCGTCCGCCCCGTTACCAGGTATCTAACCCGTTAAACTGAAATAACTCGGCAGGTAGGGGCCTGGTCATCGGTTAGAAAGAAAAAAATGTGATATATTCAACAGCTTTTTAGGAAAAGTCTACCTCACGGGCATATATTGTTCAATAATATTTAAAAATTTACCGAAACTTCCGGTGCATAATCCGCAGATCAAACAATCCTTTTTCAACCGAGAAAATTAATAAATAAAATGTAAATTTTTAAATCGCTGTAAATATTTCGCTTCAATTACTAAATAAAATTTGTTTAATCCGCGGATTATATGCCAGAAATTACGGTAATTAGTACTTGAAAACTAATTTATCTAGGAAATTAACTTCTTTTGATTAAGGGCTATAATGTGCATACTTTCAGTAAAAAAATAAATAAAATAAAATAAAAAAACATTTCTATCTTTATTTTTAAGTAAAATACATCATTTAAATATTTCACAAAAAAGCTTCATTTTATATGTCGAGATGTTCCATTGTGCCCTTAAGTGTAATCACGGATTGAAGATTTTGATATTGGCTTCCCAGTTATTGATAATATTATTTTTCTTTAATCATCTTTTTTTATGGTATTATTTCTCGATGATAGTTTAATATTTGTATTAATTTTAACCGATTGTAACTAGAAATTCTGTATATAAAATAAAAAATACATAACTAGAAATTTTGTGTATAAAATAAAAAATGTATAATTTAAAAGCCTCATAAGCTATAATTTTATAAACAAAATTTCTGGTTGTAATTGATTGCGTAGTAGGGGTGCACAACCTTTTCAAGTGAAGGGCCACTTAGAAAGGGCCACATCAATAAGGAGATGATTCGATTTGAAGGAGGTGATCTGTGGCCTATAATCAGATAAAAAATATGATTTTAGAGGGGAATGACGGGGGGGGGTCAGGGTGTTACCCCTTTAAGTTTGCTTAGTCAAAATATCCAATTAACATGGTAAGGATATATAAGCAGATTTTAGTTTATATATAACAGATGTAGCAAGCTTTATTTTCAAGATGTAAAAATATTCTTTGACTTTTTTCAGGAGAGTAAAAGTGCTAAAAAACAAGCATAAATTGCTGTACCGAAAAAAATGTGAACTTTAAGAACGAAAGGGAGAGAAGGAGTCGATCAACAAAAATTTTCGTGGCTGAACAACAAAATTCCCGATTTTCTGTGCCCGATCAATGAAATTTGTAATTCTTCCACGCCTGATCGACCAAATTTGCACATTTTACAAAATCAATCGACAAAATTTGCAATTTTTATGAAGCTGATCGAGAAAATTTGCATCATTTCCTCGCCTGTTCAAAAAAAATCGCAATTCTTATGAAACCGATCGAGAAAATGCAGGATTTTTCCGCACCTGATCAACAAAACTTGCTATTTTTACAAAGCTGATTTACGAAATTAGTGATTTTTCCTCACATGTTCAACGAAATTTGCGATTTTTTTCCGCACATGATCCACAAGATTCGCGATTTTTCCGCACCTGAACAACAAAATTCACGATTATTACTAAGCAAATCTACGAAATTCTCTATTTTTCTTCACATGTTCGGCAAAAATCGCGATTTTTTTTGCACATTATCGGCAAAATTTGCGATTTTTCAACACCTGATCTACGAAATTCGCGATTTTTCCGAACCTGATCGACGAAATTCGCGATTTTTCCGAACCTGATCGACGGAATTCGCGATTTTTCCGAACCTCGTTGACAAAAAATACGATTTTACCGGAGCCGTTTGACGAAATTAGATATTTTTCTGCGCCAGATCGACGAAATTCGCGATTTTTACGAAACCGATTGATGAAATTCATGATTTTTCTCCACGTGACCGACAAAATTCGCGATTTTCCTTCGCAGGATCGGCGAAATAGGCAACTTTTCTTAGCATAATCGGCAAAATTCGCAATTTTTCGAGCCTGATCAACAAAATTCGCAGTTTTGACGAAGCCGATCGAAAAAATTCAGGATTTTTCCGCTACTGATCAACAAAATTCAAAATTATTCGAAGCTGATCGATGAAGTTCACGCTTTTTCCTTGCCTGATCAACAAAATTCGTTTTCTTACAAAGTTGATCAACGATATTCGCGATATTTCAAAGCTGATTTACGAAATTCGTGATTTCCTCGCATGATCAATAAGATTCACATTTTTTTCGAGACTAATCAACAAAATTCGTGAATGTCCGCGCCAGACCAACGAAAATCGCATTTTTTACGCATACGATCGACGAAATTTTCGATTTTTCCGCGCCTGAATGACGAAATTCATGATTTTTACTAAGCCATTAGACGAAATTCATGATTTTTACAAACCCATTCGACGGAATTAGTGATTTTTCTGGCTTGATCGACAAATCTCGCAATTTTCCACTGCCGATCGAGGAAACTAGCGATTTTTCCTCTTCCGATGAAGGAAATTTGAGATTTTATTAGAGCCTAATCGGCGTAATTAGCAATTTTTACGCGAGTGATCAACGAAATTCGCAATAGTCCCGTCTCCGTTCAACGAAATTTGCGATTTTTCGGAATCCGATCTATAACACTCGCGATTTTTCGGCGTCCGATCGATGAAATGTGCACTTTTTCCACCCTTAATTCAAGAAATACACATTTTTCGCGCCAGATTAACGAAATTCGCGATTTTTGTATTAACTAGCGAAATCTGCATTTTTTTACGCGGTTAGATGAAACTCGCGAATTTTTTTCTTTGGGTAAATTGATGAAATTCGCGATTGTTTCGCAGCCTATTAACTAAATTTTCAGTTTTTCCTCGCGTCATCGATAAATTCGCGATTTTTTCGTGTTTTATCAATGAAATTTGCAATTTTTTCGTCCGTGCCTGATGAACGATATTCACGTTTTTTTTTCTTCATGCGATAAACCGAGAAAACATGCAATTTTTTTGCAACCGAGGAATTTAATTTCCAATTTTTTCGAGCATTATCTACAAAATTCACGATTTTTCTATGCCTGATAGAAAAAACTCGCGATTTTTCTGTGCCTGATCGGGGAAATTTGCTATTTTTTTTCCTAACTTCATGGACGAAATTCGTGATTTTTCAATATGTGATAAGTGAAACTTGCGATTTTTACAAGCCTCATCGACAAAATTCCCTTTTTTCCGCACTTAATAAAATTCACGATTTTTCGGAACCGATCAATGAAAGTTGCTATTCTTAAGTGACGAAAATTTATATTTTCCCGCAGAAAATCGACAAATTTACGATTTTTTCCTAACACGTATGCACAAAATTGCAATTTTTTCCAGTTGTAAATTGACAGAGCTCGCGGGCCACACATTAACCCATTGCGGGCCACAGGTTGTGCATCCCTATCGTATGGTATCTAGCTTGACAGCTATGATTTTGTATATGCCTGAAGGAATAATGCTAATATCAAAGTAACTAATTAGACCATCATTAACTACAGTTGGCTCTCGTTAATTCGAAATCTTCGGGACCACAAGAAATGTTCGATTTATCCGAAGTTCGAATTAGGAAAAGTACGAAATGAAAACATGCTTAATATGGTAACAAGGGAATTAATACTATTTGTTTCTTAAATTTATTTCGCAATGTTATCATTAGAATATGACTTAATACTAAATGAAATGCATAAATATGTAAACTAATTAAAGGATTATACACATTCACAATGGAAGAAAAAAATTGAAGCGTCACTGATGGATAGACGGGGCACGAAGAAAGTGGATATCAAATGCATGGATGGGATTATACGTACACCCGTTAGGAACAATTTTCACAAAAATCAAAGAAAGAAAGTTATTCAAATGATCTGAAGTCCGTGAGAAAGAAAGGAAAAATGAAAAATGGGAATTCTCGTTAGTTCGAATTAAACGAAGTCAAGGGAAAATGAGCTCGAATTAATGAAAATTTGTAATGTTATTCTGCCATTGAAAATTTCGGAACTTCATATTTAGTTCAAATTAAGCGAAGATTCGAATTATCCGATTTCGAATTAACGAGAGTCGACTGTTTTTTTTTTTTTTTTTTTTTTTTTTTTTTTTTTTTTTTTTCGGACTGTTCAAGCGATCAAATGTTCGAATAATTCCAGAAAGATTTTCGGCCTCTTATTTTAGATTTTGCAATATTATAAGCAGTCGTAATATGTATGAAATTAAAAGAGACAGTCCTTAAATGTTTAATTTGATCAGCAATTAAAAGGATCATTGGATGCTATTATAAGCCAGGATTTCCCCTCATTTTAAATCTCTCATTCTCTAAACATTTTTTTCAAGTTAAACAAATGCTATTATAGAATAACTTTTAAATGTTTTCGAAATGATATGCGAAAATGTATACCAATAACGATCCGTTATTTCGAAATATTTGCAGCACTTTCTAATAACAACATCTTCTTACAGCGTAAATTTAGTAAAATAATTATTTTAAAGTGCATTTGATATTTTGGTAAAATGTTGCTTTATCATTAAAACCCTCTTACTTCCCAGCAAAAAACCAAAATTGTAAGGGTTGCTTTCTCTCTAATTTTTAATGCTAAGATAAGATAACTTTCAACATGATGTTTAAAAAAAATCTTATTTACCTATATCAATAGAATACTTAAGAGTATTAAATATTCCTCTATATTTTAAAACTACATTATATCTATAGAATTATATTAATTTAAATAACGCTTCTATAGCAGTGATACATACAGCTTAATGAACGTATATATCAGTTCTCAGTGCTGAGATGATTTTAATTAAAATATCATGTATTTAAAAAAGTATTGGCGAAATTAATTTAGTTCTTTGTTTCTTTTTTTATCAATTTGCAACTGTTTATATTAGAATAATTCTTTCTGTTATTTTTCCTTACTACACATATTATAAAATAAAATCGAATTTATTATTTTTATATTTTAATGATTAAATGACTATTAAAAGAAGTTTGTTATTACATAGCTAACACATCTAAAACAAGATTTACACATTAGTTTTCTCCAATATTCAATAGTTTTAAATATCTTAAAATTGGCGGAAAACTCGCGGTTTCATTTGGAAAAAATTACAGATCACAAGCAGTCCGTATAAAATACCATGTTATCGAAGACGAGAAATAATATATCTTATGTGGGAGCAGAAAAAGGAAAATCTAATGAGCAAGGCTGCCTAAAGTGAAATGGTACCTAAACCAAATTTTCCGATGTATTTTAGAACCCTATCCTATTTTATGCAATACAAGAAAAATGTAATATGGAAAATGAAGCTATCATCCCGTACTATGCACTATAAAAAAATCTGAAAAATTGCGAAACTTTTTCTAGGAACTTTTTCTAGAACATTTTATGCAACGGTAGCACCAAAAATTCATGTAACCGATTCTGTTACATGAATTTTTACTGCTTTTGTTTCATGAAAACTTCTAAGAATCCCAGTTTCCTAGAAAAAATTTAATAACTTTACAATAAAATAAATAATATAAAATTTTTAGATTAAATAGCTTTAAATTTAATAGCAGATATATAACTACCACAAAAAGTATTTTATCTTAATTGTGTTTGCTTTTTAACTATGTTATCGAATACAAGGATAATTTGTAATTAAAATTAAGTTAAAGTAATGTTATTACGGAAAATCGACGACTGCCTACGTTCAGCTGTAGCAAAACTTTTGTCAGAACAATTTAGAAAATGTGCACTCATAATTTCTCATTTACGAAAATTGCATCATTTCTTAATATCATAGAATTCTGGTATAATTCTAATGCCGAATACTAAATTCCAAATCACCATACCTAAAATCTTTAATTTTCCGAAAATAAAGTATATTAACACATTTTTAACCCATTAGTACCTAGCGTCCCATTTTTGGGACAGTTTTTAAAAATTCAGGTAAACGCTTTTCACACCAGTAACAAAAGATGATTAATAAATACTTTGTTTTTCGATACAAGTTCCACGATATATTAAGATTAAAGTTATTCTTGTTTTAAAAATGGTTGGAAATGCAAAATTTAAATTTTAACGAAGAAAATAATTCAGGCATTAATGGGTTTATTCTTTCAATAGAAAAATGAGGAGTTTTTTTTAATCGTTACCAGAAACAAAACACTTTTGCATTTTTATTCACTTGTCCAAAAATATAGAAATTTTTTTTTTACCTATAGTGATTTGCTACAGCAATGCAGACTATTTTCCAATTTTATCATTCATTGAAAAAAAAATGCTGTCGATGCATTATGGCAGGGCTCCCAAATGGTCCGCGAACTGAACACCAATATTTTTTAACAGAAAATTTCATAGTAGGTTTCTACAGCATTTGCGCTAAAACTGGCCTCCGAAGGCGGTTTCTGCGCAACTTGCTAGAAAAATACAAAACGAAAATCTTTCTAAGAAAATATTGATGTTGAGTTGGCGGACCATTTGGGAACCCTGATTATGGCCATCAATTTAAAATTTTAATCTATGAATGAGAAATATAAAACAATTCAATAAAAAGACAGTCATCAAAGTAAAATAAAACTATAAGATAATGTATATAATTAAAAAAAAGAAAAAGAAATGAATGACTTTAAAACACGCACAAAAAAATAAATTAATAAATTAAATATATAATAATAACAATGCCGGTGAATCAGCTAGTGTAAAATAAAATGTGTTTATGAACTTGTTCTTGAATAAGTGCTGTGCAAGAACTCGGTATTTCTTTGTGCTATCCCGACACAAAATGCTCTGAATCATCACACTGGTTTACAAATTTAAACATTTTTTATATACTTTAGATGAAACAAGTGTTTTCTTATTACACTACCTCTTATTCATGAAAGGCGACTTAAAAAAAAAAATCTATCGCTTCACATTTTTTACTTTCTTCTATTCAGGATGTCCACTGTCAACAGTGTCAATGGCGAATTCCTAAACCATTAGTCATAGGCATATAGTTCCGATAACAAAAATGATTTCAATAAGGTAAAGAAATATTTTACAAGGGATTTGGGTTAATAAAAACATTTATTGAAAAATTAAGAAATAAAAATTTTTATATAATCTCCCAGTTCTATAATTTGTATTTAGTAAAATTTTTCTGCTAAACTGACAAGTAAGACAAAAAAAGTCCTGGGTCAATCCATGAGGTTTTGTAACGTGAGTCACGAAGATTATAATTGCGAAACTGTTGTCCACCGTTATTTTCAAAAAGTTTTCTTGGCTTTATTCAATTAATGAGGTATCCGCGTTAAAATAAGTCTCATTTTTCAAGACGAAAATATTGGTAGAAAAAATCGTAGTTCGTGACTCACATTACAGGACTGCATGGAATTACCTTCCCATTATTTTACGATTAAAATTGACCGAATAATAGATGTTTAAATTTGGAGCATATTTTTCTTCTGCAAATTAGTGATCATTCACAAATGTAGTAGAAAATAATTTCGTCAGATATTTTTTTAAAAACTATTTGAGAATAAAAATAATATTGCCACATAAATTTGAAATCCTTAATCATTTTATCATATTAATGCAAAATACACAATTTGTAATAAACTTATAAGAAGAAAAAATACAGATATTTTGTTAAATAAAATTATGAGAATTGACGGCCTCAATGCTTTATAAAATGATGCATATTTTAAATTGTCATTAGATTGCACTAGTCTGCAAAAATTGTTTTTTTTTTAGTTTTTGATAATTGATTCTTATTTATTCTGTACATTTGAATCCGAAATTTACCCTCATTTTTTACCAAAACATAAATATTTTTTGCAAATCATAAATTTTAAAGTTATAAAAAAAGAAAAAACAGCAAAAGTTTCGTACGAGCGAAGGGGTCACATAGAGATATAGGACAGAATCAAATAAAGCCTTCGTCTCACAATACTTATGGGGGAAGTGGGGAACGATCGTTCATGGATTCTTAAGAAATTGTAAATATGTACATTATGAAAAAAAATATTGCTATTTTATTTTTAAAAAATCATGCAATAGGTGTGAACATGTCTCTGAAAATACATTTCTCCATTTAACTTCTTGGAGAGTAGCGACACATACGCGTGCCGCAAAAAGGCTTAAGAATCCTTGTTTATCCCCAGCAGTAAAATTTTACTGTAAAATTTCCCTAATTTAATCGGAGCATTTTCTCGATTCAATAAGCTACAAATTTCTGTTTTTAAAATCCGGTGATAAAACATTAAATATTTTGTAAAAAGCTCCCGTCGCGTCGCGAAGGGATTAAACCTGGATTTTTTCCCTGAAAACGTGGATGCCCTTTTGGTGTATTTTCAACAAAGGCGAACGTTTTCACCAAGACCTAATTTTGAAGTAATTCTTATATCTTATTTTGAAGACAGAAACAAAGTTTTTGGGATAAAAGTGCATTAGGGGACTATTGCTGGTCTATTTTAAGAGAAACAGTCAAAGGAAGTAATAAATAAGAGTCAATAAGAGTCAAAAATAAGAGTAAAATCAATCATTTCTAATTTGTTCTTTTTATATTCCATGTTATTATTCTTTGAAATATTTAATACATATTTTTTAAACTAGACGTGACAGATTTTTTATAACAATTTTCCCGTATTCAGTGTACCAGAATCTATGAAAAAATACACGTTTTGGCAAGAGTATATAAACCGTGTAAACCAGTGTTATTAATGTTGAGAATTATCTGTAGTGTTTGCGGGTAGTTATGAACATCTGGAGATAATTGTGATCAATCAATTTTAGGTTGTTAATTAACATCCCACAGCATCTATAACTGATTGTAATAGAAATATAGAAATGAAAGACAGCTTCACGGCGGTTTAGCAAGTCTTTGCGTGGGACATATATTCCTTAATCCTGTCAATATTTGAAACGATTAAAAATATTTTAAATTTACCCGTAACTAACAGTACTTATTTTGTGATGTGAACCTTATTGGGGTAATATACTGATCTTGCCAGTAACTTGATAAGTTCGTTAGTCAAGGGGGTAGCTCTTATTGTTTTGTTATGGAGGGCATACAAAAGCTAAAATGCGTACAAATGTTTTCACCACAGTAACGTCTGAAATACTAAACAAATTGAAATATAATTCGAACACTGTTACTGAGCTTGCAAGTATTTTGGATGAGTTCGTTGATCATATTTATAGTTTCTATAGTTTGTTTATAGAGACACTCAAAGACAACAAACGTGCAAATTTTGACACCATGATACCGTCCAAAGTACTGATTTAATTCAATACTAATTGAGACAGTGCAATGATATTGCAAGTATTTGATATGAGCTAGTTTATCAAGGATGTAGAACTTATAGTTCGTATTCAGGCTCATACAAAAGCAGCACATTCAAAATTTGTCACCGCGTTAATCTCCGAAATAATGAACCAATTCAAACTTAATTGAGAGTGTGGATTGATTTTACACGCATCTTAACGATTTTATTATTCAAACATGTTGCTCTTGTAATTCATTTACAAAATCCAGAAAAATTTTCGATTATTTTCATTAAGTGGATTTGGCTATATTATAGACTACGGGAGATTTTTAAACAGTAATTTCAACAATTGTTTACCTTTTTTTAAATAATTATTTCATAATCAATCATTTAATTACATTTGGTAGGTCTATTTAAAATTTCTTTGCAAATAACTTTCCTAGTTAAAATAGTAAGCGTAGATGGAGTGAGGCTACTTTGTTTGATTTGTTTTAATCTCACTCATGTCCATAAATTAAGGATAATGCCAGTTCCAGTAAATAAAGGTACGGAAACAAAACAAACGTGACTTATTCATCAAGCCCATTTATTAAACAAAAGAAAAAGAACAAAAACCATGGTATATGTATGATAACATTCATAAAATCTACAATTGTTGCTTCCTAGAGCAATTACAAAAATTACCCCCCTTAAAAAAACTTAACATTATATGGTTGGTATGATGGTTGATGAATTGTATATTTCCCAGACGAAGAAATACAGTCCGCACAACGCCTAGGCATGCTGAGTATCAAATTATAAAGCTGATCTTAGGGAAGATTACTCCACTCAGCAAGCTATGCTCTCCGAAGTTCCAGCACACATGTAAAAGGTGGTTGATGTGCTGCAACCCGTGGGCCATGCATATCCCATACATGCTCTATTAGATTCAAGTCAGGCAAAAATGTTGGCCAGTCCATACAGGTGGTATCGTCACCTTGAAGGCATCCATTTACGATGTTTGCTCGGTGAGAACGGGCGTTATCATCCATAAACACAAATTCTGAGCCCATGTCATCCTTAAACAAACGTAAAAAGTTTTTCCAGAATGATGTCCCAATAAATTTGGCCTGCCATGGCTCCAATTAGAGCATGTAGATCTGTTCTGGAGCCCAGTATAATTCCACCCCAAACGAGCAATCCTGCACCACCGTAACGATGTTGTTCAATGATATTGTCTTGGTGGTAACGGGTGCCTGGCGTTCTCCATATGAAAGTCCGACGTGAATCAGACTGCAAGCTAAAACTGGACTCGTCGGAAAACGTTACGCAAGCCTACTGTAACGATGTCCACATTGCCTGTTCTCTACTGCAGACTAATAACAGGTGAAGGTGAGTTGCCGTGAGCGGAACACATCTAACAGCTCTGCGAGCATATAGACCAATATTTCCCAAACATCTGTACATGGTTTACCCTGAAACAGTCGTACCCGTGGCTTAATATAGCTGACGAAGAAATACAGACAGGTCTGATGCTGTGCTCCGTCTGTTTCTTTTGGCAGTTACTGTCAAATAACGGTCTTCATTCATGTTTATTATTCGAGGACGACCTGTAATGTAACGTCTACTGACATTTCCATTATCTTGGAATCGTTTCCAAAGTCTAGAGATTACACTTTGGGCAATTCCAAGTTCCTCGAGTACTTCCATCTGAGTACACCTACATTCCAGAAAGCAGATAATTCTACCACATAAAATATCATTCACATGTGTCCTCTGTGTCATAACTGTTCGGTTTTGGCAATGAGAGGCTTAGAAAATGCTTGTTAACACTTTTACTTCTTTACCTCTGTTCCTTATATACGCCTCTCTCACACTTTCGTCATTGTGACATATTATCAACACCATCTGGTGGCTTTCTGAAATTTGTATATTAGTCTTAAAGATGTGTGTGATAATTCTGCAAGTGAAATTTTTACTTTAGAGTTTGATTTCCATGTGATTCTGAATTATCTTTAATTTATGGACATGAGTGTCTGATGTATATATATTAAATGAAAGTTAAAAGAAATAAATCTATTCTTGAGTTTTTAAAAAAGCGGTTTTGTTCAGTATTCTTTAGTTGGATAATTTTCTAATTCGTACTAGTTTAATAAATTTAATCAGAACGTAATTCTACAAAAGTCATAGCTCTTTTTTACAATTGCTTTAAAGTTCTTATTCCAAGGTTTGTACGGATCCTGAAATTCCAAAACCGTTCTTTGGTAACGATATTTTCTTACAAAATTATCTCCTTAAATAAGGTAAAATTTGGCGCCTTTGAACTAGATTTACTTTTTTTTATAAAACAAGACTGGTATTTCACGTGGAAGATAAGAGTATCCATATGAAACCTGCTATCCTATTACAGATTTTTTGTTATTTATAAAATAATAATAAAATAAACCTAAAACAAAATAATGTATTTAATGTTTCTCTATTTTATAATCCTAATATGTATATTTTAAGTACAATGATCCATTAACATTGCAAATTTTAGATTCGCGAATTTTAATTATTCTCGAAATAAAAACATTTCAACATTCGCGTGATTAAATTATTCGCAATCATTTTTTTATGTATAAAGAATATATTTTTTCAAACTAAACTTTATTTTATCTATTCCATGAATTGGACACGTGCATTGTAGCGTATAACCTAAGTTCAGAGAACTCCAATCCTTGTCTTAAGAGGGCACTCGATTCGCTGAAAATGACCTGGATGATAATTTAAGTCTATGGGAAAGTTATTTTCAAATATCTCGCTCAAATTTTAATATTTTTACATGATTTTTTTGCATAGGATAGTTGAGACCGATCTACAACCGAGCTAGTTTTTATTTTTTCTATTTTGGTTTCGGATTTTTTAAAAATTGCTTCAACTTTCAGAACCGGTTGAAATCTGTTCTGAAATTGAAACCATCATATTATTTAAACAATGTAACCAAAATCGAAAAGGTAAAAACTATCCTGGCTATAGATCGTCCTCAGCTATCCTATGCAAAAAAAAACTTGTAAAAGTATTAAAATTTGAGCGAGATATTTGAAAATAACGCCTCCTTAGACTTAACATTATCATCCGGGTCTTTTTCAGTCAGTCGAGTGGCTTCTTAAGGCAGAATATAGGTCAGTTATTCCAAGAAATATGGACATTTCTAAAATTAATAATTTTACTGTCGGTAAATATTTTCTGAATAAAATGCGTCGAGGTAATTATAAAATTTTAACAATTTGTTGAGACAGCTGTATAGTGCGATAATTTATTGGTGATGAGTCTTAAAATTAAAAGAAACTGAGTCTACGACTTTTCCTTATACAGAAATTTGTAAGCAGATGATTTATTTTTCCAAACAATCGCAAATCAATAAATATTTTTTAGTCATTATCTAGCAAATAAACTTTGCACTAAATATTTATAAGTGTTCAAATGTATTTACATACAGCTACTTTTAATGCTTAAAAAATGTACTTTTTACGTTTTAATTATTTTTATCCTGTTAAAAAAATCATAAAATTTAACAACAATAATATAGTCAATAGTATAATAAGTACATACAACAATAGTATAATATATAATGGGGATATAGTCTCAACATTCGCGGAGTTTCCAGCGAGTCTAAGCCTCGCAAATGTTAAAGGATTACTGCATGTTGATAAAAACAAAATGATTAACAAATATATTTACAAAATATGTATTCCTTAACTACCTCTTTTTTCAGAAATATGTAATTCTTTAAATGATAATAAATTATATTTATCGTGTCTTAGAATCGACGTATGGATTCTGAACTTACATCACTGGAAATTTCTGAAATACAAATGCACTCAACTGAAGAGGCACAAACGTCAGCATCGATCAAAAATGCAAATTCCCCGACTGACAATACCACAGAAACTTCATTATCACCACTTAAGGAAGGCAATTCGTTTTCTTTCTGTAACGGTCAGGCTCTTTCGGCACCACCGTCACCAGGAGGAGCAGGTAATTATTTAGTAGATTTACACAAATCAAATTAATAAATTGTCATTATTTCAGTTGTAAGGTTACTATCAAATAGTGTATTTTTTTTTTTTTTTTTTTTTTTTTTTTTTTTTTTTTAAGCTTAAAAAAAAATGCATTAGAATTATATACTTAACACATTAAATTGTATTTTTAAAGAAAGGAAGTTTTCTAGATGTGTGGTTTTGAAATTAGCAATACTGTTTCTAGTCACAGTTATTTTGATAGCTGGCAGATGATTTGTGCTCAGCATGTCTTGTCAATTTACATGAATAGACTTAAACTAGAATAATACTTGTAAATTGTGCAAAATACCATCAATTTGTTGCGGGATTCATTCGGTGAATGGCATAATTTCGAATAATAAACTTGAGAAATGGCCTCCGTGGTCATATGATCTTAGACCAATGAATTACTTTCTGTAGAAATATGTGGTCATTGTTACACACTTATAAATCACAGATTTTGGACATCTTGTAAATCAAACTTTGCTGTGCTATATATGGCGCCAGCTGTTCGATAAAGTAATCGAAAATTGGACTTTCAGATTGTGCTTAATTCGAGCCAGCCGCGGAGCGCATATTCTCGAAACCATTTTTAAACACAATAGTATAAAATTTTTTATTTAATAAAACTAATAGTACATAGTCATTAATATTGTTTTTATGTCTTTTATTTTGTTTTAAATTTGTATATCTTTAAAAAATACCTTATACTAATGTATCTGAAGCAATCAGTATTGTACTCATTTGTATTATTTTATAAAAATTTGTAGTCAAATACAATGAGATGCTTGAATGAATTCATATGCCCGTAATTTCCATAAAACATATTTCACATTTCCATAAAACAGAAAAATAAATAAATAAATATTTAAATTTAGTAACAGTAAACTGAAGCTCTTCTATGGCATCACGAATATGTGAATTTAGATATTTATTGCTGTCTTCTTAGAATAATTATATAGAAAATACTCTTAAAATGATACCGTTATATGCATTCTTAAAACGAAAGAGCTGATTTGGCTTCTCAGGAAAGAGCTGTAATTTTTTCGATCATAAAAGAGTTGTTTTTCAAACGATTGAATATTCTTGATTTATATTAGTTATTTAAATAGCTCAACTTCATTTAAATTAGTTAAAAACAGCTCGTACTCTCGAGTTATTTCAACTCTTCCCGAGAAGCTGCCTTTCAAAATGTGAGATGAGTGGATTTCAGCTCAACTTGAGTTATTTTGTGGCTGACTTTTTAAGAGAGTGTTTAGCTTTATTTTTTTAAATATACTTTTATTTTAAAAAATACCTAATCGTAATCGAATATTAGGATTTGCAAGCGAAAAACATTTATCTATGTCATGCAAGTTAATGGGTCAAAATTCTCTATCACAATGTAAGAATTAAATGGCAATGTATGCACATTATGAGGATTTTAAAAACATGAAATTCTGTGTGTTAGTTCTTGAGGTATAACTATTGCAATAATTGCGTAGATCCTATGAAATGACCTATAAGTTGATTTACGCCAAGCAGCAACTAATGTCAACGTCTAACTGAATCTTTATTTTGATGAAAATCCATGCATTAGTTTTTCATATAGAGCTATTGCGAAAACCGTGAAAAATCCAGCAAAGTCGCGCACCTATTAGGCGATTTACTCCAAAATATAATCAGTATTTATTCTTATCAATGTAACCTGAATCTGAAATTAGAGGAAACTTTGTACATTAGTTCTTGAGAGAGAATTATTGCGGATATTATGAAAAATGCAGAATAGTAGCTCCACTTGTAGGGTGATTTACACCAAAATATAATCAGCACCAATGTTTTTCAAGGTATGCCAGTTTGGTGAAGTCTGCCAGGCTGAAATTTGGTGAAACTTCGTTCATTTTTTCTTCAGATAAAG
The DNA here is from genome assembly GCA_964019185.1 of Maratus speculifer. Lineage (NCBI taxonomy): Eukaryota > Metazoa > Arthropoda > Arachnida > Araneae > Salticidae > Maratus > Maratus speculifer. The sequence goes on along the minus strand of CAXHSM010000492.1, from coordinate 29,735 downwards.
CTATTACGATAATCATGAAAAATTCAGCGTAGCAGCGCCAACTGTAAAGCATTTACACCATAATGTAATCTCTGCTAATTTATATCAGGGACTAACTGAATATAAATTATTATTAAATTGTGTGCATTAGTTGTTGAGACCCGCAAAACTTGTACCGCATACAAACAAACAGATAGAGCCACAAACTCACAGCATTTTGCAAAACATGTTTTTTTAAATACTTGATCCCTAAAACGTGTAAATCCCTCGAAAATGGAAGTCGAAATTTTTCTCGAAACCAATACTTTCTTATTGTAAAAATAGAATAAAGTAAAAAAAAAAAAATCTCTTGCGATGTTGACTAACTTTTGAATTTTGAAGTTTTGCGAGAAGACTTTTGGTTTAAGTCACATATTCATGAAAATTCAATAAACATTATAATTATTGAAAACATTCCTTTACTGAAGCGAAAAATAAAACAACAACCAATAAATTTGTTACGTTCAATGCTCTTCCCTGATTCTTCCCTACTCTTCCGTGATTTGCCCATACGTCATAAGACAGGGGTAGGAACATATAGGACAAATTTTATTGTTCTTACCAGTATATTTTATCAGTATTCTGCATGTTATATTCCAATTGCATGCACTATAACAATATCTCTTGCAAAATTCTCAGTAAAAGGTATTGGTACGAACAATAAAATTTGTCCTATATGCTCCGATTTTTTGGGTGGGTCGCAGAACTGTCAAAATTTGACACAAAAATATACCTTTTATTTTAGCTGTTTGAAAAACATAACAAATACAATATTTTACATCCACGAAAATCATGAAAGCTGTTTGTTTAAATTAAAACTCCGTAAGAAGATAACGTTTCTTAAACAGTCAGTCGGTATTATGTTATGACCTCGTTGTGAGATATGTCAGTAGTCGAGCAGTCGTATGGCAATCTTGGAAAGATCTTTAATTTCCTTCTGGATGAAAATGTGAGCAGAATATCCAGAAATATCTAAATCAGATTTCAGATTCTTGATGGAGCTCAACTCGACATACTTGTGTGAAATATACTTTTTGTACTTTGTTGTTTTTGAAAAACAAGTACAGAAAAAAATTGCATGTCGCAAAGAACTAAAGGTTCAAAATAACCAGTCAGTATTAACTTTGATATACATGCCTTCATCGGTAAACACCAGTCCAGCAATTTCGGTGATTGTAAATTTGTGTTCCAATATTAATTAGACATATTTTTCATTATATTTGTTTTATAATTGTTTTTCAACTTACACACATTGAGATTACCAATTCTTGTCTCTGTTGATAGTGCATCCTTCGAACGAAAAATTTTTTTTTATAGGATAAAACAGCTGATAGCTTATATAAGGTCATAAAAATTTTTCATATGATATTAGATATACTTTCACACTATGTGGGCTACGGAATTGTTTTTACCTAAAGGTGGATTTCGTACGAATAAAAGTTGGGAACCGCTCATATTGACATTACTTAACAAAATCAACGACGATTATAGACGCTTTCCATTAAACGGACCTTTTAGGCGATACCTGCCTCATTTTAATAGAGCCGAAAAATGACTCTATTTATATTATAAAAGACAAGCGTATCTGTGCGTAATGCTAATGTCATTTAAGAATGGCTACACTTTGAAATTTGAAATGAAATTTTGGTTTTAAAATTTTCGCTACCGTAAATTTTTAAACTTTTAAAAATCACACATTTTTAATCTTTACGCCATCGTATAGGGGGAAAATGTACTTTTAAATAAATTTATTTGGAAGCTTTTTTTTTTTTGAGACATTAATTTTTTTGTAGTTTTTAAAATTTTTGTAATTGTGGCAATTGAAGTATTCCATTTCTGTTGAAAGTAAAGGGAAAGTAGAAAACTGTAAGATTACGGTATCTTTTTGTTGTCATTTTCTCATACAAACTGAAAAATAAATTTAAAATATGTACTATATCTATAATATCGTCTGTTATAAAATGCGGTCAATTTTGAGTTTATTTTGTTTTTATTTATCAATTAAATGATTTTTAATTTTTTCGAAATTAATTTTGCTGTTGTTCATTACGGAATATAAAGCATAAGAGCCTCAATTGATAATTTCGTCATAACAACTTATCTTTATTATATTTTACTTATTTATCTATATTATAAGGAGGAAATGTATCTATGTGTAACACGGACGTCATTTTTTGAATGGCAATACTTCACAATTAAATTTTAGCTTTGAAATTTTCGCTACTGCAACACTTTAATCTTCTGATTCTCATACATTTTCAATTTTTAAAAAGTCATATAGGAGAAAAAAACCTACTTCCAAATGCAATTTATTTAAAAACTATGTATCTCAACTGACCGATTTATTATGTTTTTAAAAATAATTTTCAAGCATGATTTTTTGTAATTTATCTTGTAATTTGTCTTGATTATTTAGTAATCACGAAAAAAATAATTCAGTTTCATAAATTTAAAATTTCATAAGACAGATAGCTATTTATATGACAGGGATCCCAAAAGGTCCCCTTTTCCCCAAAAAGTCCCCTTTTTAGAAAAAGGTCCCCTTTAGTCCCTTTCTATGCATTTTGCTCCCCTTAGTCCCCTTTCAGTGACTAGAAAAATCGCCACAAAATATAAAGCTTTTAAAATAGTTAAAAACTCAAAAATCGTATAGGACAAAATTTACTGCGGTATACAGCTTTGTAATTGGAAGTCTTTCATGAATGTTCAAATATCACCATAGAATGCAGCTAAATTTTATAAAATCCGATTAAAACCCCACTAAAAAAGTCAAAAATCCCAGATGGTAAAAGTCAGTACATTAATTTATTTCTTGAATAATCTTCAAAGACACACCTTGGGAAGCTGCAAATAAATAAATAAATAAATAAATAAATAAATAAAATAGATCATTCCAAATGGAAAGAAAAACTGAATTAGGAGGCGACAAAAGATTCAAACAAAGAAAAAGGAATTTAAAATTCACAATTCTGAATCATCTAAAAGAAAGGAATAGAGCAAAATGCCCCGTTGCATATTTTTAATTATTGGAAAGCAATTTATTTCAAACAAGACAATGTACCCTTACAGAATATTTTTTGTAAGGTACAGAATATTTTCTGTTTAAATTAAAATATTTCTTTCATTCTCGTTATTTATTTTTCATAACATTTTAAAAATTGTTTTGATAATGTAATTTATAAATAAAAACAATACTACTATGCATATTTGAACATCCAACTTATCATAACATACTTCGTTGACTTAAAGATATTCTCTTCAATCAGTTATGTACTATTACCCAGGGCCAGCGCTATCATTGGGCAAACAGAATGATTACCCAAGACCCCAAGTTTATAGAATTTGAAATAACGTTTCCTTGGTAAATTATGTATCTAGATTTTTTTTAAATGTTTCTTTGTGATAAAAGAATGAGTATTGACTTTATTTCTTACAGGCAAAGTTGATATAATTTTTGAATAATATATAAATTTGGTGAAAGTAAATATGAATGTAAAAAATAAATATTTAAAATATTGTAAAGTATAGAATATTTTTTGTAATCTAAAATCATTAAGCATATCACATGTGAAAGTAGGAGTATTTTTCATACATTTATTATGTAGATTATGTATTATTCGCTGAAAGTATACAATTAAAAAATAAATTTTATCAGATCAGTATTGCAGTACATATGTTAAATCCTATTAACTCCTTTGCTAGGGCACTGTAAAATATTCCACTAGCCCTGCTTTTTACCTCTTGTTGCCTTTAGATATATAATAAGCTCTTATTGCTTTATTTTTTATTAAAACGCAAAATACTTTTTTTATGTTCTTGGAAACAAATAAATACGAAATTGTCAGAATTGTCTTCTTTATCCTTCAAAACACAAAAAGTTGGGGAGACTTTCTCTTTTATTAACCACTTTCCATTTTTTAAGAATAGACTTGTCTTAGTCATACATTTTACTCAAATGACAAATTTTGAAACCGAGTGTCAATACATTATCGTAAACCGCTCAAAAAAATAAATAAGTAAATAAATGAAAAAAATAAAAATATAATAATAATAAAAATAATAACAGTAAGTGAAACTCCATAAAAGTTTTTTTAAATGCTGTAGGAATCCCAGATAAATTTTACTGAAAAAAAGGTGAAATTTATTAAACTGGGCTAAAATATTGAAACTGGATTCCTTTTAAAAATTAAATAAATTGGACAAAAATGGAAAAACATTCAAAAACAGCTGTACAAATTCTGAATTAGCTTCCTTAAAGAGAAGACAACATTGACTATATTGCACTAAAACATTGAAATCGGATTTTTTTTACTAAAGTGGAAAAATCTCTGTGAAATGTTTAAAAAAAATAATCGCGGAAGATAAAATTTACTATAGTAGGCTAAAACATTGAAATCTTAATTGTTTTACAAATGTCAAAAAATTACTGCTGAACATGCATGTATAGTCATACAAAAAAGGGCTAAAATTATTAGAAATTCAAATTGGAAGAATGCTATCATATAGTACAAAATTTATTACATTAGGAATAAAAGTTTGAAACAGAATTCCTTTTATGAATGTCAAAAAACTGCTGCAAAATGGAAAAAAAGGGCTGACATTTGAAAAAGTAATTTGTGAAAAAAATTATAAATGCTGTACAAATTCCGAATAAACATTATTGAAAATAGGAAAAAAAGTGTTGCATTAGGCTAAAGAATAAAAATCTCATTAAAAACTAATTTTTAAAAAGTTGATAAAAAAAAATCTAAAAACTTAGATATACAGGTATCTTGTAGCTGTGGATCCAAGGGAAACTTTTGTACACTGACAGACTTTTACATTTATTGTTATAGAGACTATGCATTTATTACATTATCATTTTTGGAGGAAAAAGGCATCTGGCACGTAATATAGTAAGACATCTCTAGGGGGAGGAAGGGCTTTGTCTTCTGATATCGTTATCATTTTTTATTCAACCAGAATATTCGTTTTATTTGTAACTTGGCATTTACATCAAAACTGGTTTTTTTTTAGTCTGTTATATATTTTTATGAAAATACAATGTTATTATTAAAATCATCAAATGATTATAAAATTATTTAATTCCAAAGTATGAAATACCCCATTGTTTGGTATTCCTATTCTTCACATGTATATGCACATATAATCTGCTGTTCGAGAAACTATATGTAAAATATATTTTCATTGATACTCGTTTTACTAGTAAATAAAAGAGAAAGAATGTTGTTCACTTGTTTTGTTGATTAGTTCTATCTCACCTGCCCTCCCTTTCCCATGAAACAAACAATTTTGGTAAAAATTATTTTAAAACGATATACTTAAAATATATTATTTAAAACAATTTTCTTGCAACGTTGCTAAAAAATTCAAAAACACCACGAGTCTGTTTGATTTTTTCTTTTTATATAAGCTCTTTATATAAACTTTTCAAATGTCGTTTACTAATCTTAGTTAATCAATCACGAAAACAGCCATTGAATATCTCAACAGAAGCTGATTATACCTTAAAATCTCTCAATGAAGTGGAAAAGACTGGAAATATGTTTACTGGATTCACTTTTCCATAATATTTTTAAAGTAGCTCAAAATATATTTACAAAGAGCATTGTATAATTTTCTAATAGCCGACTTATTTTAAAATTTAAAATATGTAATTATAAAGTATGTAATTCTGAACCACGTAATCTGCTTTGTCAAATATTGATTCAATGAAATCTTGAAAACGGAATCAAAAAGAATTGAAAAAAATTCTATTTTATGCAGGATCCTTATGCCATATTATCTTTGGATTGTTCTATGCTTTGGCATAATCCAGGCAGGACAAATTTAACCAATACTGTGCTAAGCATATAGGTGAGAAAAATCGACAAACAAAATCATCATTTGGCTCCCCCTTTGTACTGGCTCCAAAACACATGCCCATTCTGATCTCCCCAGTTCTTTGTTTCAGCACTCCCCAGGCGGCTTTGCCGTACTATACATTTTCTGATGAACATAATAGCTCATACTAGCTTTTATTGTGTATAAAGAAACTAAATTTTGTGTTTGAGATTAATAGTTAACTACATATTAATCAATTTAAAGTTTTAATATTTAACAGGAGTCACAATTGTGCTGTGCTTTTTTATCTACTGATCATTGTTACTCGGTGCTGAATTTTAAGAAATTTAGAGGAGAGAGGGGGCACGTTTGAACTGGGGGCACCTTTGAACATTCTAAATATTTTCCTTCAAATAAATTAGTTTTAAAAAACGTATATGGCAATACATTACTACTGCTTCAAGGGAATAATTATACAAAGCTGTACCATTTTGTACGAACATTACTGTCTAAACAAGATGTGTATTATTCTCTCTCTTGAATCTAAACTTAAGAAAATAAAGTTGTAAGATTTTTGTTTACAAAGTTCTATCTCTAAAATTTTAATTTAATGGTCAAGGCTTAAACAAAGGTGTTAGTTTTAGTTTATAAGTTTTGGTTTATTCAAATTCTTCAACCGAATTGAGTAAACCGTTGTAATGTTTAACTCCATGTGATGGGGCACCATTTAACAACTAAAAAACACCGAATAAAGTGGTGATAAATAATAATTGAAATAATTTAAAGAGAACGCTTAAAACTATGAAATAAAGAGTTGTTAAAGTATCTTAGTATTATTATTTCTGAATTTTATTTATGTGAAAAGAGGTTAATTAACAATGTCGAAAATCATGGACTGATACTGCTACCGATTCCCCTTACTGCACACATTTGTTGCAACCTTTGTATGTATCAGTGATGGGAAGTTTCAAATCTAAATTGAATCAAATCTAAATTCATTTATTGGATAATTGCAAATCTTGAATACAAAATAATGATTCATGATTTAACAGGTTTCCAAATATTATTTCTGGTTTGCGTAACGGATAAAAGGGAATTTTATACCAGGTCTCTTAAAAAAATTAACGAATGAAAAATTTTAATTTTCCAGAAGCACATTGGTATATTTCAAGGATATTGTAAAAAAGTTTTCACAACCAAACACAACTGGAGGGACACTTTGTTTTTTATCAGCAATGAGTTTTGACATCAACTTTGATGGATTTAAGTTTGGTTAAATAACAAAAAAAAAAAATTGTAATTTCAACAAAATGTAAGTATTTAATTTTATTCATATTACTTCATATTTCTTTAACATAAGCAACTTTTTATAAAAAACTCTCAATATTTTCACATTTTAAAGATTTGTTCAAAGGTGCCCCTTGCTTGTTCAAAGGTACCCCTATATGGGGCAGGTTGAACAAAAAACATTCAATTTTTTTAAATCCTCACAACTTATTTAATTTGTTTGGAAAATTTTTAATTTATGGTTCATATGATGAAGATATGCGTTGTTTTTATTATGTAATATTTAAAACTCAATAAATATAATTCAAGTAAGAAATATATTGATTTTCTGAAAAAATGTTCAAAGGTGCCCCCCTCTCCCCTACTATTCTTTGCAATCGTTAATGTGTAATTGCTAACAATTTTAACAGTTGATTGATTTGATATTTTCATAGATGTATTTATTTTAATTGATTATATTTTTTCGCAATTATTTTTTTATTGTTCAAAATATTAACCAAATAACAATTTGAATATTAAATACCTTTAATTGTTAATGTGTAATTGCTAACAATTGATTCATTTAATATTTTCTTAGATGTATTAACTTCAACAGATTATATTTTTTCACAATTAACATTTTGTTGTTCAAAATATTAACAAAATAACAATTTGAATAAGCACCTTTAAGGAGAATTATCATGGTGAATGCCAAAATACATAATACTTTCTATATTCTTGCCAGTAGGATATTTAACGGTTTTTAAATAAAGCTCTGAACATTGTTTAATGAGATCTTTATAAAGATAACCATCTAACATATTTTCTGGGGTAATTTCAAAAAAATTACTTGCATTTTTCGGAAAATTGGTGCAGTATTTTTACACTCGTGATTCTTTTTTAGCTTCTTTTCTGAATAAAACTGATCCCCCAAAGTCCTCTTTCCAAACAAAAATGGTCTCTCAAAGTCTCTTTTTCAAATAAAAATGGCGCCCTTTCCCCCTTTTTGAGAACAAAAATGTATTGGGAGTCCTGATATTAAATTTTCTGTTATTTAACCAGACATGATCATAATAATTATAATTACTGTAGTTGTTACCTAAATAAAATTATGCAAATATTCTAATATAATTCACTACAGATAAGTAACTTATGTTCGTACTATTCAATGATTTTTTAGCACCATTTTTATTTTACAGTGCATCGTTCCAACACATTCAGCAATTTACTTGTGATTCCTTCCACCAGGAGTTTTGGGAACATAAGTCCTCGACCACTAAGACGAACTTTATCTGCACGTGGTGTAAATGACATAGGCTCTTCTAGTCAAAGGATGCAAAAAAATACAAACTCCACACATTCAGTTACTGGTGACTTCTATGGAGACAGTATATCTGCTGTAAATATTCCAGTACCACAAGATTCATCCAAAAAGAATCATCCACCACAGTAAGTTTTATGTTGTATGAACTCAACAGTAATCTTTCTTTCTCAGTTAGAATATTTTATTGACAAGAAAGCGTAACATTTTTAGTCGTTTATAATCATTTGATAGTCAACATTTATTTGTTTTTTAGAAAAAAAGATAAATTGATAATCAAATTAATCAATCTTAGATAAATTACACCCTTGTAATCTTAACAGTATTATGCAGACTGTAGCAAAAAAATATATACGCATCTACAAAAAACTGAGCCACGATCATGAAACTTGGTAAGCAAATAATGTTTACTTATATTAACCAACTAAATGATCAACATTTTTGAAAAACTTCCAAATAATGCCGAATTTTTCACTTCTTTTACAGAACTTTTAATCTTTTATCACTGGTTTTTCAAAACAGAAACTTTTGCCTACTTAAATCAGAAACATGTTCGGATTAAATAATCCAAAATTTGTGATAAAAATTTACGGGTAAGAATAATAAATCATGACAGGAATATGGATACCCATTCGTGGTACAGGCAAATCATGATTTGCATAAACACGTTGCCTGTATGACGTACATGCAAATCAAGGAAGTGGTTAACAAATGATTATAAATTCAAAATAAATCAATACTTTATTGACTACATGCAGAAAAAAGAATGACAGTTTAAGTAAGTTGTAAATTCTCATTTTGGGAGCCATAAAAGCCGAAATTCGATGAAGCATAGCGTTTATTAAGTTACCAACCTCCATCTGCGTTATATTCTGCCATAGATGTATCACTTATAAACTAGTTCGGTGATATTCCAAGACGACTAAAGTCGCCTTTGCAACTTGACACAACATTCTCTATTGGAGAAAGATTTGGTGCCATGGAAGGTTATGAAAGGATATTGCATCATTTTAGATATTGTTGCGAGAGTCGTGTAGTACGTGCCCTAGCGTTATCTTGACAATAAGTAGCACTTAAACGATTCATTATCATAGGCCATATCACAAGCTGAAAACGTCAACTATGTACCTGGCGAGCCATTAGTGTACCTTCCAGACGAGTAAAAGTGATCATCGGTCCCAGAGATCGCTTTCCAGGAAGGGCAAATATCAACTGTATAGTGGCATTGAATAGCTGATAGTGACATTCTTGGTGTAAATGTTTCTTCTCTTCTGATCGCTCGACCTCTCATGCATTTCTGGCCTGTGGTGTTCTGGGGCACTGCAGCGACTGACAGTGCTTCTGTGATCCACTGATGTCAAATACACGAAACTACAAGATTGCTTCGACCAAAATGCTGGTTGATACGTCTGTTGGACCAACCCACTTTACTGAGGCCTATACATCGACCTACTTTGCAATCGAATTGCTGTTTATAGTGCGCAAAGTATGTCTTAAAGGCAACATTCTTTCAAATATCATGTCTCAACAAAGATATTCCGGTTCTAATTACCCGTGAATTCGAATACCGTCTTTTTTAATGCTACTTGATGCGCAATTTAAATGTGCATTGTATAAGATTTCATTCGTCATTGGTGCTAAAATGTTAATCATTTTCATAACTCATCAAATTACATCAGCACGTCAAGTTTCCTAGCACTGGCTCAAATCTTTCTGAGTGCATATATTTTTTATGCAACAGAATGTATTTAAAAAGATATAGAAGTTATGTTTGAATATTTTTTAGCAACAGAATTTAATGAAAAACATTTGAAATGAATTTATAAAGCATAGATTTATTGTAATAAATATAGTTATATTAACTGAAAGGAAGAAGAATATATCTGTTTGTGCGATTTAGATAACGTTGGTGGAAAAATTAAAAAGAAATGAAAATTCAGCAACCGAAAATGTTTTTTTTTTCATTTAAATAAAAAAAAAATAGCAGAACAGAAAGAAAGAAGAAGACCATTAGTAAATGTATCCATTTTATAGCGTAGATGTGCCAGTAATGGGCCACCTTAAGGAATTTCTCTAAAAAAAATTTTTTTATTAATAGTTATAATTATTGTATTCCAATTTTTTTCATATTATATTAATCTTTCAACAATATTTAACTAATCCCATAGTTACATTTCCCAATAGAAATAAAAATTTCATTTTAAATAATAGAAATATGTCTAAACACCCAAATGCCCAGTAATGGACCACCTATGTTCCAGTAATGGACCGCCTATGTTCCAGTAATGGGCCACCCTACAAAAAATAACAGATAATTATTTTTAGGTGCGTTCGTAATTATGTAAATAGGTAGCACCTATAATTGTCGTTCAGTCCGTCTGTCTGTCCATCTATCTGTCCGTTTGTCTGACAGTCTGTCTATCTGTCCGTTTGTCTGTCCGCATATAACAACGGAAAACTAACCAACCGAATCGTTTGAAATTTGAAATACATAATTATTACATAATTTTGTCGAGATATTTCAAATTTTATGAAAATCGGATGGATAGATCAATTACAGGGACATTCAAAAGGATTCCGTTACATTACGGTCAATGGGGAAGAAGTTTCAAATGCATTTTAATGATGTTACACTCATTCGAACATAATAGAATTGGCATGAATCTATGAAATATATACTAAAATATGCATTCTGTACAATCTGTGACGCAAAGAATTTTTATTATTAAATTACAGGGCTACACAAAAGTATTCCACTATATAATGCTATACGGGGAAACATGATTTGGTACGTGTTTTAATTATATTCAACTATTTCACATTTTATGAATAAGATATACGTTGCTGAGGTGTAATAAGAATTACTATTCCTGTATATTTACAGAATTTCAACCAATATACTGTATCCGAAGTACTATTTACTATAAAAGCAAGATCTGAATATTTTTAAAACTTCGTTATCGTACGAACGCACCTCATTTGCTACGTTCACGTGCAATTTCCAACTTGTTCTTTTTATGTCTGCGTAAGTCGCATCTTCTTCTTCCTCAGAATCCACATTATCCTCTTATATACAAAATTCGGCCTTTTTGAAGCAATTGTAAATTGTTTTTTCTTCAATTACCCCCATTGATCCCGTTCTTATATGTATAACTATTCAATTAACACTGTTTTGAGAAGGATGTTGAAAGGTGTGTGAAAGGAGGGGGTTGATGAATTTGTTGGACTTAAGGAACAAGAAAATTCAAGCAGAGGAGTAATATAAAAAAACTCAGCACTGAACGATAAATTAGGAATAAGAGATGGAAATTTGATTTCATGTGATTTCGAAGTATTTTTTTACAACTGAATAAAGAACATTTTATGAAAATATTCGTTATATGGAGATAAATATTTCGCTATATAGAGACTGTTTTTAATGTAATCATGGGAAAAGGGGAACATTCCTACTAAAAATTCGTTATATAGAGAAATTCGATGCATGGAGTTTCGTTATAGAGAGATTTGACTGTTTTTATAAAGAAATTGTCTTTATTAAATTCTAGTAAGTAAAATTTCAGTATTAAATTTGTTTATTTAGTTTTCAGTTAAATCAAAATATTTTATCACTACTGAAATTACACTTTTAGTATTGGTCACTTGGGTGGTCCATTACTGGCAAATCACGAAATAAGCAATCCAGTAATGGACCACCCCTCCTAAAATCTTAAAAATAAATAAAATTTTGTAAATAGCCATTGGTATATTAAATTCAATGTTTTATATTGCTAACCAAACAAAAACATTCAATTTTTACGGAAAAATAAAAAAGATATAAAACTAAGTAAGTAAAGTCTGCTCTTAGCATGTTCATTAAGATTTTCAGTGAAAAACAGAAAAACTGTGAAACTTTATTTTCTGCTTCTTAATTGTTTTGACGAAAAGTGTAAAAAATTAATCCAGCTTATAAAGCATGCAAGGTAGAGTTCAGAAAAAAATAATAAAAGCTAAACTATTATTTATTATTTTTTTATAAACCAAAAAGTGCGAGGTGGCCCATTACTAGAAGGTGGCCCATTACTGGCACATCTACCCTATAAGGTGTAGCGATAGTAATATAAGTTGAGCTAAACTGCATTTGCAGCAACTTAAAGACTACTAAAAAAGATGGGATATACTTTCAGGTGGTAGATCACACTACAACAAACAATTTTTAACATTTTCACTAAAAAGTACAAGGTGTTTCCTCTTTTCATATCTAATATTAATGAAGATATTTCAAAAAATATTTGAACAGAATAACTTTGCTTTGTATGAAATACTATGGAATCTTGGGAATAAATTCTTACCCAATTGGTGACACCACAAGTGACGTCTGCTGCATTCCAAATTAAGAAACGTGTAATTCAGTGTTTAGCTCTATTTTCAGCACTTCTGGTAGCCATGGTTCTGTTTTCAGATCTTCTTTTACTTCAAAGAAAGCAAAGCAAATCTATTGAAAACTGTATTACTATAGCTTCATTATTGTTACAAATATTATGAGCTAAAATCTGAATCCGGATTGGGGTAAGACACTCCGTATTTTTAATAAATTACTGCGTTGCTACTATGGAGTGAAATAAATTGTCCTATCTTTTTTAAATGCCCTCTATATTTAATTAACCCATTCGTGCCCACCACCTATTGCTCAAATTTTATTCGGTTTGCACCACTATTTTTAAAAGAATTAAGTTTAGTTCATTAATTGCGAAAATGTTTCAATTAAATAAAATAAAGATTGCCGTTCTTTTTTACCGGTGTCAAAAACAGCGCTGCATGCACCTTTGGAAACGTCCCTAAAAAGGGACGCTAGGCACTAATGGGTTGATAAGAGATAATTGTTTTTACAGGTAAATATTAAACAAAAGATCGTGCATGTATTACAATTATAAAAAATTTCTAATCATAAAAAATAACTTGTTATAACTTTGAGTATGATGTCTAAATGATAAATCACAAATATTCATCTTAGTTGCCCTTTAGTCCCTCCTTCATAAATACTGAATTTATTTGCAGTGCGATTGGGATAGAAAAACGACCTTTTCTTGCAGCCATTTCACACTAAATCTCTCATATACAGGGATGAGATTTTCGCAATTTTATTACACCAGTATTTTCTCAGAGAAAATGTTTCTGTTAAATCACAAAAATGTTCCGATTAAACGAAATAAAATTTTCCCTAACAAAATATTGGTGTACAAAAACGCGGAAATTTCATCCCTGCATATACGTAGCAAGACTGGCATTTAGGTTTCAGCGAATATCTTTTTCACGTTTTCTTCTGTTCATAAAAAAAGAGTTATTGTTTAAAATTCAATCTTATTGCTTGAAATTCAAACTTCATATCCACTATAGACATGACATTTTTTAGACTTAATAATGATAAGCTTCCACGGCACACTTCAAATCCTTATTGAAATTTTCACCTGCACGTTAGAATTATCATGATCACAAAGCATTCCAGAGTAATTCACATTTTAACACGTTTAATGCCACGCCATCCACCTGTGATTAAATAAACTTCCCGTTTAGGCCACGTCAATCACAGATGTCTGACAATGTAAAATATGATATAAACCTAAATATATATATATATTGTTTTAAGTAATTATTGAAAATTCGTTTAAAATTTAAACAACTTTTATTTATAAGAAGATTATATCCTTTAATAAGAGGTGGCTTAAATGGAAAGTTTAGTGTCAATCCCCGGTGACTGACGTGGTACTCAGCGTGTTAATATATTATTGCAGGATTATACTTTCTTAATAATTGTTTAAAAGTATATATATTTTTTAGTTTGAAATCATACTTTACACTGTCAGTCGCCGGTGACTGGCATGACCTAAACGGAATGTTCAGTGTCAGTAACCTTGGTATTCAACGTGTTAAATAAGTTTTAAAATCTCAACTGCTAGATGATCAAAAATAATCCAATGACAATCCGGTTTTGCGAATATTTTAAACAGTTTAGCAATAACTGACCAATAAAGATTTTCCATATTTATTTCGAAGTCCTAAAATACTTTAAAGATTCAATACTGGTCCAGTACTTCTGAATCCATGCAGTGGCGTAGCTAAGGGGGGGCAAGTGGGGCGACCGCCCCGGGCGCCAAACTGAGAGAGGTTTAAACTGAAATATCTCACATATTTTGACAATAAAGAAAAAATGTTTTTTTCCGTGTGTGTTTGTTTGTAAATGTTTTCTTGAGCGAAATATTTTATTATACCCAAATAATGAAGAAAGAAAAAGCTTCTGTAAATGTTTTTATGGATGTTTCAAGACAGTTAATACCTAAGTTTATTATGTACATGAATTGAGGCGGAAAATTATGAAATAGGGGCCGCCAAACTGAAAGAAACTTTGAACCGAAATTATTTCGGATATTTTGACAGTTAATAAGAATTGTTCACCTTTCTTTTGTGCGTGTGAATATTTTGACAAAATTCAGTGATGAATGGAGAGTCCATAATTATCAATTGCTGATGGAGCTTTCGAACTGTCTACTAAAATAGACGCTATAAATAAATCAAAAGGCCTGATGGCGATTTGGAGTCCATTTCTGGTATCAAAAGAACATTTTTCCTTTATATACTAGTTAACTCGATCATTAATATTTCCAAATGACCCGCGAATGATTAAAAACTCTATTTATATTAAAATTTAATAAATAATCAAATATCTTAAAATGAATCTCTATGACTGTCGATATTTCCAAATGACCTTCGAATGATTAAATGCTTAATTTAACCCTTTCGGGCATACGGACCTCATATGAGGTCGTAAAATTATTGCATTATTAAGCAAAAAATTTTTGAGGATTCATTTATGGAGATTTGATTTTTGGATAGATAATATCTAACATGCAGTACAACAACAAAACTATTTCATTGTGGTTTCTCATTTATCAAAAAAGAAGATTTTTTGTGAATAATGAAAAATATTGAAAAATAATTTATGCTCGAGAGGGTTAATATTAAAATGTAAAAAAAAAAATCGAATCTCTCAAAATCTTTACGAATGGTCTACAAAATAAAAAGGCTATGAAATTGACATCCTTTTAATTTTATTCAAGCAATTCAGCTTTAAAAATCCACGCTTTTCATGCTTTATTTTTCTTTTAAATATGATGGTTAAACATCGTGGTCTGCGTGCAAATAATTTGTTACATATATGGTTGCATTTTCTCTTCTGGAATCCAGAGATGAAAATGTATAATAGACCTTATAGGATAAGACGTATATGGCGAACTATAACATAATGTAGGGTGAAGCTGTATTTAAGCTAGGTTAGAAAAACACATATCGTCAAACTGGGAGATCCGGAGTCCAAGAACTAACAAACGAATATGAATCATCCGAAAATTATTTAAATTCAATGCTCAATCTGTAAAATCATTGTGTTGTTCAATTTTTTAATAGTGTGGTGACCAAAGAATACTTTAATTCCTGTTGTCTTAACTACCTCATTTCCCAATCAAACTCGCTTTATAAATGATCCACTGAAAGTGTTCAGAATATACACTTCTAAATAGCCTAAATGTTGTCCAACGCATAAGATAATACAAGCGCTCATAGGCGTCCGCATGTTTGCATCAGTGAGGAAGGACATTCTGGAGAAGGCTTTTGAGGATGTCCAGGTGAAGGCCCACTATCTTCCGCAGCGTGTACCGGAGATTCCTCACATGTATTTTTAACCTCTAAAAAATCTTCTCTCCAATTTCTCTTTAAAAATGAATCTCCGGCATGGGTCCCCGTGCCTTCGGTCCTGTACAGCAAGCGTGCTGCGCACGAGCTAGAAAATCTTAAAAGAATCATAACTAGAACGAAAAAAAAATCGCAATAATCGGCCCATGAAACTTCGACAAAAACACCCCTAGGTGGTGAAAAGTAGAACTGAAGACTGTTGGACCAGTCGAAAAATAACTTCAATGAGCAAAACCAGTTGAAATTTTGTCCATAGTACCCGACATAAAAGTTGAAACTTCAATAATATCGTAAGCTAAGTTGAATGAAGAAATTCCCGTTGAAAGAAATTAAGAAAGAATACTGCCCAATTTTTAAACATTTCATATATAGGTATACAGTTCCTTTCTAGATGTATTCTGAAATTTCCAAACTAATATCTTAATTAGCTTTCTTAATTTTCGCTGATTAGTGAAAAATTTTAATTTTTTTCTATTTCTACTATAGAGCCAGGCTCAGATATGTGCACGATTTTGCCATTTTTTTGAAAAATAATCGCATTTTTGATGAGTTTTTATTGGAAATTCCATTTTTTACGTAAAATTGGAATTGTGAAAAGCCAAGTAATAAAATGTATGGCGACCTATCCCCGAATTTTCGATCATAAATCCTATATAAAATACAAAGTAATACTTCTCAGTCTTCCTAGTACGACCAATGCAAATGGTTATTTTCCTCGTTTTAACCCTTTTAGAAGTAATGGTACGTTTATGAAACTACTTAAAATTATTTTTAAAATGCCACAATGGCATCATAATTTTGGTAGAAAATTTTCCGCTTATTATATGTGAAATAAGTAACAGCCATTTGTATTGGCTATACTAGTAAAGATGAAAAGTACTACTTTGTCTTTTACAGAGTTCAGGGACGGAAAATTCGAAGACAGATCGCCAAACCTTTTATTATTTGGCTTCTTTCAATAGCAATTCTATGGCCTTTTTTTCTTATTTCCAAATAAATCCGTTATCAAATTCCGGTGTCATTCATTTATTTCAACATTTTAGCAATGGAAGTGCTTTGTCCCCAGAGGGTTAAAAGTTAAATATATTTGATATATGTTTAAATTCTGCGCATATGCATTACACAAAACTATACCTATCTATGTAAGGAATAACTGGGATATTAATGTGGAAAAAGAATTTGACTAGGGAACCTCTTTGTGAACGGAACTCATGTATTTCGTCGCTCCATCTTAGAATCATCTCGTCTAATTCAATCGGATATCCCACGAGACATTTACGTAAATTTCGGGACCTACATGGTCGTAAGTTGTGCAGGCATCTTAAATGGGCAAAATTTATAATATATCTCTTGCGCGTTCTTGCTAATAAGTTGCGGCTTTAATATTTTCCAGCAGGAGCCGAAGATTTAAATTTGAGAAGAATATTTAGTTTAATTTGCTAACTTATTTACGCGTGTCAAGACCTGCACAATTCCTGAGCTCTGTGACACACAAGGCTTACTACAAACGAAGGAGAATTATCCAAACGTCAGCATTTTCTATCCAAAGTCACTGTCTGGTTTTAATGGTAAACGCAATAAATGTTATGCTGGAAAAGTTACAAGTGATAACACGGATTTTAAAATATAAGATTAAAGTTAGAAAAAAAAAAACTTATGGATTTTGAAAAAAAATAAATTGAAACTAGTGTGAAACAGTAAGAACTAAAAGAACCATTAAAGAACTAAAAGAACACCATTAAAACAATTACATAAAGTTATTTAAAGGAAATATTTTAGATCTTAAGGATTTTAACTTCTTTTTTTAAATCTAATTTTATTTTTCCCTCAATTTTAAAAGGATGTCAATTTTTATCATTTTCATCTATATGGGTGATTCTACGATAAGAGGTAACTTGTGCGGCAATCCGCTTAAAACAGATTTTTTATTCTATATGTTGCAATTTTTTGCAATGAATCACATCATCTTAATGTACTTTATTAAATAACATCACGATTGAATGCCTAATTAAAACACATTTTTCTGAAAATTCTTACAAAGTCTAAAAAAGTCTCTACCCTGGCATGTCCCCTTGCCGGTTTAAATTTAACTTTCAAACAATACATACATTTTTTGCATCAGATGTTTAACTAAAGTATGTTTAATCGGAATTTAAGTAATTATACTTAAGTATTATTAAATAAAAAATTAAATAATTTTGTTAATTTCAAATAATTTTTAAAATTAACTTTTGTCCCGCTTTTCTTCTGTATCTACCCTGACAAATTTCGTTCCGCTAATACAAACATAAATTCAAGGACGGCTGTATTGTAAGTAACGTTTAAGGACATCTATAGCTGTGAAGTTAGCATTACTAAACGCGCAACTGTTTAAGTGCCGTTGTTTTTTAGTTGTTCCCACGCGACTGTGCAGTATAGTGGTTGTTGTGTTTGAGCTGACGCTTTGGTCAGGGTATCAAAGAAAATATAATGTTATGTTTATTTGAAAGTGGAGAAAGCACTTTTTATTTGCCTCTACCCACAATTAGGCCAAAGTGATCGTGATAATGATAGCACATCACGGAGAATGGGGGCCTGCAAACGACCCTAATTACTCTCTTCATTATTTCATTTAAAATAATAAAAATATTCTTTATCCAATGATGAAGAAAAATCAAGTATAAAGTTATAAAAATATAAAATTAAAAAGGTAAAAAGTTACCTGTTGAATCCTTGGCTTTTGATGACAAATAAATCCAGACAATAGGCACAAGAAATTAATATACGAACAATTTTCGAAGAAAAAAAAATATATTTTATTTCATGAAGAACTTGTTGCTTTTTTCATGAATAAATATTTCTTCACAAATTTATATTTTTGGTGACTCGTACATATTAATTTCTCACTTGATAAACAACCATTTCATAACATATGTTAATCACAACTATTGCTATCTCCAAGCAATAAAAATTCTTTTCATAACATATTCTAGATATCTCAACAACATGTAATTAAACAATTTTCTTCATGACATAAAAGGAGAATAAATTATTATTTCTTTTTGAAAAAGAACACCTCTCATAATATGAACTTTCAAAACAAAATACATCATACTTCATATTGTATAGATACATGCCAATATTTTCTTTATAACGCCCCGTAAATATTAAGAAAAAATTATATATATATTGGGCCAGATAATGAAGTAAAAAGGACTTATGCAAATAAAATTTCTTCACCTGACGAAAGAAAAATCTTCACCAAGACGTCATGTAAACTATAATATTATTTCTTGAAAACAAAACAGTTCTTCACCTCTGCCTACTTCTCAGAGGATGGAGAATAAAAAGATTATCGAAGAATTGGGCACATTAGATTTGTAGAAGAAAACTCGTTGATGAAGAGATGATGAGAAAATGAATGAATATTTATAAAATACGTGACGACATTTTTACAACACTTGTGAAGATAACACGAGAGCATAAACTGAAGACGTATAATGAGACCTTATATAATTTCCGTAATCCAAGAAGAGAATGCACAAACAAAACAATTTTCGGGATGCTATTGCAGTGAGAAGTGCCTTGCTACTAGCCGCCTTAAAAACTCAACATCATTTCCAAAAAGGGAAGGCACAAACTAATACATTCAGGAATGCATTAAACCACTTCATTGCTCCTCGCAGCACAGAGGGACTTGGCTTAACAGAAATCAACATCACTTTCCTAGATGAATTTTGAGGGCAGCACTTTTTCTTTGCCGCACTTAAAAAAAAATCAGCATCGTAATAATCTCAACATAACAAAAAAAAACCGTTCCATCCTTCGTTAACGGGGGAGCACCTCTGCCCCGAACTTTCACTCATGCGACTGCATCCATCACAGCAGGTGTCTATCGGCGCAACTGACGCAGGTGGCCGCGAGCCCAGGGGAAAAAGAGAAAGGGTTACTGTAAATGCAAAATACGCCAATTTGGCAGATAGCAACAGAGGGGGGGAGGAAAAACTAAGCCAAATTACAATATACAGTATGAAAAGATATGTAACTAATAAGAATAAAATTGATAACCATCTTAAGAGGGGAGGCCAAAGCCGGTGGCCATGTACTTAACGGCTTGAAATACGTCACCTGTGAAATTTAATTTGATAGGTTAGGGGTGTGTCCGAATAAACGGAAGTTCCACCCAAAAGAACTAGCGAGAAAGTTCTCGAACAAATTTAAAACCGGAAGGAATGATTTCAAACAGAATTTTACCGGCTTGGAACATTCGAAAGCTAAGCAAGAAAGAAAACATTACAGGCGACGAAATGAAAATAAGAGAAACCGAAATTAAATTTAAATTGAGAACATTAATAAAAAGGAAGGTGATATGAAATAAAATGGCTAATAAAAATGAATTATACTAAACATATGGGGGGGTTATGGAGTAACCACCACATATTACCCAGGGTCCCCCAAAAGAAAATATTGGTGAGATGACAAAAATGACAATTTTTCATCGAGACAATATTTTCTAACACATGTACAAATATGCTAAATAAGTACACAAAATAAATATATCAGAAATAGTTATAAGAATATACATAATTGTTGTACATGATATTTAAACAATAAAAAAAATAATTACTGTTATGATAGTAATCCTTATGAAAATATACCAACTGTAGTAAATGTGAACATGAAAGGTATATAAAGTTTCTTCCAGAAGTATCTATCATATATATCAAAAAAAATTTAAAGTCTATGTCTATGTGCAACAGTCCTTAACTTTAACGAGTCTCTTGTTAGGCTGTGCAAAATGCACTATAACAGTAGAATGCTTTAACATATGTCGCAATATGTGATTATACAATAATATGTATATTTATATTCTCAGTTGTGAACAAAAATGAAATATACTATAACTGTATATGAATCATGTTATAACTATATATAACATATATGGTTTCAAATAACACATAATAAATTAAATGAATTTGTAAGTTGAAAATTGAACAATAAAAATATATATATAAATGGTGCAGAGAGATTAGTTAGGCTCTCATAAAAAAATATTTACTTATATCACCACATAGCCTTTTAAGCTTTCAATAAATCTTAAATGAATAAACTTTAGTATTATTCAATAACACATTTTCGCAGAAAATAAAATAATAAGTTGCAAAAAGAATGGTAACACAAGCATGATATTATTTTCCAATAAAAATATCTTCAAAGTGAATATAATAATTTTCAAAGAGAGAATTTTTACACTCTCATAAAGGAATATTCTTAAACATTTTCAATATAAATTGACAATAATTGCATAAATACCTTTAATACTATACTTCATTCAAAATAAACATAAAACATAAGATGTTTAATATTCTGAAAAAAAAGGAAGAAACTTATATGAATATGTCAATCTTATATATGACTTGATAATGTCAACTTACAAAGAAAAATCAATTGTGTCAAAATTTCTATATAGAAGATATCTAGAACATATTTACATGTAATTTTCAAACATTTTTTAAAAAAAAAAAAAAAATTAAGTAAGTGATCACTTTTGCATTTGTCATAAATCAAGAATTTGCTTTATATAAATATATATAATGACTCATTAAACATCTTTGGATAAATATATATATAATGCCTCAATCAACATCTTTGGATCCAAAGTATAAATACTCAAAAGTATACAAAAAAAAATTATATACTACTTATGGTGAGTCATTCACTTTCTATATTTCACCAAGAAGAGAAGAAATATTAGTATATATAAGTTTATCATGCACTTTCTTTTCTCTTTTTCTTTTTTTAAAAGAGGTTAAATGTTAAAACATGCATGCATTGTAAAGAGCAGACACAATAGAGAAAATAATTTGATGAGTACTCATCTTTATGTTTACCTTATATCAACTACAATTTCACTTTTCTTATTAGAATGCACATTTGTCAAAAATAACTTTAAATAATGATATAGTATTATAACAAGAATATAAAAAGACAAATTCTTTCTCCATTTTTTGCATCAACTATTGTAATAAAGACTTTATAAAATTTAAAAGTATGGCATACATGAGAATATATGTATATATCGTAAAAATTATGACTTATAGATAAATGCAGTAACTAATAAAACTATTGAAAATCATACATACATCCTGAGGATGACCGTTGAGTTGTACCAGGGAGAAGAAGACTTAAATAAAATGAAAAAAAAATAACAGCTGCCTGCAGCCTGGAGAAAAGAAAAAAAAAAATTACATAGCGATTCTTCTTGCTGGACAATCAGTACGGCTAGCTTCGACTGAATATATTACAAAGCAAAAGTCATCCTGTAAAAGGAAAAAGAGAGTTAGTCTATTTTTTATGTAGTTTATGATTGCGAGGACGAAGATCATAACTTCTATATTGAGTGGATTTGCTTTTAGCACCAGTATGAGTGCCATCAGGAGGAGCTTGTGACAGTACCGATTTACTGGAACATGAAGATGTTTGCTGGCATTTAGAAGAAGAAAGAATTTGAGGAGAAGTATTACAAGCTGCATCATGATTTGAAACTTGAATAGAAGAGTGCTGTCTCACAGGAGTGGAGGATGCATTATCAACAGCTGGTTGATCATGTGATGCACCTTTTGAAGAAACTGAAGGATGTTGCAGTGCTTCATTTCTCTTTTGAAGCTTCAAGATTCGATTAGTGTGAATCAACATTGGTGAAGCATGACTATTATTGGGATCTTGAATTTGAATGAGCACAGGAGAAATTATTTTCTTGACCACGTATGGGCCTTGTATCTTTTTGTTAAACACAGTAGGAAATTTTGCATAAACAATGTCATTAACATTGATGTTGGAAAACTTTAATTTTTCTCTGGATTTTTGGTACACCTTTTGTCTGGATGATTCGTTATTCTTGTAAGCTTGATAGTATATTTTTTCAATAACATCCATCAATTTATGAATTTCATATGCAGTGTTGAGAATTTTCCATGAAACTTGAGATTTATAATTGGAATAAATATCATTTATTTCTCTGCCAAAATGAAGAAGATTTGGAGTGAATTTTGTGGCTGGATGAGGTGTAGCATTATATATGGATTGGTGAATTTTTAGAGCAGTTGGTATATCACATCCTTGTGAAGCCATTGTGTTCACAGACGATTTTATTTGAGAATTGACACGTTCACTTAAACCGTTAGCTTGGGGATGGGCTACAGAACTATGTTCCAACTTAATGCCAAGCTTTTTGTTAAAATATGCAAACATATCACTAGTAAATTGAGAACCATGATCAGTAAGAGTTAATTCAGGTTTTCCATGAGTGGAAATATAATGCAATAAAGCCTTTGTAACTGACTCAGCACTGATATTATTCAAGGCATATAATTCTAAATGACGAGAAAAATGGTCTATCATTGTTAACACATATTGACGATTTCTCAATGGGCCGAGTAAATCCATAGAGACCTTTTGATTGGGAGCTGTTGGGAGTGGTGCAGGTAGGTATGGAGCAGTGTTTTTTTTATGATTCTTATTTACTAAACAAATTTCACAAGAGTTGACATAATTAATGGTATCCGAAACAAGGGTTTTCCAGGTAAATCTTTTCTTTAAATTAACAATGGTTTTATGAATTCCAGTATGAGTAATATGAGCAATTCTTAAGGCCTTTGCTCTAAGTGACACAGGTAAAACAGCTTTGTGTAGCTCGATATCTTCTGAAGAGAAATGACCATTATAGCAAAGTAACTCATTACTTGGATTAATATAGTAGCCATTTAAACTTTTAGATTTTTTGTTATTTTTAAGATCTTCATAAATTTGTTTGATTTTTGGGTCCTTTTGTTGTTCAGAGAAGATGGTGTGATCAAGAATTTCTAATAAAGGATCTTGGTTATTATCATTATTAGAAGGTGAAGAATCACTCTGAAGATGACATGTATGGTGGATTTTGTCGACTAAACCACATGGAAAGTGAGGAATGTCATTATGTAAATCGTTTTGATTATCAACAATAGGTAGAGGTTCTTGTGAAGAAATAAGATCTGGATTATTATTGAGATCTTCAGTAGGAATGTGAGGAGTTCTACTCAGAAAATCTGCCAAGACATTTTCTTTGCCTGGAACATGTTGGAATGTGTACGAGTATTCTGACAGTTCTAACATCCAACGAGTAGTAATATCAGCAGGTGATGTAGCTTTTTTATAATTATTAAGTGGTTTGGCATCAGATAGTAGAATAAAGGGTCGACCAAAAATATAGTATTTAAAAGCAGTTATGCCTTTGTAAATGGCATAAAGTTCCAATTTGATGGCAGGGTAGTGTCTTTCTGATTGAGATAGAGTTTTAGAATAATAGGAGATAGGTTTTAGTTCACCATCAAATTTCTGCATAAGAACAGCTGATATTGCTGTTTTTGAGGCATCTGTATTAACATAAAATGTTTCATTCCAGATAGGAAGATTGAGCATAGGTTTATGAAAGAAAATGTCCTGTAATTCTTTAAATGCATTTTCTTGTTCAGATTTCCAAGAAAACTTATTTTTAGGTTTGGTGACTTCAATGAGAGGAGCAATCAATTTAGAAAAATTAGGTATAATTGATCTATAAAATGAACACAAGCCGATAAAACTCTTTGTTTGCCTCTTGGTTTTAGGCTTTGGAAAGGAGGTAATTTTTAAAATATTACTTGTAATAGGAAGAATTTTATGATCTGTAAGTTGGAAACCCAAAAAGTTAATACTAGTTTGCATAAAGGTACACTTTTCAGGAGACAAAGTAATGTTATTAGCAATAAGGGTGTCTAATAACTTTGTGAGTTTCATGGACATTTCCTCAAATGAATTAGCACCCACTACAATATCGTCTTGATATGCATAACAGGAATCAATTTGAGATAATTGAATAACAGAGTCGATTAATTGTTGGAAAGTGCTGGCGGCCGTCTTCAAGCCAAATACTAAACGTAAATATGTAAAAATTCCCCATGGAGTAGTAAAACTAAGTTTATCTTGCATATCTTTAGGTACAGCAATCTGCCAATATGCAGAGGGTAAGTCAAGAGTTGTATAATATTTAAATTTTGACAACTGCACCAATAGATTTTGAATTCTAGGAAGAGGATATGAAGATGGAATTATTATGGAATTTAACAATCTTAAATCAAGAGCCAAACGATACTTTTGAGGCTTAGACATATCAGTTCTCTTCTTTTTAACAAGAAGCATGGGACAGGCCCAAGATGAATTTGACCTCTCAATAATACCAGCGTTCAACATTTGATTAATTTGGTCAAGAGCTTCTTGCTCGAGTGCTTGAGGTACAGGAAAAGGTAATGTTTTTACTGGATGAGAATTTAACATGGTAAACTGAGGATTGACCAGGTCAGTATGACCTAAAGTGTCAAGAGATTTCGAAAAGGCAAGCGCTTTACTACATAATAATTTTGTTAAAGCTTCCCTTTCATGAGGAGGTAAATGTTTAAGATCAAAGTCATTTGGAGATAATTCTTGAATACGTTTTCTCTTAATCTCTTCAGATGGCAAAATTAAAGTACAATATTCGTTTTCAAATTCTAAATCAAAAGAGTATTCTTCAATATCTTTTTCATCTACATTGATACATTCACCAATAATTGAATTTTTATTTAAATGAATATCGAGCTTTGAAACATTCTGACATACAACCAAAAATAAATCATTTTGAATGGAAGATTTTGAGTGCAATGATTCATGTAATATAAGGCCTTTATTTTTTAAATTGGGTTTAAAAACAAAATATTCAGATGGAGGATTGAGATACTTAACATGTAAATAAACAAATGAATTAGGAGGTATTAATTCTCTATTGAGTAATTGTACCATGTTAGAACTCACCAAAACTTTGTTACCAATACTTAAATGAGTTTGCTTTTCACCAAAATAGTTACCATCATTAGTATTCTCAGCTGAGAAATTCTTGCTAGGAATATTATTATTATTGGTAGACACATAATTCACCACATTAGCATAATCAGTTGGAAAATAATTAGAAAAATAAGTAAAATGACCATCAATATAAGGATTATGAAAATTCATAGCAGAATGAGCCATATTATTTGTAAACAAACCATTATTTTGAACATTATAACAATAAGGATAGGTTGTATAATTGTTGGACAACTGCAAACTTGAATTATCACAATTTGCACAAGTATTATCAATGTAAGTATCACTCGTTAGATTATTTGATATAGGCCTTTCATAAGAAGGCATTCTGTGTGCATCAAGAGAATATGGTACATTTGAATTCACATAATTATATTCAGAATTCATAAAATAGCAAGTAGGAGATTCATTATAATTTTGAAAAGGAATGTGCTTGTCTTTAAGTAATATAGACTTAAAGCTTGGTGAAATAGTAATAGAATGTTTGTTAATAAACTCAAAGCCAAGTATGGCTTGAAAGTGAACATTTTGAATTTTTGTAAGGTAAAATACATGATGAAAAAAATATTTATCAATCTTAAAAGCTATCTCTATGCATCCTTTGAAGAAGACCTTAGAATTTATGGTCGATACAGATACATTTCTGGATAAAAATTTGTAATGAAGCCTGGATTTAATGCTATTAAAGCATTCTTCATCCAAGAGAGATAAACTTGATCCAGTATCTATTAATGTGGCGATTTCATTATGTTGTACATTTATTAGGATGCATGGAAGAACATACGAGTTATTAAAAGAACTGCATATGACATGATTTTCTTGTATGTCATCATTATTTTCAAAATTTTGTTTAGATGTCAAATAATTATGTAAACAGGAAGATTTGTTAGACTTAGATGTCATAGGAGAAGTTTGGACAGCTGTGGATGCCACTAAAGTGACTGACGAGCGTTTGTCTAATTGTTGATGTTTGTTGTTGTTGTCAAAGTGTACTGACCCTGAATGAGAATTACGGGAGAGAAGGCGGTCAGTAGAACCAGTCTCCCTTATTTGTTTAAATGGTAAACATTATTATTTTCAGAAGAAGAAGAGGTGTGGCTTTTCTTTCTGTAAGGGTGAGACGAAACCTGAGTTGAAGAGTTTTGATTAGAATTACCAATAATGTTTTTGAATTTGTAGCATGAGTCCATACGATGATTAAATTTCCCACAGAACGCACACTGCACAACATCTCGTCTGTGATAAAAGGATGTAGAATTTTTTTTGTGAGAATATTTGTCAAAGGTTGGTTGATAAGGACGTTTCCGGTGAAAGTTTTGATGACGAAAATTATTGTTACGTTTATTTGTAGCCTCTTGTCTCGGTGGAGAAGGCGAAAATGTTCTAGTATTTCTTTGAAAATTACGAGAAGTATGAGAACTGTCCTTTTGAGTTTGTAAAGGAGAGTAGTTGGTTTGAGAATTGTGATAAATTTTATCCTTCGTATGCTTTATAGGAGTTTTATGAAGAGTACTACTAGAATTATCGTGGACATTTTCAGAATCGATACAATAGGCTTGATTAAAATTTTCATAAGATTTTTTAGGGGGAGAGTCATATATATTTTGAAGAAAAGTTGCTCGTTCAAGAGCTAATTCGAAGGACGTAATATTTTCTTCTAAGATTTTACGTTTGATTTGTTTAGGTAAAGCCTCAAGAAAATGAGTAAACTTTAATGAATTAAGAGCAGAAAGATCCAATTTTGGATAAGCAAGTCGAAGTTGTTTATCCAACCGAAAAGCAAAATTTTTAACTGATTCATTTGAATCTAAGGTCAAGTTCTGTAAAGATTTTAGAGAAACAGACTTTTTTGTGGGTAAGAAATAGTCTATAAATGCCTTTCGAATTTCACTAAAATTAGAGTTCTTGAGCTGTGACTGAGTTTCCAGAAAGAAGAGTAAGGCGGTGCCCTCAAGTTTTGATTTAAAGAGAACAAAAAGTTCCTTGTCTGTAAAGTTATTTAGTTCCTGTAAGTCAGATAATTGATCGAAGAAAAATTCTACAGTCTGAGGGTTACCGTCGAAAGGTTGGATTGCAATATTTAGTTTGGCTTTTGGAGGCATGATGAAATAATTAATATAAGAACTCAATGTATGACATGATAAATTTGGTTATTTGGCAGGTCCTATGATGAACAATATATATAAATTGACCCGTTACTTAAAATATTGATGACTTTCATTTACTTCATACATCATTTTTATATGTAAAAAAAAGAAGAAAACGTATACTAACATATTAGTATCATATGAAGAATATAAGACCCAAATATTTTATGTAAATATTTATATATAATATGGCTCAAAACATAAATTATTATATGTATGACAAGAAGAATAATTTATCTTAGCATGAACAATAATTTTTACCAGTACCACCGTTAAATAATGCATATATTAGTTATAAATTATAATAATGCAAGAAGAAATATATTGATAAATTATGTTGTATATATAATGCACTGCTCCAGAAAAAGATAATATTTCAATACAAGATCAATATAAATATTGTATTTGATTACTGCACCATACCCAACAAAATATAATTATATAAAACATTAATCACTATATGAAGAAAAATAACTTGAAAAAAAAAATAATGAAGAATGTTCAAGCGTTGGTCACGGCTCCAAAAGAAATTAAGTGTGTTGTGTTTGAGCTGACGCTTTGGTCAGGGTATCAAAGAAAATATAATGTTATGTTTATTTGAAAGTGGAGAAAGCACTTTTTATTTGCCTCTACCCACAATTAGGCCAAAGTGATCGTGATAATGATAGCACATCACGGAGAATGGGGGCCTGCAAACGACCCTAATTACTCTCTTCATTATTTCATTTAAAATAATAAAAATATTCTTTATCCAATGATGAAGAAAAATCAAGTATAAAGTTATAAAAATATAAAATTAAAAAGGTAAAAAGTTACCTGTTGAATCCTTGGCTTTTGATGACAAATAAATCCAGACAATAGGCACAAGAAATTAATATACGAACAATTTTCGAAGAAAAAAAAATATATTTTATTTCATGAAGAACTTGTTGCTTTTTTCATGAATAAATATTTCTTCACAAATTTATATTTTTGGTGACTCGTACATATTAATTTCTCACTTGATAAACAACCATTTCATAACATATGTTAATCACAACTATTGCTATCTCCAAGCAATAAAAATTCTTTTCATAACATATTCTAGATATCTCAACAACATGTAATTAAACAATTTTCTTCATGACATAAAAGGAGAATAAATTATTATTTCTTTTTGAAAAAGAACACCTCTCATAATATGAACTTTCAAAACAAAATACATCATACTTCATATTGTATAGATACATGCCAATATTTTCTTTATAACGCCCCGTAAATATTAAGAAAAAATTATATATATATTGGGCCAGATAATGAAGTAAAAAGGACTTATGCAAATAAAATTTCTTCACCTGACGAAAGAAAAATCTTCACCAAGACGTCATGTAAACTATAATATTATTTCTTGAAAACAAAACAGTTCTTCACCTCTGCCTACTTCTCAGAGGATGGAGAATAAAAAGATTATCGAAGAATTGGGCACATTAGATTTGTAGAAGAAAACTCGTTGATGAAGAGATGATGAGAAAATGAATGAATATTTATAAAATACGTGACGACATTTT